>BMAW01008854.1:454215-506496 GCA_019974015.1 Nephila pilipes | reverse complement strand
TATCCTCTATTTCTCTTCATTTTCTTTCTATCCTCTATTTCTCTTCATTTCAATTCCCTTCACTAATACCTTCCTCTAATTTACCTAATCACGTTTCTTTCGGGTTGGGAAGAAATTTCAATTTTATGCAATTTATTTTACTACGAAGTCTCCGAGTTTAGTGAAGAGAAAATCGCGAACACCCCAAAATGTTAAGGTAAAATCTGCCTGTAGAATAGAGTCATAGTAATTTTCAAAAGCTGGCGGGATTGGTTTGTTTCTTTAGTTAAATGCATTCAGGGAGAGACAGCACATAGGCAGCAGGGGTCGTCAATGCGCTGGATACGGGGAATTATCTCATTATATAGTAGAAATAAAGCGCGCTTCAAATGAAACTTGTTTTTCTTTTTCTGATTCTTAGGGAAATAGCGTTGATACTTGGAAGACCTCTATTACATCCTTCCGACAGTATTGAAAGTCCTTATGAAAAGTATGGATATCTCTCGTATGTGAGGGGGAGGGGTGCAATACAGAGTGAGAAAGTGAATAATCACCTGGCACTCTGGCACCAGAATCCACGTGTGATTGGGTCCCACTTGCCTGGGACACTCTGACCATGGCAGGGGACTCTGGAAGCTCTGGAAGAAGTAGTAGAGGCACCAGGCGATGATGGTATTGTAGTAGAGAGCCACGTTGAACGAGACCACGGCGCTTGTGATGCCGATGCCACCCATGTAAGGGCTCACGTAGTTCCAGGCCCCGACGGCACCTTTGCGCAGGCGTTGACCTACAGCTAGCTCCATGTAGAAGCAGGGTATACCCTCGAGGGCCAACATGATGAAGTAAGGAATAAGAAAGGCTCCTGTGAAAGAGAAACAGTGATGTGTCACCCACGTGCATTGTTGTTAGGACGAAAGATGTAAATAATGAACATTTCTTTGAAAACATAGACTTTAAGTTAACTCCACCCATGTAAATAGAATCGTACGTCACGATAGAGAAGAAAACTATTTTGACTAGCTTCTATTAAGCTTGTAATTGATTAACCTTCTTAACCCTTGAGTGGTTATGCAAACAATTGCGTAACATTTTGCGTCGATTTTCAGGGCACCTTTTCTTCAGGCACCGCTACTGTCATAAATGTTGCTTCACAGACAGCAAAGCGTTAAAGAAGTGCGTTTCAGCTCCCACTCGGCTATTAGTTTGTGAAAATAAATAAAATCCACTATGAGTTTAACAAATAAAAATAAATGTTGCGTTAAAGAAAATTAAATTACTTATTGGTATAATAAAAAAATTTCAATTAGAATAAGATATTCCAAAAATTTCCTTCATTTTTAAGTGAAAATAATTACTTCAGTAACAAAGTCTCCATCTTCATTAATTTTTAGATGATATTTGTCGCTAGAAAAGCAAAAATTATGTATTGAACAAGAATGTGACAAGATTACACAATCAACTGAAATGTTCATATTTTAAGATATAATTAAAGTATAGCATCAAAAACACATTGTTGATTTGACTCAGAAGCTTCGCTCAAAAATAAATAAAAGTAATAAAACAATCATTTACAATTTATATGCAATAGATTTTGTGTTATATTAAAGTTAAAATCATAGTCAAAATATGGAAATAAAAAATGGAAGAATAAGGATCTACCCCACAATAAGCATATAAATTACATAAAAACCCAATGACGATCAGAACATGCATCAATTCAACGCTTGGGAGTTGATAAGTCAATTATTCTGGTCTTGGCGTTTTCATGAGTAAGTTCTTATTAGGAGCAACTACGCGAGCTCTATTTAAACCTCAGTGAGAGGTAGCTTCACTGAAAATAGTGACCATTGAGGTTTGATGGCAAGTACTTCATAAAGGTACACAAACTTATAGAGGTGCTTGAATGGCTGCTGAAGTCTGAGCAGGGAAACGGTAAGAAAACATTCTGCTTAAAAAATAAAGAATTCGTGCGAGGGCAGAGAAGAGAAATGGCAGTAATACAGAAAGAAAGGGTCTTACCTCCTCCGTTCTTCTGTGCGAGGTAGGGGAACCTCCACACGTTGCCGAGTCCCACGGCGTATCCGATAGTGGCAAGCATGAACTGTAGCTTCGAGTCCCACGACTCCCGGGTGTCGTCACTCTCCGGCCGGAACTCGGACTTGTCGTCGGCAGATACCATGTCCACGGTCATTCTCCCAGGCCGAACGGGACTCACATCGCTCATGTCGAAGGCGATGTTGGTGGATCCGTAGCCCGGATTGGCATCCCCATTGTCTCCGATGAGGCGCCCTTGCATTTCGCGTAGCTCCATTTTCTCGCCGACGGGCAGTTCGCCCCGGGAATATTGCTTACGCATGATGTTCTGCATGGTGAATGGATGGTCAGAGGGATACGGGAGTTACATCTCTCAGAGGATAATGAATGTCGAAGGGAGAAAGGGGTGATGGAAAGCTCGCTTCACGTTCTACATTACGTGAAATAAAAGATGCCTTCTCGTGAGAAGAAAGTTTGCCGCTGGGTAACGGACTTGAAGCGTCATGTTGTTTGTTTGTGAATGTTCCGATTGAAGAAACGATTCCAATCAGTTCACCTCGACAGGGTTAATATCGAAAAAACATCGAATCTATTAATGTATAGGCTGAAAAGATTTGCAGTTCAAATGGTATTTTTTTTATGACTGGATGTATCGTCAAAAGTAGATGATATCATTTAAGTTAAGCGATGCAGCTATACCACAACTCCAAGAGAATTGTTCAAGTTCAGAATTCAACCAAATAAGTTCAAAACATGTTGACGAAATTCTCTTCAAATTTATGTTTGGCGAGTTTTTACTGAGATCGTTGAAGAATCCAACGAAATTCGAGGGAGACAAAACGTTTATTCTAATAGAGGTGCTCATGAAAGATGGCACGAGCTTGGGCTAGAGATTCAAGTAATGTGGCACATACAATCTCTAAAGAAATAGTTTGAAAAGTATTGAGTAGTAATAAAGTAGGACGGTCCACTTTTTGTCACAATGCATTTGATCCATGTTAAAAGTTTATATAAGAGCTTGAATTGTTACTCAAATATATATTGTACTTACTGCTTTTTAATTATGCAATTAACAGATCTCTTCAGATTTCAACAATGAAAATCTTTCCTTTTTGTTTCAGATATACTTTAAATGAACCATCAAATGTATTATTCTATCATGTGTTTATCCTAAAGATTTGCGTATGGAATGACTTCGACCGTTAGCATATTATTTCGCTTGGAAATAGAGGAAGATGAAATTATTTTTTAAGTTCTACATGAGTATAAATATTTATTTTAACTATATCAGGCATTTCGATTTATCTCGAAATCCGAAACTGGTAATACTATTGTATTTAATATGAAAAATTGTTTTATTTTTAGAACAGTAACTGAAGAAAAGATGTGTCGAAGTGACTGAGTTCTTTGGATGTAGTACTTGTATACGGGAAAGAAAATGTAATTTTATTACAAACTAGCAACAGAGAAGAATTCTTCGATGCTCCTTCAGCTACAAGATAAATTGTACAATAACATTAAATTCATATAAAATTTCTGGTGTGTGGCCAAAAATTGTTTCTTGGAAAATATTTTAAAAAAACAGATCATATAAGGAAGCTTTCTTACTGGAAAATCAACACATCAATGTCTACCGACATTGAACTGTACTACCTTAGAGTAATATTTCTCGTTCAAATTTAAGAATTGAGTTAACAGAAATTCCTCATTGCTCGTGAAGGAGTTGGCATTCATGCACGAGTTCTATAAGATTTTCACTTTCGAACTTTCTAGAAGAAAGAAACGAGCATGATGAACTGTCTCTTCGCATTCGTTTCGAGTGAATCGTTCTTTCCAAATTTCAGAAATATTTCCAATTCTCTGTCTGAAAGGAAAAAAAAAAAGGTCTGAATTCAAAAAGGTCAAACGAAATATCGAGATAGAACTTATTTGTACAATAAAAGAAATATTTTTCGAATGAACAAAAAATATTATAATTACTAAAAAAGTTACTTGTAGCGTTTCTGGTGTTGCCGTTTTATTTATCAGTTACTGGAATTTATTAGCATTACACTTTTCTTTCAAAAATCAGAGTTTTCTATTTCTTTAAAGACATCGAATATAACAAGAATATTTGTGCTAGTCGTTTCTGAATTAATTATTTCGGCTAAGTAACTGTGTAAATATTAATATCTAGAATTCAATGTGTAAAACAGCAATGAAGTTTATCCCAGATTTGAAAATTGTGAAAAATTATTATTACATAATTATTTACTAATGTTTGAATTTTATAAAGGAGGAGAATGAATCAAGTTTTTGAAAAAAGCAGAATTAGTTTTGAATTACTTCAATTCTTAACGTAGAACAGCGTTTGAAACACAGGTTACTGTCATAATTATTAAAATTATTCCCAATTTAATACTATGCGCATTTACTTATTTCATCATTAAAGCTATTGATCTGTGTAACACCACACTTAAGGCTCCCATCCACTGTCAATTTTGTTTTCGTGAATGCATCCTACTTTCCTCCGCAAATCCAGACAATAAATAATGAAGGTTTCTACAATATTGCCTTTATACTCTAATTTTTGTAAATATTTTCACAATAGTTCGCATATGGGTTTTCCGTTAATAAGAAAATATTTCAAAAATCGGAAAGAAAATGTAATTCTACAGAAATCTTTACTATTTTTTGCCCTTTCTGGTGCATCTTATTGCGTTCCAATCAATGCAATAGTCTAGGTTTATGGAGGAAAGTAGAAATACGCTCCTGAATCAAAATAGCGGGGAAACCTTAATAGCAAGTGTTGTTAAATAAAAAATTTCATGCATAGATGAATTCCATGATTTAATTTTGATTGTATACCTATTGATTAAGAGTAAAAGGAAATAAGTATTATTGAATACATTTTACATTAAACTAATTATAGAGAAAACATTACATTTTCCTAATATCGCACGCGCGTGAATCAGTTGACATATAAAGATAATGAATAGGTCTAACGCATAATTGAAAATTTAAAAATAAGGCTTTACATTATAACTTATTCTATAAATATAAATTGCATCTTTTAAATTATTCTTCGCTTGACACCTGAACAAATATAAAGAGCAATAAACTTTAGTCCTGTATCAATTAAGTAAAAATTATTTGTTGATTGCTTTAATTCAAAAGCACACAGAAAGAATTTCCAGAGCCAATTCTTTTTGTTTGTATAGAATATTAATGAAAATTTTATAACATTTGCAAGCTCCAGAATATTTTCTCGTGACAGCATTTCTCAACCGCAGCAGAGCGATCGGATCAAGAAAACAGTCACTTCGGTTTCGGAAAACAGTAAAATTATTAATTAATCCAGTGTATCTCTCACTTATGATCAGTCGTGCTTTTACAAGGGGAGAATGTCATTGGAAAGCTTTAGTTTATAAAGGATGCCGTGAGTTGGGAAAAGTTCGGAAACCACTTGATTAACCTATGGAGAGGAGGCATTAATCTTATTTTTTTAATAAATAACGGGACAACAAAATGTTTAACGTTTTCATTTTGCTTTCTTTTAAATATTTGAAGAAAACTAAATTTTGTCGTCAATTTTTTTCACAGACCTTATATCATGTTTTTCTCTCGGTTTATTGTTGGTCTGTCCAGGTATTTTAATTGGACATATCTCTTGCAGAGAAGAGAAAAATAAAAGTGGAAGAGGAAAAAAATTGTTGTAAAAAAAAACGTTCATATTATATTTCTGGATTCTTTCTCCTCTGTGCATTTCTATATGGTAGTGATTGTTATATACCATGAACTTAAATTTTATAATTAAGTTAAGTTATATTAAGTTTTAAGTACTAACTTAAAACTTAAAAACCTGATAAACTTAATATGGAATCGAGTTTTAAAAGATTCAACCGTAAAAGTGACATAAATTTACGTTAGTCCAAATTAAGAAAAAAACCTCACACATCTGAAATTAAAACATTATAACATGTTTCGATATGACGAGTTATGCGTACATTTTACTTCTTATGAATCAAAAAAAGTAATATTTATTTAATTTTTTGTGTGAATATAATGCCTCTTTTTCTATATCTTAGCTTTGTTCTTACCGACTATACATAATTTTAAATAAGACATAACGTTGGACTCTCAACGTTTTTCTCTTCACTATCCTGGAAACTTTTTTATAATTTAAATGGCATAAAATAAAACCTCGACCGAATCAAATGAAACGTGATTCATGCACCTTAGCAGAAGGTGAGAAATGTAATTAATAGATTTGAGGATATTGATATATAAGCGGAATAGAATTCCTCGTTAAAGTGGATAGTTAATTGTGAGTTGTCAGTTCATGCTTGTATGTTAAAAATTGGAATGACATGCAGTAGTTGATTTTCTGTGTTTAAAGTTTGTTAGAAGAGGTTCTTGATTAGAGTAAGCTGTAAGAGGAGTCGAACCTTCAGTATTCGAGAAAAGGCTCACGGATGAGTTGGTAAGCTGCAACTCTTCAGTCTAAATTAGGACTCAGGCGCATTAATTAAAATAATAATAATTACTAATGTGATCGAAACCTTTCGAGAACAAAATGAGAACTTATTGTTGCATGAGTACTATTTAAATTATTGGGGCTGACAGCTGAAGTAAATATTGTGCCAAAAACTCGCTACAGATTGCCTGTTCTCTTGAATACCATTTAGTAGCAAATTTGATTTAATTCTTGTTTATCGGCATCGCACGCCAGGGATGCATACCTTTGTAAATGAGAACAAAGTAAGTTTTTTTTTCCAACCCTCGGGATTTCTTAAGCCCTTTTATAAATTCTTCGAGTATGTTCTCGAGAAATCTTATCGTAAGAGCACATTGCATTTTAATATATTGATGAAAGGTTGAACGAAGGGGGGAAACTGAGAGAAATTGATCTGAATACTTATAAAAAAGATTTGAACGGCATTTTCCAAATCATAATAGTTCGTTGTTGAAAATTAGTTCATAATTGTAATCTCTTACTCAATGTAATAGTTGTTACAACGTAAGGAAAAAAAAGTTGGATTTTTGCCATCAAAACGAAATCGAGGTCTTGAAATTTATAGATTACAGCAAAACTGCACCAAAACTACAACCCATTTTATATAATAGCAATTACGAAAAGTAAAAGACTTCTATGTATGAATGAAATCTTTCGTATGTGTGATGGTTTTCTCTCATTCTTAATAAAAATATATTGCTCCGGACTTTGCGTTCATTTTGCTCTTAACGATGCTGAAATCCGCGTTTCATAGAATATCCTGCTTTTGAGAATGTTCATTTGGCAACTCTTTTCTCGGAGGACATTTCTCTGGAAGTGACCAAAGATAGAAGTCCCTCTTCCGAAATGGGGGTGGGGGAGGTGGAATTTAATTTCCATCCGAAAGGAAGCAAACATCCCCTTCCCTTCCTCTTGCGGTGGTGGTGAGCTCATCATTCGGCGATTGGGCGGGGGAGGGAGGTTAAGCCGCCGAGATTGCGGAAAAGGCACTCTCGGAAGGATTGCAAAAGGCTTTCCCACTCCCCCGTCATCTGTTGACAGGGGCTCTCCGCGGGCATTAGGGTGTACTTTTAAGGTTTGCTAGAAACTTGGCGACGAAACAAGCTCTACGCAAAGAGGAAGTATCTGAGTCGTCCGCTTCTCACCTCTAAAAAATGTGACAAAGTAAGCGATGGAATGATGGCTCATTGCTTCCCTTTCTCATTTCGAAGATGCAATTTACTTCTTTCTCCGCGAAAGTTTCATTCCAAAAGAATCAGAAGATTTCGATTTTGTTCTCTTATTGAATGTGCTGCGACAAATTCAAAATTATCCGGGTTACCAAAAAAATTGGGTCTGAAATTAAGAAGATCATTTAATATTCACTGAGCAACTTATAAACCGATGATAAATGTTTAGATATGTATGTGATTCTTGCAGTCACGAAAGATATAGCAAGTAAAACGCACTGTCGTTTTAAAGTCAAACAATCACTCCTCGCAAAGACAGAAAACATTCAAATTCAATTCCAAATCATTATAATTTACGCTATTCCCATTTTAAAAAAATAGCTTTTGATTATATGTATAACCTGAGTCAATACACGTTTCTATGTTAAATATAATCGAAATATTAACATATTTATTTTTATTACGATATATATATATATATTCCTTTACTCCTTCCGTATACCTCAATCTCAACTGTAATTTCAGTCTTTTTTTAATACTGAACTATATCGCTTTGTATATAATTTTCATATGAATTCCGCAGTCAACGAAAGTCTTTAGTGCAAATAACGGAAACCAAAACTTCATGTAAACAATAAAATAAGGTATAATTTTGCCACTATTAAGGCTTCAGATAACTCTCTGCACACGAAGAAATAAAATACGAAATTAAGGCTATCCTACGTCACCTGTCAAGAGCAACTCGTTCAACTCCGTTATTGTGGTAATTTATACCCTTTATATGGACATTTTTTCTACTAATGGTAAATCAAAATGTTTTTTGGATTTAGTTCGATTTAAGGAAATAAATTTATTTAGCTTATTAGACAAAATTAATTTGATTCTTATGACCATTTTGTTAGTGAGAAGTATGTTTATCATCACCCACAGAGTATTTTCAACTTTTTTGTTTGTTTTTGGAATTTTTTTATGTTTAAAAAGATGAAGAGGGATTTATAAAATAACAGTCTTCTTGATCCCACGCGTACCTTAATTGTTTAAAAATGGATGAAACTCGTGGAAAGCATGCTTTCCCCGACCTTAAGAAGGATTGAGTGAGTTTTCAAAAATTTTTATATTCGAAGAGAAAACTTATTCTTATTACGCGTATATTACTGATATCAATATCTCTTTGTTTTTAATATGATTGTGTTATTTTCGCTTTAACTTTCGACTGTCTCTATTTCATAAAGTTATTAATTCTATACTAATTCTAAATGCATATTTTTGAAACATACGGCTGAAACTTCAAAATCTTTGCCGATATTGAAAATTTGAATTTAGTTAATATATTTCGCTTGAAACATTTGCTTATAATAAAAGCTGTTTCAAGGAGTTCATGAGCAGAAATAGTAATTTATAATAAATCGTATTCAATGATGAAAAATATTGATTCAGAATAGATATTCAGTTAATCATATGATCCTTCCCTTTATTCAGTTAAATAAATTTCCAAAATAAGCTTATAATTAAAAAAAAAGATTTATGCAATCAGTCTGAAGCAAGTTGGTTAATGTCACCTAACAAAAAAATTGTAAGCTTACAAATACCATTTGAACATGCTACAGATTTATTGGCGATACATTTTTAACAACACATTCTTTTTATCAATGAAAAACAATATTCTTAAGTAATAATAATTCAGTGATAAACTTGAGAAAAAATCTAATTGAAGAGATCGATAAGTTCTCGAAAAAATCCAATTTCAGAAATTCCATAAATTGATAAATGTTGATTATGAGGCTCATAATTCACTTTTTAAGTCATGGAAAAATGCTGAGAATGTTTTTTTTTTTGACACGCTTCTTCAAAATGAAAACGAACTGATCAATACAATATTTCATACTGTTAAAATACTCCTAAATAAAACTCCCAAATTAAAGCTAAATAATTTTATGCATTTCGCCAAGTTGATTAAATAAGGTCCTGTGAATGGCGAAAAAATATAATTCTGCGATTTGTGGTACAAAACTATGTGAAGAGGTTTCAAGATTTCCACCATGAATCTATTGGTACATTTGCTACTCAGTCGACGTAAGCTTACTAGTCATAACACTACAACTTGACACTTTCATAACTTAAAGAAAATTCTGTATACTACTTGGATAGGATGTATTTTCTCTGAAAAAAATATCCCTCTCTTCATTTATCTATATCATGAGTAATAGGGACTCAAAGTATAAAACTAGAACACTTTGAGGGATAGCGCTGAGAATTAATTCAATCGAAACTTCTCCCTTTTCAGGATTCCTTCAAAAAATGTTCTTTTTCTCCCCATCCATACCGAGCAATAGTCGCAACAAATAGCATTGTATTTTTTTTCTTTCTTTCTCTCTCTCTCTCTCTCTCTCTAGAGTCTCAATAAAACCAATGTCAAAAGTCTTCAATCAAATTATTCTTTCTACTAATCTAAAATACTTGTGGTAAAGAAAATTTGAAAATTCTACGCAAAATGCGACTACAGTCTTATGTTTTTTTTTAATTGTCTTTGTGATTCCTAATTTTATTTGTACGCATTTCTAAATGAATTCTACTCAAGAGGTTTCATTCAAGTAATGTCGACACATTAATGTTTGCAGATAAATTTTTCTTCTTTTCTAAGGATCGAAAAAACTTCTGATATCGGTCATCTTCCAATATAAAATTAAAAAATATTAAAGAAATTTATACACTGATGTTTGGAAGTAGGATCAGTTTATTGCAATAATTTCAGTTATTCGAGTTAACACGTTTTTAAGCTTTAGCAGTGGTTTATTTATACATTCTCTATTTCTAAGAGAGGAAAAATGTCTCATAAATTAAAAAACGTTCATTTTGAAATTATAGCATTGATGAATCGATGAAATTAGAGTTTCAATAAAAATATCATTTTTGACGATGCTTTTAAAATAGAGTAATTACTTTTTGTGTAAAATAAAGAATGATAATTTTATGTGTTCCAGATTATGTTTTTAGTTTTAATTAAAAATATTGTTTAATAACTTCGACGAATTCAAAATTGCTCTAAATATGAAACGAAGAAAAAAAAAATTGATTATGCCAAATTTGGCGAGAAATTTAGCTTACTCTATTTCATAAAACCTTTGAGGTAATTATTGGAACCAGAAGAAACGAAATGAAGCATTTTACTTAATTCATGATTAAAAAAAAAAGAAACGTTGTAAAAAATCGCTTCTCATCTATAATTATAGGGATAGACATTAGGGACCTTTATTTAGAGAATAATTAGTGAGATCGTAATAGCTTTTCGCTACTGATGAAAAATGATTACCACTGCTACTGTTATGATTTAATTCATTTTTGCACGCATATCGCCGTCTTACCATTAAAGTATGCGTCTTATGAACACTTTTTGAGACATCATTATAAGTCTGCCAATCTCGTAATGTATCGAATAATTCAAATAAAAAAATAAATCGATATTCATGATCAGCAGCGCGCGTCTCGTTTTAGAGACTCTCTTCCCTTGATCGATGGATTCCCCTCCTAAAATTAAATCCCAGAATATGTTACTTCGGATAATGCACATCCATTTTACTCCCCCTGAGGGAGACTTTCCTCCCACGAGAGGTTTTCCTCCCCGCTCGGGAGGGGGAGGTGTCAGAGTACTTCGGAAGAGTCACTCGTGCAAAGTGAATTGAGGACAGAAAGAAACATTGACATTGTTTCTGAAACCTCCCGACAAGGGGGCGTCGCGAACACAGCGAAGCAGCCATCTCACCAGAATACTCTGCAGTTGCAACAAAGTCGTAAAGATCGGAATAACTAGGAATAAAGATTGTTAATTTCAAAAAGTCATGCTTTGTTTTAAACAAAATGTAACTTTTTCCTTTTCAAAAGAAAAAATACAAATTAAAAAGGAAAAAAAAGATGGATAAAAACGTTTACACATTACTGCAACATCAATGCAGAGTGAAAGTACTTTGTTCAGTTTGTTTTTTACTCACTATCTATTAAAATCAATCGCTGTGTAAATAATCAAAAAAACCGCTACAAAATGTCCAATAATGAAGCGATATCTAATATAAATTCCCAGTACCACATATTTCCTCTCAAAGCATAAAAAAATCACAATTACAGATTTTGTGGCAATCAACAATTTAAACAACAGGAAATCTCGGCAAACAAACAAAAATGTATCGGGTCATATTAGACACAAAACCCTAAAATTCTCAATACTTGTTCAGCGTCCGTAAAACGATTATTGCTTTATATGTGTTCATAACATGTACAAAACGTTATAAAACATGTCCTTTTCTTTATGAGTTATTAAAGTTTTCATCTGTTTCTTTTCTTATTGTGAATATTCCAATAGTTCCTTGAAATTTAAAATGCAAATTAGCGCATTTTAAAAAAATTCTTCTGATATTTAAAGTATGAGATAATTAGATAAAAGAGATTCATTTAACTTCAAAAAATGTATTAAAAAAGCCCAACATATTATTATAAGAAATTTTACTAATGCTAAATATTTGTTGCAATTCAGCATTTTCTTTCTCTTAAACGTGATTACAAAAAGCCACAACAATATAGTGAAATCATTCTTCAATAATAGAAAGTTCCTTATAGACAGAAGGATGGATCAAAAAAGGAAATGAACAAAAATGTAAGTAATAGTTTCAAACATTGTTTTTTCGAAACCGATCATTGAACGTCTGAAAATTTTACTTCTTTTCTGAAATTTTTCTGTATTATATTTATGAGCGTCATAGTTACGCACACATAAGTGCTTAAATCAATTGGAGAGAATTTAGGTTTTAAGATTGTAAATGTAGTCTTATTACAAAAATAATTTCGTATGGCCTAATAGTTTTAAATACGAGAATAGCTTTAAAAATATTTTTAGTGATATTTTGAGCCTAGCAGTGATTTCATCAGCACTTGAACCAGTGATAATTCAAGGAACCAATAACCAAATTAAACTCTTCCGCCATCTCTCTAAAATCAGAAAATTTTATTAAATGGCTTTCATCATTTTGGAATTTTCAGTCCTTACGACAAGGTCATAAAACAGTGATGCCAAAGACAGGATATCGGTTAAACACTTTGAAGAGAGAATCGAATATTTCTTTACAAAAAAGACTGCATTTTTTTCTGAGGAGAAAAACCATTACACACACAAATTTGTCTTCCAAAGGTGAAATGCAAATTTTACAGAGCTTCTTTTGCCATATTGAATCAGTGTACTGGACTCTACTCAGATGGATTGTTTTTTAATTATTTGCACTGATTTCATTTCAATAAGTAAAAAAATGATTGTGTTTATTCCAAAAGTCACTAAAGTCATTGTTGCCGATGTCACTAAAAGATTTCAATGATATTGTGGAACTACCGAACTCATATTTTCTATGAAACTCCATTTTTACTTTCTGTTGTTTCCTACAACTATTGTGCCAAACGAAAGAGAAAATGAATAATTATATTACAGAACGTTTTGTAAAGAAACATAAATGCAAAAAAAGATCGACGGTAAGGTAAAAGTATTGCAACGTATTTAAGAAAAGACGACATTGGAAAGGAACTAGAAATAATAAAAGGTGTTTGCAAGTAATAATCAGATCTACACTAATTAAGGTAATTTAGTCAAAGAGTTGTTTATCGTAAGCGAAACGAACTGTTCACGAGTGGTTCGCAACGAACTGTTCTATGTGGACGCTGTTTCACTCCAGCAATTGTTCTCCTCTCCTTTCTGCTGGAAAATCCTTTGCAGATGACTTTCGTAATCCCGGGATGAGATGAAAATACCCTGTCCCAACCGCTGCAACACCCTCCCGTACTTGATTGAGGAATCCCCTCCCCTTTCCCCACTCGAGGCGAATGATTGCACACAGATGGGAAGCGACGTTCACAGTCAACGCGACTCGAGGCGAAACAATCGGAAAAAGGGAGAGAGGGAAGGGCCTGGAATGCATGGAATTTGATTGGGCATTACACAATACTCATAGTATAAGTATTGTGTAATAAGTATTGTTTCCCTCATCACGTAAAACTTGTCTTACTCCGGAATTACAAAGCTCGGTTTCTTATGAGAAATTTTTCGAGACGTGAAGTTTATAATTGGTAAACATGTGGTAGTCCACATTACTGCCCAAACAATAGCTTCCTTTCAAAATCTAAAATGAATCTGAATTTTTTCCAAAGAAAATACGCACTTCATTTATTTAATAAATTTCGCATAAGCTAATTAAATGGTTTTTCTTTGAATACAATAATTTTTATCCATAAGTACCTCTTCTTTAGTTATTCATGTGTCCCTTATTTAACAAATAAAGTTTTCATAAATTAATTTATTTTAAATATCATTTTACGGAAGAAAGGGAGCTCTTTGATATTTTGCGCAGATATATATAGTTTCCAAAAATTCATTTTATAGTTAACTCGATACTTGATTGTTAATTTACAAGACTCTTCTTCTAAATTTGACAAATAAGATTTTAGAAAATGTGGGAGAACTTTCGGGATTCAAAGTATACAAAATATAAAAGTAAGTTGATTGCCTTACAAATCTTAAGCTTCTTTCTATTTACTAACAATGGAGAAGAAATACCGTGGAATGTACCACTGCAGAAACAAAAGTTTTTACACATCAAAACATTTTTTTTGCGAGATTCACTATAGAATGTCAAATAGGGCTTTTAGTAATAAATGGAGACCCTTTTCGAATAGTCGAATAGTCGTTGGGAGGTTGTCCCATTAGAAAAAAGGAAATCATGGAAACTTTCTCGTTCATCGATTCTATTGTAGATTTTCTTACGGTTCTTCTATTTTGAATCAATTTGTTTTACTAATGTTTTATAGGACCCAAACCCACATAAAAATGAACACGTTAAATAATTCAAACTTTCTGCATTCCACGGACTAACAACGAAGACTTTCTAATGTAATCATGAAAACTCTGCACTTCTGGAATTCAAATAGAACATTAGGGTCTTATAGTGAAAAGTTTAGGAGGACAAAAACTCATGAGTCATCTGCTGGATCTCATAACGACACTATCCTTTGATTCCACCATTGCATGTTTAAGATATACAGAAAGCCAAATGCTTTTAGGAATGAAGACGAAAAATAGCTTAGACAATTATAGGAACTTTTTCAAATTTGTTTCTTTTCTTGGATAGGTGCGATTTCATATGCGATGAAAACAATGGCTGGCTCAGATGAGCGAGTAAGGAAGATCAGAAGGGTTCTGCAGAAGAAAAGTGCTCATGTTTTCTTCCCTGAAAATCTGAGATAGAAAATGCTAAACTACTTTAAAACTTTATGACGTTCTATGTAAAAGAAATATCATAATTACTGAATAAAAAAAAACATAAATTCATGCCACAAAATTTAAGCCCAAAATTCATGTTATCTTTAAAAGTATCGCACCCCCGAATTTTTTTTAAAAAAAGAATTTTTTTATTAAATCTGTGCTTTTTGTTATAGTAATAAAATGTATGATGTAATATACTCGTATGTATAACTATTAAAACTGTAGTTCTAAGATACAACAGATGTGTTTGTTCTTAATTAGAATTAACTTAAAAAGAAATATTTCATTTTGATTCAACAAAATATGCGTCATATAGTATTTAATCAGTACAGCTAAAGAATTCAAACACATGCATTGAAAGAATGTGATCGAAAGATCAAACAAGAGCGAAAAGAACACAGAAGACAAATGGAATGGGGTTTTTACAAATTAACAGGAATTTTCATATCCCACTCTAAATAGAACTCCGAGAAATCAAATAAAATGTCAAAGCTTTTTTCAGGAAATGAAGCACAGAATGTTTGAAATTATTTGAAAAAAATCGTCTAAAAAGGTAAAGGCTGTATTTTTCTCTTCTCCACCTTTGACTGTTGTGTCCTGCTTTTTTGAAAATATTGCAAGAGGCAACAATGCTTCCCCTCCCCTCAGAGTGAAGGAAAAATGATCATGACGCGAAGAAAGGAAAGTAGGGGGGAGAAAAGAAGAATCCCATTTATTTTTACTCCATAGGAAAAATAAAGTCGATGAGAAAGAAGGAAGAAGTTTGCTCGAGACGATCTCTCTCTCTCTCTCTTTTTCTTTACCCTTCCTCTGGAATTCTCTTACACGATTTTATTCCTCTCACATTGAGCCGAAGAGACATTCTGTTTTGAAATATTTCTCTTCTTCGGCGGTTTTCCTCATCGTTCATCCTTCCTTTCTTGAAGAAGGATGAAATCCCCCTCTTCTATCTTTATATATACACGCACACACGTGTGCGTATGTGCACGAATGCGTACGAGTGAATGTATTTATATATATATAAGCAAAGCAAAAACATTTAAATATTGTAAAGATCATAAAAAAATTATAAGTAGAAAAAGAAAATTAAAAGTGGAAGTAATGTAACTTAAAACACTACTTATGACTTTGGAATGAAAAGCATAGTTAAATATGTTTTATGAATCCAAACCATCTAGCTCGGCAAATTACTTTGTAACAAAATCGATAAGAACAAAATCAAATGAAAAAAAAATTACAAACAATTACATAAATTACATTCGAAAGAACACTTACTGAAAAATGAAACCAGCAAGTATTGCTTAAATTGCTTAAAGCTTTTTTACAATACAAATACTAACAATTTAAAAAATATCCTGAAATATAAGATGTTATGTTAAATTAAATTATTCTTTCAGCTTGTATAATTTATAATCACGTTTCTATAGTTAGTGGGATGTATATTACAGTATCAGAAAAAAATTAAGTAACATAAAGTATGAAAGAATCTCTTTCATCTTAAATACTGGTGTATACTTTTTTTTATCTGTAATTGCCGGTCTTACGGCTAAATATTTTGAATGAATATTATCATTTGCTTGAATTAAATTCAAATATTTAGGATAAAAAGGAAGATTATGTTTATCTTCAGAATTATTACTGCAATTAAAGATGATTAGGTCGCCTATTATACTTATAAATAATAAAGTTTTATTTACATGGTTTTGTTAATGATATTGTAAACATAGATTGGCTAAGGGCTATTACTAGCTAATCCTCCTTGCGGTATTCCTTTAATTAGATTATATATATTTTTATCTTTAAATATTTAATATAATTTTCTTTAAGATCTAGTTTAACAAAGTAATTACATTTTTCAAAATAGAAAGCATTATTTAAAGCAATTTGTATAAAAACATTAAAAGAACACACATACATTTAAACGATCATCAATATCTATAGAATTCAAAATGATTCAACATCATAACTAGGAATAGAGCAGATTTATTTTATTTAGAAGGTGTTTAATTACATCTGTACTATTTTTGATTATAGTTATCATATCTCGTTTATTAATAATCTCTAATAAAATCGGTTGTAGCAATTTATCAGCTTTTTAATGTCAGTATTGTTTTATATCAAAATGTGTAAAAGTCCTCATATCATCATATCCATTTGTAATGGTTCAAAATTAAATGAGACATTTGCGTAATTTATAGGTGTTAAAATAAATAGAGATATTTAATTTTATATATATAAAAACCATTTTTTTTTCATAAAAAGGATTTAGTTTCTTGATCATTAGCTGTATTTTCAATAAAAGCATTATATTCCAAATTTTTATTAGTCATTTTATTACAATACTTGCAATTAATTACGTAATTACCAGGAACTTTATCTACATACCCTAATAAAAAAATCTTTTGTAGGAGAAATGGCTCCTCCAAAAATGAACTGCAATCATGCACATTACTTAAGGAAATTCAAGAATCACACGAAATGAATGCCCTAGAGCAAGAATTTCCTTTCAAAGATCATCACACATATCTCCACGAATAACACGATTGTGTTTCAGGTAATAGTAAGCTACCAGATGGAGCTGACAAAATATCAGAAATAAGAGAGTCAGAGGAGTGAGTGAGCATACCGTGTACAGACGTATATGATAGAATGGCCTATCTGCTAGCAGACCTGTCGGATGCACACTTCTCTCGCAAGCGCATTGTCAGCGCTGGTTGACCTGGTGCATAGACCACATTACCTGGACACCATCACAGTGGGTATGGGAGTTGTTTATCGACACATTTAGGTCTTCAACCTTATCGAACTCGCGTCGTATCTTCATATAGAGAGCACTAGGGACCGTTACAACCAAGAAAACATTAGTTAACACCACCATTACTCTGATGAAGGATTTATCATTTAGGATGGCATCATCATGGGTTCTCAAACAGATTTTCATGTCAAAAGTGGAACCATGAATGGCCAAAATCAATCGGGATACCTTTCTCATACAGCAGGTTCGTCTGTTCAGGAGTGCAATGGGAGCAAATTTCCTCTTTATGGATGACAACGCTCGTACTCACAATAAAAATATCAGGAACTAATGCCTTGAACAAGAAGTTATCACTCGTTTGACTGTACGAGTGCTCATATGCTGACTTGAGCATGACAGAGAAGGTATAAGACATTCTTGACCAGAGAGTTGCAGTCAGTAATCCTCATCCTGGGTCAATAACGTAAATGAAGATGGCATTGATTGATGAGTGGGATGTTCTTCTCTAAGAACAGCTGAATAATTTGGAGCACAGCATGATCAGACGATTTACTGAATATGTAGCTCATGGCAAACATATAGTCTACCGTTATGCGATCCATATGCTGTTTTCAGTACTGGAAATGTCTGGGAATGGCCCATACTTTTGTTGAAATTATGATACATGTATCATTTATTCAGCACTGATTCATTTGTTTATTAAATAGGCTTTAATTTACCTCACACATGTTGTGCTTTTATGCCTTTAATGATACAAACTGACATTATTCTTAATTATTGAGCATGAGTACATATATGAACTTGGCTCAAGGATTTAAATGTTCTTCGCTCCTCCAGCTGTTATGCTACATCTAATGCTCCAATTTAGTTTAGTATTTAATAAATATACATTTGTATTGAAGTAAATCTGGTAATTCCTACAATTACTAATACTTACCCCTGGATGATGATGTAAAATATGATATATAAAATCCACCTGTAGATGAGCGATTTGTAAGCCTGGTAATGTAAAGGCCATTGAATAAGTTTGTTGTGCTTTGATGATAGACACTACACAAACACTCCAGAGAGATTAGGGAACGGAGGCATAAGGCTTGTTGCCATATTGTCTTCGAGAGATATGCGATCACGAACATTTGAGTAACACGTATTTGTAATAAGGTCATAACGAATATATAACACAGTTTTAGAACGGTTATTGTTTGAGAGTACATTATTTAAGAAATGCTATCCTGACTGAAGTGAGAGTTTATGGTTAAGAATTTAGAGCAAGTTTAAGGAACCTAACAATGTGTGTGTGTGTGTGTGTGTGCGTGCGTGTGCGTGCGTGTGTGCGTGCGCGTGCGTGTGTGTGCGCGCGTGCGTATGCGCGCAAGTGCGCGCATGTGAGAGAGAGAGAGAGAGAGAATGTGTGTGTTATAAAACAAATGTAATGTAAGGAAATATACAAAACTCATAATAAATTAAATCAGTGGTTAGAAACTTTTTTCTCCTTCCGAAACTTTTCTAAAATCCGAAATAAATTTGAGGTCCCCTTGTGTAGTTGTAAGTAACACGTAAAAAAGCAGTAAAATTTGGTAAAACTTTTATTTTCCATGCTGTACGATTGCTCATAATAACAAAATACGAAAACATAAACGCAAAACTTCTAAGGACAAATGATATTAAAAACTAAAACAATAGCTACAAAAAAATGGATATAAAATTAATTCAACAAACCAACTGGTTTTTAGTTAAGCATGCGTTAAATATTTCGAAAAAAAATTCTTAATATAATACATTTCAAGGAACAAAGAAATTCAAAATTTTGCTCAAAGCCTGATAGTTTCAATCATAGATCAGGTACTGCACTTAATCTGTTTCTGTATTCATCTTTCAGAATCTTATCTCCTAAAATCATTTTTCACATAGATATGTTGTGCAAATAGGTAATAAAACTTTAAAGGCTCTTTTTTACAACACAGTATATTCATTTGTAACACTGAGCCAGAAGTCAATTAAAGAGTGATCTCTTTAAAATTGCTTTTTAGAGAACAGTAAAACTCAATAAGTTTTTCTTTTTCCAGCAAAATTATTTAGAGAGATGTCTAAACTTGCATCTCATTGAAAATGATTACGTATCCAGTTGTTTGATAAGGATATATTACATCTATTAGGGAAAATCTTCATAGAAAGTTATTTGAAGATGTTTTAAATATTCACATCAAACCTTTTAATGTTTTCATCAAATTTAATTGAATTTTTTTGATAAAGAGTTGCTGAAGAAATCGAAACATTCATATTCATCATCATTAGGCATAGGACCCTACAGTTCGTTTTTCAGCATGGCTTCAACTTTATTATGCACACTGTAAATATTGATACTTTAACCTTATACTGACAGGTTTAATTCATTTAATTTACAAAAGATGTCAGCTAAGTATGCAGGTTTTTGCAATCAAATAATATAGATTATACAGTGTGTTAAGAAATTATAAGACCTTTAAAGAATGTGTGCATTTCAGAAGAAGACTTAATATGCAAATTTAAAAGGGATAGGGAAGCACTTTCTGTGCTAATTGAAAATACAAAAATTCCTTTAAATGTAATTAAAAATTACGAATTTTTCTAAAAATTTAATAAGGTATCTGTTAAAAAATAATAAGGATATGTGAGAAAATTAGTTTATTAAATGTCACAAAATAATCATTACAAAACATATAATTTAGTATTTCATGACCTGAGACGCAAAGGGGAAGGTTTCGATAGTGTTATCTGCGATTTATTTGAAGGTGCCACGGGGTAATCTAAGGGCGAAGAAGGGATATTTTGTTTTATAAGGAAACTGGTAAATCTGCAAAGAGAAATGGCTAGGTTAATAAAGCGTTCTAAGGCTGCCATTCATAACGCCATAATTAGAAAAGATGATTCAAACAAAATAAAACGATCTTTATGGAAAAGTATTTTGACAGCACCGAATGATTGGCAAGTATTTTGACTATCAACTAAAAAAGGCCTTTCGATTCGTAAAATTTCGGAATGTCTCATCAAAAAACGTCACGTATCACAGTTTAGAAGAGTCTTAAATCAAATGCTAATGTAAAATTTATGAAAATGAAGAAAACATCGAAGTCACCGAAACGCCATCGAGAAGAAAGATTGAAACGAGCAAAAAGTGCCCTTACATAGAACGATAAATGAAAACAAATTATATTTTCTGGCGAAAAGAAATTTAACCTTGACAGTCCCTATGGTTACAAACACCATTAGTATGACTTGAGGAAGGAACCGAAAAAATATTTCAGTCGATAAATGGGGAGGAGGATCAAGAAAGGATTGGGGAGCCTTAAGTTATGATAGATTGTGCGATTTACAGAAATTTTCGGATTATATAGACTATACACTATCAAGCTATGCTATATTAAATAGTGCTAACTGTATATTTAAGCATGAAATTGCTTCTTGCCATACATTTAAATCCAAACAGAAATTATTTTAAAGTGGAAAAGGGAGAGAATTAAAGTTTTCCCGTGGACAAGTCGAAATCCAGACTCGAACCCTGCGAATAAGGATCGAACTCTTTGGAGTATATTATGTCTCAAAATTATGTTAATAATAAACAGTTTTCATCAGCCTGTGAACAGGAAATAGCAATTGTAAAAGAATGGCACAAAAGTTTTGAAAATGAACTGAACCACCCGGTCACTTCAATGAAAGCAGCGTGTTCGAAGTTATTAGAAAGTGGATGATCAATATATCATACTAATTTTTATACTTTTTTTGTTTTTAGACAAGTAGTATTATAATTCGTAAATAGTGATTTTTCCTTTACTCCTAATACTTTGTCAATTTAATTATTTATTACATTATTCAGAGCTGTATTATATTATTACCCCAGTAAAATAAAAACCCTTATGTAAATAGTCACTGACATGCTTTCTCTTTTCCCTCCCTCATCATGTTCTTTAATTGTTTCTTTGTTTTTAGTCAGGTGAGACTAACTACAAAGATGAAGTACTCACTACATCTTTGAATATCATCACCTTGTGTTGTTTCGAAATCAGGTGCTGAAGAACAATTGACTGCATGACCAGTATTTTGCCATACTCTTCTAAACGCCCCATATCTAACCATCAATCTATGACTATAAAAAGCTATTTTCACGAGAACTTCTCTAAACAAAGCTACAGTAGCATACTACTAATCACGAATTAAATCACACAAGGTTTACAAGCATCTGCACTAACGTTAGCACGTTTATCCTAATTCAGAAAAACATCTACTTCAGGAAAATGATCTTGCCTTCTGCTTTTCTATCCAATCAGAAATAGAAGTCACTTGATGGACAGACTGTAAGGATTGTAAAAAATCCTAGTAGGAGACACCATCTCATCACTTTTTTTGGTGGAGTCATAGCGTGTCATTCGGCATTCGTGTAGCTTGGAAAAACCAGTCACTTTGTATCGGCATCACCAGTTGTTCATTTTTGACATAATTTTATGAACATACCACACATAATGTATCAAAACATATCATAGCATTCGAAAAAAAAGAAAAAAAAAATCCTTTCATCTTTTCCAAATATTACATAATCCTTCGCTGTTGCATTATCCTCTGGCTCGCTCAGTACTTCAGTTCCTAATTCCCTTTATGAAATAACACCATCTCATAGTCAACCAAATCATTTCTTATTCAAATTATTTACAGCGGTTTACACCCCCCCCCCCGGTGCTCGTGGCGCGATAACGTATTTCTCAATATTTGTTTTATTACAGAACATTGTTACTTATTTAGCATTATTTTTGAAATTATTAACAGTGCATTTAATATATGTATGTAAATTTATTATTTGTTTATTTTTTGTGTCAGAGATTTATTCCTCATTACAATATTATTTTCGTGAGCACCTGATATACATCTCATGAATCCCAGGGGTTCGTGAGCCACCAGTTGGGAACCAATATATTAATCAATTCAAACCAATCTATTGTACCAAATAAGCCTATTAAAGAAATATTTAAAAAAAACCTGAATACCCAGCGAATTAGAATAATTGGGGAGTTAAGACAGTTTTATGAAAACGGTGTTACCCCATTTTGTATTTTCTAGGAATTAGATTTTAGGTTATCTCAAAAAATATTAAGAATGGAAAAATATGTACCAAAAATAAAAGAATAGCTATATAATATTCAATAAGAAAATTAATTCATTCATAATGAGTGAATAAATGATGTAAGTAATTGAAATACATGGATTATAATAATTACAATTTTAAGAGCTTAAATAGCCAAGAAATACCACAAAATATTCAATCCCAGATATGTATGCATTTCTGCAATCCTAGAAAGCTGCACTGAGATTAAAAGTTTTCTTTTTGAATTCACATCGCGAGGGAATTGTATATTGAAAAGCACTTACCGATTCTCGATTAGCATTTGTACAACGTCAAGTCAATGTTCTGAGATCAGTTGGCGAATGTGGAGGCACTCCGAATATTTACTTTTCACCCCTGGGTTTAGAAGAGTCATTAGTGAATTAGTCATTGGCTCTTTCGGGGGATTGCACATGATGTAAAGTCCACTGAGGCGAAGAGGCACTGAAACATTGTCTGAGAAGGTTTTTTACAACTTAATTGTAACTCAGCTCAAGCGTTTTATTGATACTAGCGAGGGATGTCTTCATTGGAGAGGGTTCTCAAAATGTTCATATCCGTCTTTGTATTCATATTAACGTTATAGAATTGAAGGGAGAAACTATTTAAATTATGAACTAATTGTGGAAAGTAAAATAGATACAAAATACATCTTAACGTGATTCAAGCCCACTTTTTTACTAGCATTAAATTTATTTGCTTTTGAAATGTATTTATAGCAAAATTATTAAATTTAGCCTCATTAGTCATCAAGATTAATCCTTATTAATGATTGAAAACTATTTCTGAACTTATTATAAGCACTTTAACTTCTCCAGTTATTTTTGATATTTCTAACTTTTGGTAGATAATTCTTTCTTTTATCAATTTTTCCGTTCCTTTTCCAAATTTTTATTCATTTATAAAACGCATTTGATATACTATTGAAAGTCTGTTCTGTGAATAGTTTTAGAATGTTGCTTTTATAAACGTCCATATAACTTCTTTCCCAAGAAGGGGAAATCTTGCTTGTGCATTGAGCTCAGTTACGAAGGGAGCCCACTAGAATTTCCGAACAAAGGAAAAAAAAAAAGGATTGTTGGCGGATTGCCAAGGAGCTATTTTTAGAACGACGGTAAATCGACTCGGACTTACTTTCTGGAATCTTAATGTACTTCATTGTTCCCGAAGAACTGGAAGGCTGACGGTTTGATCAACGTTTCCCTAAGAATTACTTCTCGATTTACCAAAGAGGTTAAAAGCTTATTTCTGGGACGATTAAGCCATTGACCGATATTTGTGTGTTGAGAGAGAAGACTAAGGAGAGCGAAGGAGTCACAGTTTGATCAACGTTTCCTAAGAATTACTTATCCAGTTACCAAAGAGGTTAAAAGCTTATTTCTGGGACGACTAAGTCATTGACCAATATTTGTGTGTTAAGAGGAAAACTAAGGAGAGCGAAGGAGTTAACCGTGCAATATAGTGGTAGGATGGTTGTGAAGACCTTCAAATACAGGCGTTTGATCACTTAAAGAAGGGAATTATCAGCCTAGTGGAATAATATCTACAGAAACTTGCTTTCGTTCGTCTTCGATCTCGATTATCTTTTCCCTCTCATGTGATTTCTAATAAGATATGGCATCTGTGTGGTAACAAAAAAAAGACACGTATTCCTTATCATTTCTAACTTAGCAATAAAAAAATTCGTGACAAAATTTTGCTGAATTAAAAACACAGTTTGAATACTTTGCAAATGTCGACGATAATCATTTTTATATGTTGGGAGCAAATCCATTGAGTCATTTCTTAAGATTTTCATTGTCGAATAGGAAAGCTATGCAATAGCAAAACGTGAAGCCATTTGCTCATAAACTGAAATAACTTCACAATCATAAAAGCCACTGTACATTAAACGTTGAGAAAATTAGGAATTTTTCTCTACGCTATTCTGATACGATCGCGCGTTCCATGAAAGGCACGAGAAGGATGATATATTAAACATAAATATTACTAGAAATCTATTTAATTGAAAAGCTTTTTTCCCTGTATAATGCGATACATAGTTCGTATAATGGGATCTACAATTGATTGGTTGTGTGTTTACATTTCTGATGAAAATATATTTTCTATGTCACAACTAATGTGCATTCTCCAAAAACTGCGATAAATTTCGTGTAATTATGCGAGATATCAATTTCGTTCCCATCTCAGCTAATAATTGTTTTTCCCCTTTTGAAAATAATTCATTAGGATCGATGAAGAGAATGCTTAAAGCCTTTTACTCATCCACTAACTCAACCGCATTTGCGTGCGAGAGTGGGGTTGAAGCACTTTTCCGTGGCAATTCAAGGGAGCCGTAATTACCAGCTCATGATGATTTTTATGGGGTTTACGATACGGGAATTAGAATCATAATCCTCGTATTTAATTCCCGATGACTAAGAGGGGAGTACATTTTGATCTACTGTTATTTGAAATTTTCCGCTCCAGTAATACTTGGGATAAAACCGCAAACATAATCAAGATGAGTTTACACCTGGCTAACAAAAAAAAATATTTGAAAAGTAACGGAGGGATTCCATTATGCACAGGTGCTCAGAAAAAGTGATTATAAGATTATCGATAGAAGAGAACAATTGCTACCTTTATGAGTTTCGAAAAAACGTCGAAGTTTTGTTTTGAATGTTTCATACAAAAATAGAGAAGACATTAAAATTTTTCCTAAGCATTATTTTTTCTGAAAAAAAAAATCTAAAAAGTTTTCAAAATTATTTCGCCAAAAATAATTCCCTTATTGTTAAAAATATTCCTCAGAATAAATTTCTACTTTGTTGCTTCAAGTACATTTTTATCCTTTGTTATTTCCTTATTTTTTTATTTTGTCTTATACATCTGAAATTATTTATGTTCCTCTTTAGAAAATTGTATTTTGCTTTCTGAAAAAAAAAAGAAACCAAAAAAATACGTGAAATAACAGCATGAAAAAGAAGTTCGTTTTACAGTTTGAAGTGAGACTAAAATATTTGAAAAGACTCATCGAAAAAGGTTTTGGACTGTCCATTTAATTTCAGTTCTGATTATTCATTTCAGAATTTGGCAGTCTGTGATGGAAAACTAAGGAAGCATCGCGAGTTCTCCTTCATTGCGTTCGGCTTTTTTAAGACCAATGCGAAATCTCAGTGTGCTTGAGTGTGCAGCATTTGAAATAAACAGTCCGAGAAAAAAAAAATTCAATTGAGTGATTACTTTTATACATTACGGATTTTTTTTTAATGTTAAATGTATAAAAATCAAATTGTAAATTATCACTTAAAAATGTCAAAACAGAGAACAAGAGCAAAGGAGGAATGGATAAATTTTGCATAATTTTTAAGAAAATGAGTTAAGTATTGACACAAAAAGCAAATATTTTAAGACCAAAGGAGACTTATCTGGTATTTTATTCATTATCTAACTATTCCATATTCGAAATGAAAGTTTTTAAAGGCTTTCAAATTATTTTAATTCAATTAATATATTTAAATACTTTACTCGAAAATTAGCTTTCCTCTTTTTATTTTCATGTGGAACATTTTTACTTTTTCGATTAATAAATCCACCGATTTAGAAAGGAAAGCATTTGTTTGACAACGTCAGAATTGGAATGATCTAGAGATTGCAATCGAAATTCCATCCTTGAAGTAGGTGACTTTCTACTGACGTCATCAACGTCGTGACGTTGGCTGGAGGAGGGTGTGTGTTCGCTGCGACACTTCCGATCACGACCTGGAGGGAATCGATGCCCATCGATTGAGGGCCAACCACCACGCGCAGTCGCAGTCACGCGCCACTTGTTGAATGGGGTACGTACCCCTCAGTGAGTCTGAAGCTGCCGAGACGGAGAACTGTGTTGAATTTTCTCTTCTGACACGATGCTTCTGATGGATTATCTGGCGGGAAACAATCTAGAGACTCGCTTCCTCTGAAAATTTTCACGAGGAATCTGGAAACCTTAAATTCTTCGAGCAGCATCCACACACATTGGAGATTGAAGAGTGTAACAGATCCCAGTCGTTTGATTGGACTTTTAAAATTATTATGGTCTGTTCATATGATCGCGAGAAAAAGTTGAATATGAGAGATTAATGTTCATCGAGGAGGATGAAAAACAAAGCGCCGTCTGGATGTGATTTTGCGAAATAATGAAGACAGATTTTGGTTTTTAATTAATTGCTTGAGACACTGAATATTGTCGTTTTTCCCGCGACAAAGAGTGATATGCAATTCTATATTTATTTTTCCGCATCAACTATTTTGACACTACAACGTACTAGCAGGATTCTATAGAAAATTTTAAAAAATAAAATCCACGGCTTTGAATAAAATTCATATCTCTGCACAAAATTCATATCTTTGACCTACTGAAAAGTTACCAAATCCATGGCTTTGAATAAAATTCATATTAATGCACTCACTGGGATACATATTAAATATTAAAGCCCTATTTTTGACCATTTCTTTCAAAATATTGAAATAATTCCATTCTTTGTGTCTCAGTTAAGTAAAAAAGGAAAGTTACGTCATTCAGAATAGAAACGTTTTCTATCTGAATGATGATCTAACATCTTGATTACCGAATTCTTTCTATATTATTATCTTAATTGCTGCGCGAATTTCTTAGGGTTTTCTGAGATTGAAAATGCTGTAATTTGTTCATAAATTCAAAATAACACCAAACCTCAAGGGGCGTCTTCATTAAGATAAAAGAAACTACTTATTCCGATTCAACAAATATAGTATTTTATCGTCTGTATAAATTATCTGGGGCTTCAAAAATTTCAATTAAAAAATTAACCAGTATTTTTAAACAATATTTTGAAAAGAAACATACAATGATGTTGGCCAATACAGATCGCTGAAAATTTAATATGGTAATATAACCACGCTCATTCATCCCTTTACGAGTTTCCTCAGATAATCGCTCATCTTTTTACTTCCGAGACTTGATAAGCCATGATATCGAAAATGCTTGAGTTTCGGAAACTGAACATATTTTTTCCGATGAGACATCTCTTTATAGCTTTAAGTTATCAGTTAGTTATGCGTGCAGCGATTTTTACCAGGTAAGCCTTTCAATTCATTTCTGGGTGACCTATTGAGAAGTTACCTATACCAGACTATTTTAATTTTAGAAAGGCCAAATGCTTAAGATATTCCGCTGGATTAGCATTTACTTATGAGATAATAATTAATTCGAATTTCTTTTCAATTTGCATAAAAAAACAGATAGCATTAGATCTAACTCACACACACACAAATATCTGTGTCAGTTATGTGACATACTGTCAAAATACTCTGATTTCTGATTAAATAGAAAACTTTATAAGTTTATGCTATGAAAATGATTTTTAGTTTGAAGGAATTATAGTTTTTACGTGTATCAAAACTATGTATTTGCATTTTTTTTTTTTTTTTTTTGGCCACAGAAAAAAAAAAGGTCTATTAAACCTATGTAGTATGAATGAAAATAAAGCATCACATATTACTGTAAAGTATTAAAAAGTAATGAATTTTAATTTAGTTCATATAAGACTCACTACTGAACATTATACTGATAACTGTCTTAACATCTGGTTCCTTTGAATGGCAACCAAACTTTTCGAAATTTCATTTCTCAAAATTTGTTTTTACCTTAAGAAGTTTGTTTGCCAAATCTTGTAACGAGTAGGCAGCTGATTTTATAGAGACGATGATGATAGCATTTATTATTTACTCAGTCACTCGTAAAGTTAATGTAACACACATATGGAAGCGTTCCAATAACACATCAACCTTTAGTACATTCCTGCTCTAAAGCTGATTAGCAAGTGGGTGATCCATGATTAAGAGTCGAGGACAACCCTGGCTACTTTTCCCTTCAATAAATTTTGCTTCACGTCACAACTTGAAAAAGACCAGCAGACAAAATCAGAACTCCACGACCTTCCGATCCCATACTTTCACCCTTCGCCCAACAACAGAAGCTCCTTGAAGACGATGAATATCCAATACCTTCCAGAAAAATATACTTTGATGTCGCTTCTGGCAGATTGTCATCATTGTGATTTGCGATCCCCAGAAAGTATTCGACTTTAAAGTGGTTTCCCGCCCTCGTCTGTCCTTTGACTTTTTCCGTTCGATCGGGGCAACAGCTCTCAAGGTCATCGTTCAACGCCCCCGCATCCTACTCGCACCCCAATCGATTTCGGAGAGCGCTTTCCTGGGTATAAATAGCATACTTCTCCTCCCGTAATGAGTCGATGATCTTTTCAACGTGGGACGGCGTTCGGTCTTTTTTTTTTTTTTTTCGGAAGAGAGCGAAACGTTTTTCACACGCGCTCTGATTCACGAGGGGGGATTGAAAATCAAAAGAGCGTCTCGTACGGCTTTCTTTTAAAGGTTTCTCGAGCGGAGATCCGAGTAATATCGATCTGAAATATATGAAATAAAAAGATCGGTTGATAAATATCGCTTCACATGATCCTTAAAGAGAATATATTCAATTTCAAAAATCAAAATTTGCTGTAATTCTGTAGCCACTAGAGTAAAAAATATATTTCACAATATTTTCGTTCAAAAAAAAACATTTAACGTCGTTTTTGTGCGTTCGAAAAAGCGAAATATCTACAGAGGAATTATTTGATAAGAAAAGATGGAATCAAATCTAAATTTCTGACGAATAGTTTTTTTTTCTCTTTAAGCACACACGCGATTCTGATTGGGACACGAACCCTCAAAAGCTCTCTTGAGTGAAGAATAGGTTTCATCTATCGGATCAGAATGGCACTGATGTTAGCATGACTGGTCCTGCCAGATCCTTTTCTCACGGATTTTGAGATAAGGTTGCTTTTTTTCCCCCATTCTTCCTTCCTTTTCAGCAGTTACAAGAGAGTTGAATTAAAACGTACCGGTATTAAAACAAACGGAAAGAAAAGACTAAGATGAAAATTCGCTATTCGATGCTTAACAAGGTTTCTCCCTTTTTAGAAAATATATTCATCGTAGAAATAACGTACCATTTTGTATCTTTTTTTAAAAAAAAATCGCTATTATATTATTATTCGTATTTATAACGGATATATTTAAAACCAGGATTTAAATATTATAAAAAGTATTAATATATTTCAGCAAGCAATATTTTTCGAACTCTTAGTTCATATTTCAATCTATAGAAAATAAACCGGTTATCCGATTTATACATGAAAAAAAATCTTTTTTTTTTTAAATTAATACAGTTGAAAAATGATCACGAAAATTCTGTTTAGAAATACTCGAGTGACGTCGATTCAGTGAGCATGAAGAAAGACATCGGATTATGATTGCTTGATTGTACGAGCTTATAGCACTGAATCCTCGCGTGGAATATATTGTACCGAACCCAAGGTGCTTTGAGGTCATTGAGCCAAAACATTAAAACAATGCTCTTGAAAGTTAATAAAATTATTCAAGTAACATCGCGTGGGACAAGATCGTTTGATAATATCAATGATGCTTTGAAACAAGTTAAATGAAAACAAATAAATAATACTTTACTTACTAAAATTTTCATTTACAATTATCCGTACATTAAATTATATTAGTAATGCCTCTTAAATTATTATTTGTCGTTGACTGAGCATGAGAAATCAAGTATCACGACTGACTGAGCTCCATTTTCCAAAGAAATATGAAAAGATTTTAATTTTTTTTTAAATCGCTAAGTTTTGGAATATTCAAAATGATAATTTACACGTCTATGTGAGTTAAAACCCTTTCAAACATGGATTACACGCAGAGCTTCCTTTAACTAAAATCTGGGGTTTCTTTAAGACTTTATATTTAAATTATCAACTTCTTTCCAACCAAATAAAACGCGGTTACGTTTATTTGTAAAACCTTAGAAGTGGAGTGGAGAGATATAATCAAGCCATATAAAAAGTGACAAAAAATTGAATTTGAGAGGGATAGAAAGAATGCGGTGTTGTAGGAAGATTACTTGTATAAAAGGCCTTGAATAATGCTCGGAAGTTACTTTCGTGTTTGTGTGATTTATTCATATACAGATTAGGAGCAGACACTTTCTGGTCGAATGACTGTTTGGTGAATTGACTCGCATTGTATTTCGGTAAGATGAATTGAATATTATGGTATTGAAATATTATACAAGTTGTTTGTTCTCCCGGCACGGAACTTTGAATTAGTAGAGATCATTCCCATGAATTGAGAAATAAATACTATTTTGAAACGCTATTGATTAGATTCCTGAACTTCTCGAGTGTGACTATTTTTATGTAATTTATGCGTGCTTAAAATTAAGTTTAGATTTATATTGGCAATTAGACTACAAACTTTCTGTTATGTTCTTTGAAAGAGCTCTGGTAATTCATTTTTTCCTGATTTTTCCATTAAAAATTAAAATATCACGAGAAATCATTGGAGTCTCTACCCATCTTTATCAACGGGATCTCAAAGAGCTTGCAAAGATCAATTTGAGAACTAATTCAATGGTCGTCCCCATCTTTCCACCCAATTGATTCCAGCTCTATCCCATATCTTGAGTCGTTTGAATAAACGTTAAAGGACTCTAAATATGAAATGAAGGGAGACACTTAAGAACTACATTAAGCAGACAAGAGGATTTTGGACATTCATTTCAATGGTATTAAAAGATTACTTTTTACAAAATACTCCAGATGTTTTTGATAAGACTTATTGAAAATATATATGTAAAATAATTAATTATACGTAAGATAAAGAGACTTACTCTATTAATAGTAATGACTTTAAGAATTTGTTTCTTTCTATAGATATAGAGGATTTCATTAATGCTATCTTGGCCAATTTTAAACAATTAAAAATAAAATGTTCTACACTAATATGCAAAAATTAAGGTCAAGATGGTTCTTTCAAAATAACGTTGTGCAAAAGCTTTTCAAATCAACACAAATAATATAATAAGATTCCATAGACGTAAAAACATGAGTAATGTAAGCAAAACTTAACAATAAAGGATCAAAAATATAAAAAGTAACTTTATTGGAAAAGTAGCAGGGAGCACAAAGCGACTGAAAGCCGAAATACCCATGTGATAGATGTCCAGCCAGAAATATCCAGCCTTTAGTAGGAAATATGAACTCCCCTGATTGCTATGCTGGTTTCACATCGTTTGACCATGATAAGTATGAAGTTATCAATGAGTTGTTGAGATATTGCAGTCCATTCGACTTGTACCGCCAATAGGAGCTCCGGAATCATTACTGGCAGAAAGTTACATGCTGCCTAGTGTCTCCCTATAAAGTCTCATACAGATTTAGATCCTGAGACCTTGCCGGCTAATCCATGCGTTCAGTATCATCACTGTCCAATAGCTCCTCCACAGCTATTGTGCAATGATGAGGTGCATTATCGTCCATAAAAAGGAACTGTGGACCCATAGCGCCTCTAAAACGACGCACATACGAAAGGAGAATCTCATTGCAATAGCGAGCCCCGGTAACAGAATCTCCTTCAAAGATGTGAAGATCGGTATCGTAACCAAGCATGATGCCTCCCCAAACGAGAACACTACGACCTCAAATACGGTCACTTTCAATGTTTTTGAAGGAGTTACTGCAAGTACCCCGCTCTTTCCAGATGTGTATGCGTCCAGAATCGCTACTCAGACAAAACCTGATCCCCTCCGTAAAGAATACTCAACCCCATTTATTATCTGTTCAATTCTGATGCTCCCGGCAACACAGAAAACGACTTCTCCGATTAGCAGGCGTTAAAAGTACACACCCTACAGGTCGTCGTGCAAACATACCACCACTGTGTAGCCTTCTGACAACGGTAAAACGTAACATCGGTCGTCCAATCATCTGTCCCGGTGTCTAGAGATTTTTCCAGCTGTCTACCACCAGTTCCTTCTGGACTGTAGAACAATATACTGATCGTTGGCTGGCGTGGTTACTCTTGGACTACCACTGCTGACAGCTGTTCTCTTGTAGTTTGAAATTCTCTCCAAAGTTGTAATCCCTAATTCAGCAAATACACTTATGACACTTCGACCTTCCTCTATTCAATGTTCCGACCAAGGGTAAAATCACCCAGATGTTCTCTAACAGATTGATTGTTTGACATTTCACACAAGAGGCAGGAAATAGGCGTCGTTTAAACTATTATACGCCATGCAATCGCTTTTCCAGAAATGTTTAGGTTACACCGCCGGGGTACTTTATTCCGCTCCGATACTCTCGCATTAGGTCTAACTGCATATCTACACATGTGCTACCGTACTCACCCTAGTTAATCTCCTGATTGGTGGTGTTCAGTCCGCTCTGGCTCTTTGTTCCCCTGATATGCTGAGATTTCAACTTCGTCCTTAATTTTATACACCAGTGTACGCGTTAAGTGTCTAACATAACGACATCTAAATTCTGGAGTAACTAAGAAAGAGTCTGCGGTAATAATATTTTTTCACAAGTTATTTTGTGTCTCAAGTTATTGATTAAAATTTAACAAAACTCGTGTATTCGCATTGAACTACATGCTTTCGTAAAAATAAATTCTTAAATGTAACGAAGACATTTTGAAAAAAAAAAAAAAATTTGCAGAACATATATATTGATAAAAAAAAATTATCCATGGATTTTTGGTTAAAAAAAGGGACTTTGAGAAAAATGTAGTCGTGGTAATTCAACTGATACATCGTTTATTGAAGAAGAAAAGAAAATGCAAATCGTGCTTTCTTCAAAAGATAATATTATATAAATAGTGTCACATATAAATAGATCTCAATGAGGTATGATTTTTAAAAGAAAATTAATTAAGATTTACGTGTACTTGCGAGTCAGATGCTCCCGTTATAGTGTGTGTTTAGTGTCAAAAGCAACTCGCGAAGAACTCTGAATTCTGCTAAACTGTGTAGTCACTTAGAAACTATACATGCTGATTCCAAAGGAAAAGCTTTTCACTTTCTTAAATAAACACGTGACTCAATAGAAAAGCCTACACTTCAAATAATTACTATTGCTGTAACTGAAAAAGAAAATGTAACCAAAGCATCTTACTACATATGTTACAGCATTGCACTTAATACTAAAGCTCTTTTAGGTTACACTGCCTCTTTTAGGTTAGTTGGAGAATAACTTATTAAGGTTTGTGCAAAATATATAGTATCGTATGTTTTTTACGAGCAAACTGTCAAAAAAAAGATGTAGTACAATTATTGAATAATACTGTTTCAAGCATACAAATTTTTCAATTGTCTAGAGAAGGAGCTAATTTATCGATTTGGACTTTGCTGTGAGTATGCATTCCAAATGAAAAAATCCACGGATATAGAAGGACCAATAGTATTTTTATTTTTTTTTTTTTTGTTCGTTTTACATTTGATAACAGCATTGAAGAAGATTTACTCATGAGTGAATATATATAATGAAAATACGACAGACGATGCATTCAATTGAATGAGAGCATTATAACACACAAGATGGGTTATGAGAAATATATTGATATTTGCACACTTTTCTAAGGCCGTGGAACGGGGGAGAATTGTATCACGTATACTTTAAGTAGCTGCAAGAGCCACCAGCAGTCATAGGAAAGTTTTAGTAACAAAAATAAATATCTACCGGTTTGAAAAAAATTTATGGATGAAGTAGTAAAAATAGTAAACTATGTGAAATCTCGAACACTTCAATACAGACCATTTAAGATTTTGTGCAACGAAATAGGTAGTGAACATAGTTAACACACTTATACTACATACAGAAAAGAAATAGCTGTCCAGAGGAAAAGAACTATTGAAACTCTATGAAATTTGTAGAGAGTTATTTGTCTTCTTTAATGAGAAAAATAATTCAGGACAACATGCAATTGAATTTTTAAGAAATCGTTCAGAGTTGATAAAACTTTTGTATCTGGCAGATATTTTTACAAAAAATAACGAAATTATCAGAATTTAGTTATAAAATTTCAATACAAGAGATAAAATTGCATCTTTTAAGAGGAAAAAAATTAAGTTTTGAATTTCTTCAATTGAACGAGAACAATTTTATTTGCATATTACATAAATGTTTGATTGAAAATTTTAAACAATTTTAAAATAGATGGAAGTTTCTGAAGTATTTTTAGAAAACTTACATGACTTAAAAAACTCTTCTGCAATATTTTCGGATGGTTAGTGAGGACAATGCCCGAGTTCCAAATCCATTTTCGGTAATATCTAAGTCATCAGGCGCAATCCAACTATGAATATCTTATTGATTTAATAAGCGTCTCTGACTTCCGACTCTAAGTGTTCCATCAGAGAAGAGAGGGATTTGGGAGCCCCAGCTCTCTCTACGTAACTCAATGTAGCTAATCGTTGCTGTAAAACACTTTTCTCTGCATGCATACGCTTCGTGCGGTGAAAGGCTGCCACTGCTCAATTATTTCTCTCCACGTCTGCTTCAGTCCGCAGTAGCATTTATGCTGTGTGTGTGTGTGTGTGTGTGTGTGTGTGTGTGTGTGTGTGTGTGTGTGTGTGTGTGTGTGTTTCTTAATAAATTACCATACTAATAATAAATTGTCTAATTGTAGCAATTATAAAATTAATGAAGTAAATAATTAAAATTTAAAACTAAAAACTAATTATTAATGAAATGAAGTCTTTTCGAATTTTATTGTCTATAATATTTAATCTTATGTCTAAATGTGTCTTTTTTTTAATTATTATTCCGAATTGAACTTAAGTAAAATAAAAAGATAAATAAATAAAAAGATAATAATTTATTTTCATAGTTTTTATTATAATTGAAAATAATTAAATCACCAATATATTATACACGAAAAATCATATTTATCTTTATTGTTTTGTTCATAAAAATACAATAAAATGTTAACTAAAGTATTACTTGCTTATCCTCTCTGTGGTATACTTTTAATTTTTTTAATTTTTTTTTTTTTTTTAATTTAATATAGTTTTATTTAAGTTCCAGATTAATTAATGAATTAAATTTTTCATAAGAGATAAAATTATTAATATCACAATTCTTATTAATAATTAAAATTTATTTTATAAAATCACCTATATACGTTGAATTAAATTGGCCTTGAAAGATAGAATACATATATTTGTTTTTAGTATTCTTCATGACATCGAAATTAATTTTAATAATTATTTAATTTATTAATAGTTTCTGGACTATTTTTTGTGATAATTAACATGATTTCGTAATTTAGTTATTATATTCTTTACATAGTAATAGCTCTAAATTAATAAGTTCTTCTTAAAATTTTGGAGTTACCAAGATAATTAGATAGTCAATATTATTAATCTGTGTAATCCATTTTTTATAAAAAAAAATATATATAAACACCACTATTAATTTCTTTATCATTATTATTATTCTCTAAATAACCATTAATGTCTTCTAACATTTAATAATAATTATGTTATAGTAATATTTGCAGATAAATACATAATTACTTGGAGCTTTGTCAACATAAATTATTTTGTAGTTCTATAACCTTTTTTGAGCTCATACATTTCTTAAATTCACAAAAGTTAATATAGTTTCAAAAGAAAGTAAATTAAAATGATTAGACAAAAATCAAAAAAGATGTAGTAATTGAAAAATTTCTTGAAGAGAGAAAAATAAAATTCGAAAATAATATATTTAAAGTTGTAATAGTCTTTAATTTGTATCATTAATTTTCGAATTTATGATACAAATTATCCCATCATCAAAATACTTATTATAACTGGTAAAAAGAATCCAAAATCAAACTTAAAAACATTATAAGTAAATTAAATGAAAGCACGATATATGCTCAAATAAACATTTAAGAACAAAAACAAAAAGTTTATAAAAACACAAAAAATAAACCAAAAAGAACAAATGTTTTGCATGTACACCATGTGTATGAAAATTACAAACATGGTGCACAAAATACACGCGAAAATGAACGCTAATTTGAAAATTAACTTTTAAAAGTAATTTAAATTTAGAAGAAAGATTCACTTACATGTTTAAAAATCTATGAATTCTATATTTCAAACAATACATCGATTTTGAAAACCATAAAAGCTTATGTAAAATAGCATAGAAGCTGACAGTACGAAACATTTTTTCCCGCGTTAAGAATAACTATTCCTAGCTGTTGTCAAAATGCTATCTCTAAACTCAAGAATAAAGCAATTAACTGTCCAAAGCCCACACAGAGCTTACGATATTTAGAATTATTATTAAAAATAATTAATCAAAATAATTATTAATAATGACAGAATAAAAACTTACGAAATCAAAACTTTATGATAAAGAAATCCTAAAAGGCATCCTCTCACTATATATATATATATAAGTGGGGTTTAACTAGTTTGATAGTACCAATCTTCCCCTTTTTCGACTTGATAGGCTGAGTTTGAAAATCCAAAGTAAAAAATGTTGATAAGCTCAATAATAAAAAAATGGAATAATAAAATTTACCATTCTATAAATTAGCTAGGAATGAAAAATATACAAATTTTATACAAAAATTCAAAGAAATAAAGATTCAAAAATATAAAACAATCTTCAAACAAACGAAATGCTTCAAGATAGATATCAAACACTAGAAATGCTAATAAATAAGAAATAAGGATGTATACTATTGGTTGGTACAAAGTTGTTTAGTAATAGAGTAAAATGATCTAAAGCATGTGTAAGAATTGTAAACCGTTAAAAAGTAAATGAATTATTTATGGCTGGATCACTAACAAGCCGACTTCATGGACCTAGTGTTGTACAATGGGTTTGAAAATGGACTGCGATTCACAAAGATCTAAATATATTTATGATGTGTATACGTATTTAAAAAATGTATAAGATTATTATGCTCTAAATAATTGCTGATGATTTTTTTTAATATTGTTAAACTTGTCCATTTTATGTGAGGTGAGTTTGTTACTACGCAGTAAAAAATTTAACAAAATATACCTATAAATAGATATATCTAAATTGCTGTTCTAAAAAGGAATTTTAACTACATGGAATTTGAATCCATCTCTTTTATCATATATATCACTAATAAGTCTACTATCAACAATTTGCAAATCAAGATCAAGAAGTTCTACTTTCGCAAAAGTGAGATTATATATATTGGGTTGGCAACTAAGTAATTGCGTATTTCACTCATAGATGGCGTCAGTTGAATTTTTAGGTTTGCAGACGTAGTACAAATGTAAAACACATTTTGTTATTTGATAGTTGGCAATTCAGCTGTCAATCAGTAAAAAAAGTTTTTTGATCGGTTTCGTAGTTTTCGCTTAGCCTTCGTTGAAGAATGCAAAATCAAAAGGAACATTTTCGTCATATTTTGCTTTTTTATTTCCGCAAAGGGAAAAACACATCGCAAGCTCATAAAACGTTTTGTGATGTTTATGGTGACGAAGCCTTAAAAGAACGGCAGTGTCAAAATTGGTTTGCAAATTTCGTTCTGGTAATTTTTCACTCAAAGATGAAAAACGCTCTGGTCGTCCAGTTGAAGTTGATGACGCCCAAATCAAAGCAATAATCGATTCGGATCGTCACAGTACAACACGTGAGATTGCAGAGAAGCTTCATGTATCACATACATGATTTGAAAATCACTTAAAACAGCTTGGCTATGTTCAAAAACTCGATATATGGGTTCCTCACGAACTGAAAGAAAAGCATTTAACGCAACGCATTAACAGCTGCGATTTTCTAAAGAAACGTAACGAAAATGATCAATTTTTAAAACGACTGATAACTGGCGATGAAAAATGGGTTGTTTACAACAATATCAAGCGGAAAAGATCGTGGAGCAGGCCAGGTGAACACACTCAAATAACATCAAAAGCTGATATTCATCAAAAGAAGGTTTTATTATCAGTTTTGTGGGATTACAAGGGAATTGTCTACTTTGAACTCTTACCACCCAACCGAACGATCAATTCTGATGTCTACATTGAACAACTAACAAAATTAAACAATGCAGTTGAAAAAAAGCGGACCGAATTGACAAATCGAAAAGATATTGTATACCATCATGACAATGCAAGGCCACACACATCTTTGGTCACTCGGCAAAAATTATTGGAGCTTGGTTGGGATGTTTTGCCACATCCACCATATAGTCCTGATCTTGCACCATCTGATTACTTTTTGTTTCGATCTTTACAAAACTCCTTGAATGGTAAAAATTTCAATAATGATGATGATGTCAAATCGTACCTGATTCAGTTTTTTGCTAATAAAAACCAAAAGTTTTATGAACGTGGGATTATGATGCTGCCTGAAAGATGGCAAAAGGTCATTGATCAAAATGAGCAATACATTACAGAATAAAGTTATTTAGTTCCATGAAAAAATTGTCTTTGATTTTCTAAAAAAAATCCGCAATTACTTAGTTGCCAACCCAATATATATATAATCTCAGTACTAGAATAAATTAAAAATTACAATAGGATAATTTAATCGTAATAAATGCGCATTAATCAACATGGTTTCAAAAATGTGGATTTTTCCTTTATTAAAATTACGAAGAAGTAATTAATAGTGGGAGAAATACTTTATAATAGATATTACAAATCAGTTTCTGCATTTAATACCCTGTACTGTAATAAGATTGTCCTGTCATCATTTTTTAACAATTATTAAATAATCCAATTCCTCACTGGTCATGGAAACATTAAAAGTTATCTGAACAGATTTAATTGGAATCCAGCGATTTCCTGTGATTGCAGTGTTGGTGGAGAAGAAAATGCGGAACATGTGCTTCTTCTATGTTCTAAATTTGTCAGTGAAAGAAAGACCCTAAAATTGGCAATTAAAAACATCAATATTAATTGGCCTCCAGATTTTCACTAGCTTGTTCCCAAGAAAATAGGTTTTTTTTTCTAAATCCATTGTAAATTCGTAGTAAATAATCATAATCCTTCATAAACCTTAAATTCTCCTTTTATAATTTTTCCTTTTGTAATGTGTTTCAAATTTACTTCTGTAATCATAGTACAATACTTTATGATGCACGGGGATTTGTTGATGTCTTAAAAAAATACCCTGTACTTTGGTAGAAACAGGCCTTTAAACTGAAACATGGAATATCTTACCACAATTATAATAATGTTGGTAATATAACTAGTACAGAATAGCTACAGATGCTCGGTGAAATAGAAAAAAATAGGTAAAGGTACTTTTAAGTTTTAAAAATAAATAGTTTTTTTCTTAAGTATAGAAATAAAATACTTTATGTTTAGAAATAAACACTCTTGAAGATGTTTTCAAAGTAACGGTAATTATCCAGTTATACAAAGTATATACATATTATTGAGGATATTAATAAATATTTAGTTCGTAAATTTATAATACAAATCAACACAAAAATGTTAATTACAGTACTGAATATTGTACTCTTTAATTTATGATTAGATATCGTAAAAAAATTAATTTTACTGATGTTTATAAAGAATATATGTCTCTCTTTCCGGTTAAAAACATAAGTTTTAAAAATCATTGAAATATAATAAAAAATACGTACACTGTTATTTGCTTACACTCCTCCTATGGATTTGCAGAATATACAAAGCTTTGAATGCAATGAACTTAAAGAATTTCTAAATCAATTATTCCATCACATTATTACAGAGGAATTGAATGTAATTAAGGATAAAGCAATAAAAGATATTATGAATAAAGTTACAGACTATAGACTGATACTATAAAATATGGACTCTTATTTATTCAGCAACAAATATCCAGTGACATGGAAAATTTCATTACAGAAACAATAATGAAATATAACGAATTTAAATACAATATAATTAAAGTATTAGCTTCTTATTTAAAGTATTGAAGCTTCTTATTTTTTCAGGATTAAATGTAATGATACATTTAAAGAGGTATAACAGAGTTCATTAGGGATTTACAAAAAAATTTCGTTATCGATTATGAAGATAAATTATCAAGAATTATTTGAAAATTTAACTACAATGAAATGCTTGATAAACATTTTTAAGACAATACTGCTTTTCGTGATGTTTACTTTTCAAAAAAATCAGTTCTACATTCATAGCTTTCTATAAAAACCAAGGAATTTAAATAGATGACTTTAAATTTCATCATATTTTTAACACTTAAAATTCATTTTCCTATAACATTTCGTATAGAGCTAGACAGTTTTAAAACATACATTACTAAATCAGGAAAAATACTGCAATTTATATTAAGATAACCTTAATAAACTAAATAATTAAAAAAAAAAGTAGACATTATTGAACGCCTGAATGACAAAGAAATGTGTTCTGTACATAGTTTTAAATTTCAAGACTTATTCAATACTATTAAAATAAAAGATATCTGATTAAAGTTTCTTAATCAACCTTTTTTATCATCGTAGTATAATCAATAAAACTTAAAATGGAGTTATACAACTGGAGAAATTTAATACTCTCACTGGTCTTATATTACAAAACAACTACATTTCATTTAATGAAAACATTTAAAATGATTAAAGAATTACTCCTAGGAAGACCAGGTGATGATAGTTTAGCAAATCTTTTGTTTATACATTTATGAACAAAATAGTATCAAAAAATCGCTAATAATAATAAATTAATTAAAAATATTAACTCAAGAACAAAATTCAAATTAGGAACTAAAAATTTACGATAGATAGCTCAACGCTATGCTTGGACACAGAAAACTTTGAAGTAATGCAGCAAAATAAATACTTTAAGTTTGTTTGGGATAATTTGGTTGGGATTTCTTGTTCAGGTATGTTATTTTGTCTGTAAATGAAATTACAACAGGAGGTGGGACAAGTGCCTCCGTGCCCAACCCTTGATCCTCCACTGTATAATAACCATTAATGAATTAAAATTTGTAAAGAAACAAATATTAAAACAAAAATACAACTACAATTAATAGTTACAAGAAGAAATAATAGTTTTAAAAAATTTAGAGTATAGAATTAAAATGAAAAAGAAAACATTCTGATTTATTTTTTTATGCCGAATTTCATAAACACAAAATGAAAAATTAAAACATTGCAAAGCTTTTAAAAAGTCAAAGAAATTACAAATGTTCCAAAAATAATGTTTTATAAATTACGGCAAAAAAGATAAATTAAGAACAATAAAAAGATGTTCAAATATTGACTGAAAATAAGCAAAGATAAATGGAAAGAAAATACCAAAAAGAAGATAAATTATAACATTTTTAATTCTTAACTGGTTTTAGATAGTTTCTAAGCTAGGTTAAACTAATTTTACAGGGTTAACCTTCTAAGTATGGAACAAATGTTTTATAAAATAGTATAGAACCAAAAAGAAAAAAAAAACGCTAAATATCTAAGATACATAAAAGAAGAAAAATTTAAGTTAAATACCAATAAAAACACAAATATTTATTCAAGATAAATCTCATAATCGAAGAAGAAAGTAATTATAAATAATTAAAAATATTATTTTAAAAAAATAAAATAAAATATCGCGCAATACGAAACTAATCAGAAAAAAAGCAAAACGTGGAAAAACCACCAAATTAGATCTGGATTTTAACTGAAAAATGGAAGTGGATAGCAATGCATTTATCAAAGATAATAAGTACTATACGCAAGATCAAACAATAATTAAATTCAAAACGAAAAGATTAAATATCAAAATAAGGAAACAATAAAGATTTATTATTTTATGAAATAAAATTCCAAAAACAAAAACATATTTTTATTCCATTTCTTATAATTATTATACTTTAAAGTACTCTTAAAAAAATCAAAGGATGATAAGCCTCCCGACAACGTTTGGGAAAATTATTTGTAAAGATTTTTGTAAATATCACGTATGTTGCTCACGAGCCTAATGTAATGTAAAATATAATTATAAATAATGTTTCTGAAAATACTAAGACTTAAAGAACTAGTTCAAGACGGTTCCTTATGAATTTTACAAGTTAAATTTAACCTTTCTCTTTTTAATAATACTACAAATTTTACTAACTTTTATTTTTAAAAAAATATCTAAAAATTCGGATTCATTAATAATATATCCCTTGTTTGCAATAGTTTTAAATTCTCAAACTGGATAGATAAAATGGTTTAAAATCTTTATTATTATTGTTATTTTGAAAGATTATAATATCATCAATATATTTAAACGTATGAAAACTCTTCATACTCTCATTCAACATAATTATATTCGGAATAATGTAAATAAATGTAAGCCAAACAATTACTTGCAGGCCCACCTTGTGATATGCTTTAAGAAATTTGGGGTTGGATTGTATAATTATTGTCAATATTGCTAATTCAGCGTTCTTGATTTTAGATTTCGGATCCAGGAAAATGCATTAAACAGTTCGGGCTATAGTCAAAAAGAAAATATGAATTGGGGTTGGAATTTTAAGGTTGCAGGGAAAATAATAATCATTGAGCATCAGGGTGGAATATGTAAAGATGGAAAATAAAGAGTAAATAGGAAGTAGAATGGGAAAAAAAGAATAAATGAGAAGTAGAATGGAAAGAAAAAAAGAATAAATGAGAAGTAGAATTTAAATTAAGTTGCAAATTATAATTACCCTTACATAACACACACACATTTATTATATATATATATATATATATATATATATATATATATACAAGAAATAGGAGGACAAATCTCCTTTAAAGGAATGAAGTTTCGAACATCATCGCTCAGGAAGCTTGAAGCCTAATCCACCGTATCAGGAATGTCTAGGAAAAAAAATAGTTGGAATAAATTTGCTTAAGAATATTTTTAAAGCTAACGGCTGATAAAAAAAAAAAACAAATCACGTTACCTTTTTTTCCAAAACAAAAGGAAGAAAAATTATCCTAAAATTAACTTTTCAATTCAAAATTTTGAGAAAGTATAGTTATTTATGTGTTTTGAAATATTTTTCTTTCATGACCTATATGTATTACCAGATGAATCAGAGTTACTTCAGAAACAAATTTAAATCCTGCAAAATATTTTAATGATTTACAATGAATGAGCCTACTAGGTATGATTTTCTAAGTATTCCAAAAATATCATTATAAAATAAAAACCTGTAATGTATTTTAAATATTAAAATTTATTCCAAAGAAAGAAAATAATACTAAGCATCAAAACAATAAATACTAAAAGAAAAAAATAATAATAGAGAAACTTTTATTTCGCTTACTTAATGTAAGTATTTTTAAATTGAATTCTTTTTCTTTCATGATTTGTTTTTAAAATCTCCTTCACTTGTAAAAAGTGAAGTGCAATACTAATTAGAGAAATCTTTCAGCGAGACTGGTGGATGCTCTAGGACAAATTTTAAATTTTGCAAAATGTTTTTCAATATTTTGTGATTTTGTGATTGAGAACAGTGGAAATTATTAGTAAAACTTTTTGAATCAATTATTTAAGTAATTAGTTGGGAGTAGATTTAAAATACTATTTGATTCTTGAAATATTTTAAGCATGATCTGCTTACCCTAAATGAGAAATGTATGGTGATGAAAATTCTTCATTAAATAAATAGTTAGATAAATGGCAATAAGAAAGTACATTTCTAATAAATAACTCTGAGATAATTGAAGAAAATACCATATTTTTCTCTGAAACACGTGACTCAAATTTCATCTGTAAACTTCCAGGCAATTTTAAATTTTAAACAACAGAGTTTTTCTCATTTTATCTAGAATGGAATATTTTCGCATAATTAAAGCAAATATGTCTGGTTAATGTCGCTTACACATCATGGGAATGTAATCCTAATGTTTTGATTTTTAGAGGGGCAACTATTATTTTACCATTTTTTTAAAAACTTTATTCCAAATTTGGAATCATAATTCCAAATTTTGGCATTTTTAAAAAAAAGGAACTCAAGTAATTTAGAAATTTAAGCTATTTTACAAGAAAGACACATGTAACGATGCTATCAAATTATTCTTATCAATTTAAGCTTTATTACTTCCATAATTATTTTTGCTCCATTTTTGCTGTTTACCGTTTGACGCTACTAAAAATATTAAAAATGGAAGACAAGGGATTCTGTAGTAATTTTTCAGATGTATGAGGAAAAAGAAAATTACTCCTGACGGCGAAAGTGGATCCAATTCCATATTCCCCGACGTCATTTCTTCGCTCCCCCTCTCTAGAGGCTGCCAGACTTTCTCTTTTACACATCGTTTGGCCGCCTCTGCATTGAGCGGAAGATGACAGAGGATCCTCCCACGGGGTATGAGGGAAGCTCACCCACCTTCCCACCAGACGGGTGTCATTACAAGGGGAGTGGGCGGCGCGTCTGGTGTTCTTTGAAGGAAAGCGTATTGCTGTGGAATGTTTTGTGACTGTTTTTCATATCGTTCTCGAGGCTTTTTTAATAGTGAGAAATACACTGCAATGAAATTTCCCTGCATGGCTCTCTGTTAATATACTTCAAGTGCATGTTTGTTGCTTTCAAATCAAAGAAGTTTTTCAATATCGTGCCATGAGACTTCAAAATTAGGAATTTTCCAGATTCCAAACGCTAAATTGTATTCAAACCTAAGAGGAAAATACTCGGATAGCGTTTTTCAGATTTACTTCACAGAAAAATAAATAGTCATCTAGAAGAATACATAATTTATTTTTAAAAAAACATCTGAGAAAGCGTTATCAAATAGTTTTATCAAAGCATTTCATAACTTTCTTTTAATAATTCTTTGCAGACTTTTTTGCCATACTTCAATTACTGTACTAATTTAAAAATAATAATAATATGATTGTTATATGCATTTGGTTCTTTTAAAGATTATAGTTTTAACATGCGCTATTGGCGAAATTTTACTTGACTAACATCGGGGGATTATTTCTAACTTTTTATTCAAGTTTCCAGTTCCTTTCCTACCAAATAAAATTCAAATTAGGTAAAATCCAGAAGTGAATAAATAAAATCAAATAAAATAAAATCGAAAGTGAATTTAATTTGAAGGCTGCAGAGAGATTACCGGATAACAAGAAGACTGCTAGTGTGAAGGAATTGAATAGCGTGCGGAAGTTACTTGCATGTCTGAGTGATCTATAGTGACTAGGGCCCGACCGACAAATCCTTAATGGTCGAATTTGCTCCATTAATTATTTGCATCGTATCCCTGTAAGAGTAATCTTTGACATTTTATAAAAGTTCTTAGTATCCTCGGGGAGGGACAGTGAACTGGTAGAGAGCATTCCCCTTGTTCGAGAAATAATGAATAAGATTTTGAAAAATAATTCACTATATTCCAATACTATTCAATTACTTTATCAGTGCTTGGAATTAAACTAAACTTTAGATTTGTGATTTGACAAATTTTAAGACGATAGACTAGTAGTGGGGTAATAGAGATAGGTCGCAAAGTAACTAAAAGCAAACTTTTGGGGACGAAATTAATAGCTGTGAATGAAGATCAAGACGCGAGAACAAACGTTTTACAACAAACCGTATTTATGAAAATCTCCATGCCTTCCTCAGATATTCAAATATAGTTTATTCTCAGTAGTGATTTTTAATTTGATTGCTTATTAACGTCACAATACGTCATCGTCTCGGTCAGACGATAAGGACAGTACTTGAGCTGGAGCCTCCCTCTCCAAACATGTACTCAAGTGGGAAGATTTAAACAGATTTAACACAATTCAGCCTTGCTACACGGAAAGTCTTTAGTGGAATCAGCGTTCGAATTTCCTATTCGACGAAAACAACGCTGGCTGAGACATCGTGACCCTTATCACTCGGCTACCGCGGCCATGAATTTCATCTGAAGCAATCCCTTAACAGTTTTTCTCAGTAATAATATAATTTATCATATGTTTCTACTACGCTACTTTGACAACATGAACGATAAAATTGTAACTGAAATGTCGTACGTTTTGAGAAACAGTTTGGCGTTTCTTGGTTACCCTCAATGGTTAAATGTATTTTACGCTAAAAACGCTTCGTTCTGCATGAATATTGGACCTACGTTTCTTGCTTTCAAACAAATAAACAGCCTTCGTAGATTCAATTCTTTCAGCCGCAAAACAAAGCTTCTACGTGTTTCAAACAGGGTTCGATTCCCTAAAGACCATTCTTTGGAATAACGGGCATTTCCACACGTGAGGCTCAAAAGGGGCTAACTCACGGAGTCGTCCACCTCAGTGAACAGTGTCCTTGGTTTCCAATTTCCCCTTTTGAACCAATAGAAAAATAAAGGGAAGCAATGAGTTTAATGCACGTTTCAGATTCTGTTCCGTTGTTTTAAAAATAAGTTATATTTTATTTCGTTTAAATCTGGTTCGTTTGGAAGAGAAAACCGCGATTAGGTTTCTCTTTTAATAAGTCAGAATTCATTCGATCAAAGTGTTCCAACGGCGTGACTCACAAAAAGGGGAGGGGGAAAGGGCTGCAAAAGACGATAATGGGTGCCCCTGCGATCGATGGGGCACCCTCCCGTGACGTCAGTGGAAGGTGATCGCATAACGTATAATGGGGAGCTAAAAGCCAAGTCCCCCTTTCCCGTCACGCTCCACTGACGAGCTGTTGCCACTCAAAAAGGATTTCAATATCGTCTGATGCGAGAAGGAAGAGGGGGTGTCATTTCTCAATACACAGCAATGGTTGTAAACAAAAGAATACGAAACGACGAAATCTCGAAGGAAGCTGTAAGGAACATTTTTTAAAGTTATTGAAGTTACTTTTGCGATTTTCGTGGTTACTCAGGAATAAGAGAATCCCTCAAGGTTCAAAAGTTCCCAAACTGCGAGTTTCGAGTTAAAATGAAATGAATTCTCAAGTATTTGAATATTCAAAATTGAATGAAAATAGATACAATCCCAATTAATGTATAAAATTAACTGAGTTTTTTAAATTTTAAAGGTTAAGAATAGTAGAAAAAGTAATGTTATCAGTTTTCTCCATAAAACGATTGTAGCCATTCGAAAATTAAAAAACCAATCTTATTTTGTCCTTATTGTTATTTAAAAAAATGTATGATGTCAACATTAGTTTTTGATTGAATTTTCATTTTAAAAAATAAATTTTAATCTCATTATAAAAATAAGATAAGTACACCAGGCGAAAATTTTCGAAAAGGAGGAATATATATTTCAATTAAACTTTCATTTTAAAAAAATTTATTCTAATTTTTACTATTCATTTTTCGATTCTTATTTCTTTCTGAATAGTGGTTTTCTTGTAATGGGTCTCCAGTGGCATGGATTTCGGGTATATGCTTATCTATTTTACATGGGACTAAAAGAAACTGGACAAAAAGTTCAGAGGGATTTTTCTTCTAAACCATTAAAATAGGACTATAGAATAAATGGGTCAGGTAGTTTGAAGGAAACTCTATTTTAAATATTTCATAATTCTTTACAAAATAAGTATTGCGTAATATAAACCAGTTGAGAGTAGCCGATGTAAATGATTTCTGCTGCGGTCCTGTTCTAACGAAATCTTTTTTCGTTGCACTTTTAAAATTCATTTCATGAAATACATTATTTTCATTTTAATATTACTATTAATTCACTCTTAACATGTACAATAATATAAATAACAAAACTTTATATCACATTTCGCTTGCATTACATTTACGAGGACCTTTAATTTATTTTTAAAAAAACTTTATTTGTAAAAATAAACTTCTATTTTTTTTTTTTTTTTTTCAATTTTTATTACATTCTTGCTTATAAATAATTTTTTTTCTTCTTTTTATAACATTTATTTAAATTTCTTCCTGTGAGAAAAACAAAATAATAAACTTTCTTTATGCGGTGAGATGTGCACAACATTTTAAGTGAACGAAATTTGTATGCTTCGAAAAAGTACCTCGCGAAATAACAACGCTCATACAGTTATTTAACAAACTCATTTTAAAACAATATGTATCGTTAAAAAGGTAAGTTACTCTCAGCTTATGCCTTCCATTTTAGTACATTTATTAGAATATTAATCTCAAAAGAGTCATAAATAATTCGAAATAAAAACCAACGTTTTTAAAAACAACGTTTTTATATGGTGGCAAAGTTTATTAAAAAAATTATTAAAATATTAGTTAAAACTGGTCGCAAATATCTAAATATTGCATTGTTAGGCAAATAAGAACGGTTCCCAAAATTTCAGAGCTCTAGCTAGATGGGAAGTTGGTTAAATTAACAATAGACAATTTGATGACACACTGATACACATGCATACAGACACACACCAAGTGAAATACATAACAACGTTAAAACTAACTAAAATTAATTAATCCGGTAAATTAAATGGTTGGAATACAGTTTAGTCAAACCACTCTTGGAGACAGGAATTATTTGGCGGTATTTTGCCAAATGTTCTAAATTGGTCCGCGAAGCCAATTTAACATTCAGCCAAAAAAAAAATTCGCCAAGTTTGGCAATTATTCAAATTGCGCCAAGTGATTGGGCTAAACTGCATTATTTAAAAAAAATATGAGTTAAAACTTGTCGCAAACGTCTAAATATTATATTGTTAGGCGAGTAGGAACGATTCCCAAAATTTCAAAGCTCTAGCTTGATGGGAAGTTGGTTAAATTAACGATCGAAAATTTGATGACACACACACACACTCACACACACCAAGTGAAATTCAGAATAATTCGAGATAAAAACCAACATTTTTAAAAACAACGTTTTTATACGGTGGCAAAGTTTATTAAAAAGAATTATTGAAATATTAGTTAAAACTGGTCGCAAATATCTAAATATTGCATTGTTAGGCAAGTAAGAGCGGTTCCCAAAATTTCAGAGCTCTAGCTTGATGAGAAATCGGTTAAATTAATGATAGAAAATTTGATGACACACTGATACACACACAGACAGACACACACCAAGTGAAATACATAAAAACGTTAAAACTAACTAAAATTAATTAATTCATCCGGTAAATTAAATGGTTGGAATGCAGTTTAACCCAACCACCTTGGCGACAAGAAATAATTAGCGGTATTTTGCCAAATGGGGCTACCCTTGTCCGTTTTACGGACTTAACGTTAAGCCAAAAAAAAAAAAAACACGCCAAGTTTGGTGCCAATTTTTGAAATCACGCCAAGTGGTTGAGCTAAACTGCGTTATTAAAGAAAATATTAGTTAAAACTTGTCACAAATGTCTAAATATTGCATTGTTAGGCGAGTACGAACGATTCCCAAAATTTCAAAGCTCTAGCTTGAGGGGAAGTTGGTTAAATTAACGATCGAAAATTTGATGATACACTCACACACACACACACCAAGTGAAATTCAGAAAAACGTTTTAAAAATGGAAAAGGAAGCAAATTTTTCAAATATTTTCCAGTTTAATTTTCCCACACATACACATACATACACACACACGCATATATATATATATTCCAATTGAAATTATGAATAAAACTGCTAACTAACAAATGTTCATCTCTACTTGATAACAAGCGTGCACGTTTATTAAGAACTGGATCAAAAATGATATCATCAGTAGATATGTCAGATATGTCTAGCACAAAAGTCGGGTTTAATTCAAATGAAAAATTTCATTCGTTATTAGCAGCTTCTGCTGATTTTTTCTGTTGTTACGAAGTCTGTTATTAGCAGCTGGGTTTTTTTTTTTTTTTTTTTTGGTTTTTTTCGTTTCTCAAGATGTTTATATAATTCTTGATATCCTGCTACACAAAACTTAAGATTACGTTAAAATTTTAATGCACGCTCTGTGTCAGGATCATGAGTAAGAAAATGTTCCATGCTTGAAGCAAATTTCAAGCCCACCCGAAATAAATCAGCTGTTTAATTGCTGAAATTCCTCTTAGACTTCATCTTTATCGACTGCTTTATTATCATAAACTGTCATAAATTGTATGAAGTTAAACTCATCCTAATGACTTTTAATCATCAATTCTTCGATGTCAGCCGTTTACATGTTGTTAAACCTTCGCCACCAATTGCATGTAATAGAGTTATAATTTCGGAGCATACTGCTGATTTTTGTACTACGAAACTTCTACTTTTCAGGCATGCTGTAAAATTTTTTTTCCAACAAGCATATTAGGTCAATTGGCGCAACTGTTTGATAGCAAAAGAAACATTAGTAATACATTCCATAATCGTAAACTTTCTCCATGCTTCCACAACAGTTCAAATTTTCTTTCTTCCACTGAGACTAAAATATATTTAAACGTTTGCTTTTTGTAGTACATATTAAATGCTGCTATAGTACTCTGATCAAGTGGCTGAATCGAAGAAGTGGTATTAGGCGGAAAAAACAGCATTTGAATACTTGGAAAAAATAGAGGAGGGAGAGGAATTCGTGTAAAAAAGTATATTGATGAACCGTGTTATTTTAAAATTGTGTAAAAAAAAGAGTTGTATATATATATATATATATATATATATATATATATATATATATATATGTATGTATGTATGTATATATATATTATTAAGCTTTATCTGTTTATTAATAAACAATTTCTAATACACTTTTAATTCTAAATTTTTGTATGTAGATGGCGTTACCATTTTCTAATTTCCTTCCTATTCATCACGAATATTGCTATCCAAAGATGCCTAAAATTTTATTATATTTTGTTTATTTTACTTTTTACTCTAAGTATGTAAGTATTTATATAATTAATATCGTTAATTAGATGTATATATACTTTTAAATTGTACCAAATTATAGTAAATTACAAATTGTAGCCTCTGGAATCCAGGTTAAATAAATTTATCAAAACTAAAAAAAACTGCAAATGCTTCAGAATTAATTGAAAAAAGTCAGTAAAATACCAAAAATAACCAAAACAACCAAGTTAAGAATATCATCGTAATTTAAAACATACAAAACGTAATTATTTTAAAAAAAAAAGCCTTAAATTTACTGAAATACCAATTATACGTAATAATTTTAAATCAAAACAAGTACAAACCCTTAATTAAAACGTGGAACCACGTTAAAAACAAAGCTACCAAAAAGAAGAAAGCAAATCTCGAGAGAAAAGAGTTAAGGGAAATCAAAAAAGCAGATAATGTAATTTAAATGGTTGTCTCAGGCTTTGGATTGAGTATAGTGTGTTTAAACTAGTTAAACGGATCCAATCATCACAAATTCAGTAATTACATTATCGCTTACGATATAGAACAATAATTGAAATTCCGTAAGCAAACAGAAATTCAACATTAGAACAAGGAAACTAATATATTTAAACCAAAATAAATAAACATTAAAAAGTTTACACCCATTAAATCATATTTAAAAAAACATTTTTAAACTAAAAAAAATTATAACCTTAACCTTCAAAGGCAATTTTATGTGCACAACTCCATAATGACATGGAGCGATATTGTATTGTTTATAACTGCCACAAAGATATTGATTGATTGCACAAAACTAAAAGTAATGACTAAAAAAAAGCTCATCCTATCAAAAAAATTTAAATAGTATTTAAAGTCTTATACTAAATAATCAAAGTAAATAAATAATTCTTGCATGAAATAAACCTACTAAAATT
>BMAW01008854.1:305344-428488 GCA_019974015.1 Nephila pilipes | reverse complement strand
TTGTATACAAATTGTTGCATAGCAATGGAGGAAATAATCCTTAAAAGACTTGTTTTACTTTTAAATGTGTGTGTGTGTGTGTGTGTGTGTGTTGAAAAGATGTCTAATGATCTTCCGATGATAGGCTGAAATCGAGTGGGGAGTTCCCACACACCCGTCTTGCGGAAAAATCCTTAAAAGAAGCTGAATAACCTCGCTTTGGTTGAGTTAATAAACAGGTGTCGATACTCAGCGAGTTGCTAGGACCCTCACCAATATCCTACGTGAAGCACTCATGAGACGGTCTTTCAAACCAAAAAAAATCAGATTCCGATGTGTGAAATATAATAGAACTTGCATTCATTATATCTGAAATTTCCTCTCAGGTTAAACAAAACGGAACATTAGAAAGAAACGCATAAAAATGCTTAATTAAATAAAAAATACTTTCTCTTTATGATTTCTGAAGCTCACGAAAGGGTCAAACAAAATTTTTGAAAAGTTTTAATGGCTTTCAATCCGTTGAGAGAAACTTGCTCTGAAAGCAAAAATAATTTAAATCGTGATTAAACGTTGTCAAAGCTTGAAAAATGGAATATTTCGTTCAATTTGAAGGAATGTAGTACAGCACACGTGACAAAGAATCAAAAGCAGAGGTTGAAGAGCTTACGAGATAAAATGAGAAAAAATGCAAACTATCAGAAGAGACCCAAAGCATTTCAATCGTCTCTCATCCTTTTTGTCCAAAAAAATCCTTCAGTTCAAAAAATATTAGACAATTGCTTTAAATACTTTATTCTTAAAATGTATACGATGGCTTTTTCCTTTAAATTTTCCTCTCGAAGCGTAACAAGTTTCTAGACAAAATGGTACACAATAGCAGATGTCGCTTTCCGGATGATTAAAAAAAACTCTCCAATTACACGCTTTCTTTCTTCCTTCACGTTTTGTTAGAGATTAAAGCAAAGAGAAAAATATTCCATTAATAATTAATCACCAGCATACTTATTCACTTCTGTTTGAACCAGTCTTTGTTGTTCTGTACTTAGTGCTTGTCGTCAATGTAACAAGTTAAAAATTCATTTTGCGGTAAAGCGAAAAACTACTTATTCATTGAACATTTCTCAATTTTAAAGGGTATATGTCTCATAATTAATAAGGCTAATATTAGTTTTTCAATCGAATAATTTTTCTAAATCAATTTCTAATACTTCTAAGTTTTATTCAACTCAATAACAGAAATGAAGAACCGTTATTAATTAAAGTGGGGTACAGTAATTTATCTTCTTAGCGTTCCATTTTTTTTTTTTTTCGAATTTTAATACTTAATACTTTTAATACTTTGGTATTAATTATTTAGTATTAAATTTTAGTATTTTAGCAATAACTAACCGTCAAGATGTATAAGATATTCAACATTTCATTCTCGTTTGTTTGTGCCATACATGTCTTACGAATTTATTACAGTTACATTTTCTTCCAACTCGAATGTTTTCAAAAATATGATATAGATACAAAAATTTAGTTTAAATTATTTGAAACTGCGTAGATGTTTTTTTTTTATTGCTGAAAATAACCGGTGAATTTAATAAATGTCTTTCATTATTAAAAGAAAATACTAGATTTTAAAAATTGAATTCTGCATGATTTCTTTTAAATTTCGACAATCATAATGTCACTCCCCGACAGAAAAAATTTTATGACGAAGGATTTCAAGACCTTTAATGTTAATAATCCAAATTATCAAATGACAAATCATTTTTTAATTATTCTTCTAAAGAGAACAGTTTCGAATAATAATGTTTAAAATGAAATACTCAAAACTAGGGAAATTTAAATTAAACATTTAAAAGGTTCTTTTAAAAGAAATTTTTTTTACTTATTAGAGACCCAGAAAAAAAATTTCAAGATTATTTGAGCAAAAGAAAGTTTTAAGGAGCAACATTTTTTGTCAACTTGATTTGGTATAGATATTTTAAACAAATTTTTTTTGCAATGAAAAATATTTGCAACCTCTTCCTATAGTTAATAAAACCTTTCGAATGCAAGAAATAGCTCAGAAAATGAGACAAGAAGCATATTTTTGAAAATAATTATCTTCGCACGCTTTCCAGATAAAAAAAAAATTTGACTTGCAAAAAAATTGATACTCATACTCGAGCTCGAATACAAAGCCTCCCATTGAGTTTTATATAGAATTTCCTAAATGAACAAACAAAAATATGAAACTTACCGATGAAAGCCAATATTAAAAGAAATAAATCATCAATGTATGGTTATAATGAAATAATAAATATTGGTCTTCTTTAAGAAGAAAATACAATGTATTATCAGGATTTATGATTAAATGGCTTATTCTCGATCAATTTATGAGCTCTTCAAATAAATATAAGTATCGATTAAAAAAATTAATGCTTTCAAATTGAGATATTCTAAGTGAAAATATATTTTAGTTTGAATAGTCACCGTACAACTATAGAAATTTCACTATTTTACACTTTTTATCCCGGGTTGATAAAATTATTAAAAATAATATATTAGAATTTATTGAACACTGATGAACTCTAAAAAATTGCTATTGGTTACCCATGTTCTTATAAGGTTTTCACGCATTCTTCGATCGATTAAAAAGTTTATTGTATTTCACTGAGTTTTATACTCTCTATTCTAATTTCCGAAAAGTTTAAAGTTTATCCGAGTTGGGATAATCAAGCCCAATTACTTTCCGAAATTAAAGAAATAACCATGTGTATGTGATCTTACTGGAATATGTAATCGTTCTCTCGTTAGAACTCTTCTTTTCGAAACAACGAAATGAACGATGACAAATCGAATTTGCTGATTAAATATTATGTCGCATTCTCAATAGCTACATTTTGAAATAAATTGTTACACCACTTTTAAAAAAAAAAACATTAAGTATTTCTTTTTTTAAATAATGACCTAATTTAAGTAAAAATAACGCCTTTCATACCTGTTTCATAAATGAGTACTCAATTATAATATTTTTTCAATGTCCTGTAATTTATTTTATTCAAACAAAGTTTCAAGGTTTATGACGCGGCAGATCACCCTGTTTTACTCTTAATGACTATATTTCCTATCTTTCATTTAAGGGAAAAAAGAAATACATGTTATTATAAACTCTCTCTCTCACTCTCTGTGTGTGTGGGGGGGGGGGTGAGAGTGAGAGAATAAAAATCTTATTTAATTAGTTTGAACTTGCTCATTGTACTTTCGGAACTTGAATTCTTAAGTCACCTGACACACATGTTTTATGGTATAAGCATTTCATTGATTATTCGAAAGACACGAGAAAAAATTTGATAATTAAGAAAAAAATTATAACAGATCTTTCCTTATTATTAGTTAAATGTGTTTTACATGGCAAGATAAGAGAGAAAAAATCTATTTCTTTTCTATCAAAGTTTTAAAAAATCATACAAGAAAATCATGATCTAGAAAAGCAGCATCTTGTGATTTACTCTTATCTGTTTTCTCCATCATAAATTTTTTGTTTCTTTAAGCTACCAATACGAAGCTTAGTTAGAAAAAAATCGCATTTTTAGTGCTAATCATGGGGACGAGAATGTAAGAAAGCGACTCAACGCTCCAACGGTGGAATTTAAGAGCTGTCTTCGTGCGAACATTGGCATTCAAAGAAAAAGAACAATAATTCATTATGAAATCACATAATCGCCCCTACATGTTTACTCTTTGTTTACAAAATTTTATCCCTCCAAAAATAAAAGAGCTGTGTAGTATTTAGAATCATCCCAGATGAACAGAACCTTGCAAATCTATCAGAGATATCAAAATTATTTGTAGTTCAAGATTTTGACAATCGTAACATATATCTACCAATTTAAATTAAAGTGTTTTTAAATGATAAACAACTTTTAATGGAAAATTAATAATGGTGATCTTTTCTTTCTATTAAAAGTAGATAATCTCCTCAAAGCAAATCCAATGCTAACGCATTGATACTCATTTATTCAAATTAATTTTGCTCCAAACTTGAGATTTCAATCTTGGAAAGAGAGATAAAGCAAAGGGTTTCCATCCGCATCATGGCTTAAGATCAACGAAATTTTACAAAATTTGTAGGAGAAAAGTTATTATTTTAAAATATTTGATGTAAAGAAGAAATCGTGGAAAGTCCCGGAGACGTCAACGTATGAAGAACATCCAAAGAAATGTAGCGCAAAAATGAACTTAGCATATATAATAGAGGAGACACTTTGAAACAGGAGTTACAATATTCCTTCTTTTAGTTTCTATTATGTTATGTTAAATAATTAACTCTTATACAAGACAAATAATTGGACAGGATTGTAATAACTGTAATATTACTTGATGTGTGTGCATGTGTGTGTGAAAAGGGAGGTAAAAAAGTCATAGCAAAAAGAAAAAAAAACAGTTTTCATTTTAACTAACCACAACTTTAAAACAGAAGAATCAATATATGTTTGGTGAAATCATTTCAGTTTTAACTGCCTAAAAAATCACAAGCCAGCGCGGAAGGAGCATTCCGGGTGGAGTATCTATAGGAGGTACGACAAATCAGATGACTCTTTTAAAATTGTCCCCTTGTTGCCATGACGACGAGAGGGGGAAGGAAAGTTAATGGAACGTGTTGCGTTCAAACATCCAGCCCCTTTGTTCAGGGGGGAGCTGTCGACTTTCATCTAGAGTTCCCCCTCCATATCATCTGCAATTCAATTTAATTTACCCAAATTCGTTTTGGATGGTCTCGTTTTGGCACTCTGTGGGGATGCGAGAAAAAGGGAGGAGAACTTCCCCTCCACCACCCACTCGCTCGAATCAGAAACTTTTTCCGCTGACCTTCGGAGACTTCAACATTTGAAAAAAAAAAATGGATTTATCTCATTCGTTTGATTTCATAAACATCTCAAGCTCATTGAACACAAGAATTGATGAATAAATATCCCCCCTTAACCAAAACTTGAATAAATCGAAATTTTGCAAATATAAATGAAGTTTAAATATTAAAAAATAAACAAAATTTAAAAAAACAAAAATGGCTTTATTGATTGGTTTTATTAACGTCGCACTAGAAACAACAAGACGACTGTTGGTGATGGACCTCATAATATTGAGCCTCGGTCAAGTGACAAAAACAGAAATGGTCCACAACAATCAGAGGTGACAAGGAGTTAGGATTTTTTCCCACTTGTCATCTCAATTTATTCAACAAAAAATGTGTTTTAGCTCTCATCTTTTGTAAGATTACTTCCTCACTCTTGACTGCTAAGTTGGATGATTGGGAGGAATTCAAGTTTGAAAACAGTAAGCTTTATTCCTACAAAATTACGTTTATTTTTAAAATCCCTTTTATTGAAATCTTTGGCATACCAGATCCAAATGGCATATTGTACAAAATATTACTTTCTAAAAAGAATAGAAGGGAGCAATGGCGCACAGATAGATTTTAAAACTTTTAGGTATTTCAGTTCACTTTTTTAATCAAGTTATGCAACAGAATAACGAGTAAAAAAATTATAATGATGAGAACATGAGAACAAAAAATTATAATGATGAACATGATGAGAAAAAAAAGGAAAAAGCGGAAATATGACAGTGACTATTTATAAAAGGTTTTTATTTTATTGGGGAAGAGTCAGAACCTAAGAGACTGTGTAATCTGTAACGAAGTTCTTGCCACCTTGAAATAAAATATCCGACACATAAGGATAAACCTGTCGAATATCTTAAAAGAAAATATTCAAAAATAATATAAAATGCGTCTCTTCTATCCTGTCAGTTTCTCAAACGAAGGTAGTAAAATGGCTCTTGATCTAATATTTCGAGTAAGATATACGAGTAGAATTGTAAGGTCTGGACAGACACATACAATGGTAAGAAATTCATTTAGATCATGTGCAAAAGATTTCGCGAAGTATATGCTTGGAGAAAAGGCAGCAAAGAAATTTGACCTGGTTCTTTTATCAAGCATGCAATGTCGAATTATTGATTTGGCAAATGATGTGGATACAAAAATTTTCTTAGAACGAAATTAAATTATTTTGCGATCCAGCTTGACGAGTTGACATTGTAGTATTGCTAGTCTATGTCTGATATATTTTTAAGAATTCCATTCAAGAAGATGTACTGTTTGAAAAGCCTTTGAAAACCTATATATTTTTGTTTGATTTGGTTTTATTAACATCGCACAAAAAGCAACACGAGAGCTTTTAGCACCGGACCTCGTTATTTTGAACCTCAGTCAAGTGACAAGGACAACACCTAAGCGACCCCCTCTCCTAACTTCCACACCACACATACGGGGACAGATTTAACGAGCATTAGCCCGGCTTCACGGCGGATCTTTAGTGGCATCAGGGCTCTAACCCGCAACTCGACAAAAACCGCCGGCCGCGAGCCCACGACCATGACCGCTAAGCTAACGCGGCCGAAAACCTATACAACTGGAGAAGCAATTTTCGATATGGTCAATTGTTATTTTGGAAAAAAAATAGAACAAACTGGTCTTATTGTGTAGATGTGGGCACAGATGGTGCAAAATCAATCACAGGAGAAAATATTCTGGTCATGTGGAGCAGGTAAAGAAGATCAGTGAGAAATTTGAATGGACTCATTACTGTATTCATAAACAAACATTGGGATATAAACGTATTCCTGCAGAATTATCTACTATTTTAACTCACACTGAAAAAATTATGAATTTATAAAATCGTGTGCTACGAACTGCCATCTATTCTATGCACTTTGTGAGGACTTTGGAAGTCTCCAAGTTTCTTTCCTACAACACAAAGAAGTTAGACGACTCTCCCATAACACGTTTTGACACGTTTGTTAGAATTGAAGTCTGACGTTCAGGCATTTTTATTGATCATCCATTTCATTTGCCCTCTCGTAAAATCAAGTTTATTTGGCTTCAAAATCTTCCGTACTTAACGGATATCTTTTGTAAATTAAGCAAATTAAATCTGTCATTACAAGGCGCGGTTATTACCTTTTTAGTGTACATGATAAAATTGAAGCCATGCTAAAAAATACTCTACTCTGAGATCCAAATTTTGCAGATGAATGAGTACGAATGTTTTGGTTCTCTCAGTGGCCTTTTATCAGAAAATTCAATTCAACTTCATGAAAGCGTTAAATGGAATATATGTGAACATCTAAAACATCTTCAATGAACTTTCGATGATTAATTTCCGAATAGACACAATATATTCCTATCAAACAAATAGATACGTATGAAGTCTTTAAGGAAATGTAAGCTTAGATACCTCTTTAACTGATTAAACTCCTTGAGTTATATTCTGTGACAATTCCTTAGAAACTATTTTAAAGATCCCTCTTTAATTAATTACTGGCTCAATGTTATAAATGAATATACCGGTGTTGTCAAAAAAGCCATTAAATTTCTATTACTCTCTTTGCACAACAAATCTATGTGAGAAAGGATTATCAACAAACACTTAACTGAATGATAAATACAGAAACAGATTAAATGCAGAACTTGATCTAAGACTGAAACTATCAAACATTAAATTTCTTTATTCAATCAAACACCACAAAAAATATCCTGTTAAGTGTATTATTTTTTCTCAAATTTAACGTATGTTTAACTGAGCACTAGTTGGTTTGTTGAATTCATTTCGTATTCACATTTTCTTGAGCAATCATTATATTAATGCTTACATTCAAAGGTTTTATGATTATGTTTCCGTTTCTTGTTATGAACTAATGTGTAACATGTAAAATAAATGTATTATCAAATTTTATTGTTTTCTTACTTTTTACTAATGATTACCCAAGAGGTTCTACAATCTCCTTCGTGTTTTAGAGGTGGTTTGCAAGGGGCAAAAGATTGGGAACTACTCGTCTAAAAGATGATAATTTTAACTTTGCTCATGGAAATCCAAATCATAATAAGAATAATTCAGTAAAGAAAGGTAGGAGACTTGTTCTCGTGTCCGATGTATACCTGACTAAAGAAGTTTTGATAAAGTCAAGCAGAAGCAAGTAAATATTCATCGCAGTGGAATCGTAATGGAGTCCCAGCATGGATATTCTCAGAATTCATCTGAGAAGAAAACTTGTATTTATTGCAACAGAAAAGGCCATTCCATTAGAGATTGTTTCAAGGAAAACTGACATGGAGGAAACTGTAAATGATGCAAGCGTATGAAAAGTGAAAATGCCACGTGAGAGAAAATTCGAAGTTCCCAGTATCACAGAGATTTCTTCACCAACGTTAAAGGAAACCACTGCTATGCTGTGCCGAATAATGGAAACTCCAGTTTCGAAATTTCGATTTCAGATTCAGAAGAGCGTTTGATCAATTCAACGCTTCTTATTACTTTTGTAAACATAGGAACAGGTACGAGAACTTTAAAGAGAACTTATTCCGACTAAAGATCTTATTAGTGACAAAACCTTTATATGGAAATACTTGGTATAAGAGATATAATATTTTATGCTGGGAAGAAAAATAGCTTTGTACTATCATATTTGAAAAATGTTTAGTTCACACCAAATATGCGTCGTAATTTAATTTGTAGTGCTAACATAGAATTAGAAAAATTTCTTTGGCGTGAAAATATGAGGGTTTTATGTAATGAAAAGGGGGAATATTTCTTAGCAGTTCATACAGTAGATAAATTGTATAATGTTTCATAACATTTAAGTAATGTTCGGCAAAGCGTTTCTAATCTTATGTATCTTTTAAATTAATAGTTTAAATGTTGAATAGGTTCATAAGCAATTTCGATTTATAACCTTTGAATAATTAACTAAAATGAGTAAAAATTCTAATGTAACTGGCTTAGAAAACTTAAAAGGTAAACCTGAATTGTTCTTGTACAAATTGTACTATTGCTAAATGTACTAGAATTACTTTTAAAACTCATGTTCATATATTTATAAATAATATTTTGGACACACACACAAAGTAAACATGGATGTGCGAGGTCCTTCAACGATAAAATCATTTAGTGGAAAGTCATGCCTTTTTTTTTTTATAATTGATGATTACTCTAGATATGCTATTGTGCATATTATTAAAAGGATATACAATTTTTTGCGTGTTTTAAAGAGTATCTTGGTCTTACAGAAAACCACTTAATGCATTAGAAAAGTAAAATCTATAAGAACTGTGAACGGGTTGAAATTTTGTAGCAAAGAATTTGAATCTTTTCTTGAGCAATTAGGTATAAAAGTCAAGAGAACGACTGCATATTCTTCGGAAGAGAACGGAGTAGCAGAAAGATTCAATAGAACTATTGTAGAAGGGATCCGAGCAGTTTTACATGATAATGGATTGCAATTACGATTTTGGGGTGAAGTATTTCAGGGTTTTGTTCTCATACATAACGATGCGAAGACACGTTAATGAAATAACATCATTTGAAATATGGACAATTAGGATAGCATCAGTTAAACGTTTCAAGATCTTAGGATCTCATTCTCATTACCATAATCCCAGTGCATGAAGAAATAAACTGCAAAGGAAAGCTGACTGAGTAATCTTAATGGGTTATTCCTTTGAGTGCTAAAGGTTATCGTATTTGTCAACCAAATAAGCAGCGCATAACCATACACGTAAAAATAGAGAATGGGGAACAAATTCATCAAATTACTGGGATATGTTCATGTGTTAGGATAAGAGAAATATGTTGAAAATTATAGCAATAAAACGGAGGAGGGGAAACCAGAGAACAAATATGAATTAACATTTAAATTAACAGCAAGTATTTCAAAATAGTCAAGAATAGAAAGACCTTGGAGAAAACGCTCACATACTGTTGTTTATTATACCTCAATCGGAAAAACGCGTTTGAGGTCAATAAATAATGTTACAAAGTATTACGATAAAGAAATTTTTTTATTTAACTTTTAATTAATATAACTTTAAACCTATTTCTCAAATAGGAAATCAATTAGATAGAGATATGTCTAATAATTCAAATATTGAAAATTCTGATGAATCGGATCAATATGACTTTGTAGATCTCTTTCAGAGAGAAGTTCATTACACTGAAATTCCTCAACCACTCGAACGATTCCGGGAATTTTCGGAAAAACATTGTAATCAAGAAATGGATGATGAGATAAAAACTAATGAATACACGCTAAGTAAGGACGTTAGTTTATCCTTCTAAAAATGTTAAAATGATAGGCTGTAAATGAGTTCATTCTATTAAGAAAGATACCAATTCACAAAAATAAATTTCAAGCTTCACTTGTCGCTCAGAAATTTAAAAGAAGGATAAGATTTACATCGGTTGTAAATTTTTCCTAAGTTAAATAATTTTTTATAATTTAGGTTTATTGGTTGGTTTTCATGCATGTGCAAACAGATGTATGGTGAATAACAAGGGGAAACCTATTTACATGAATCACCAGGTTATGTTGAAAAAGAAAAGTAATTCACAAAATATGCTTACTGCAAAAATCAATCTATGTTCTTTATCAGAGCAATAGAATGTGGAACAGAGAATTTGACACTGTGTTAGGATCATTTAGTTTTCATGAACAAAATTTAGCAGATTTATAGAAGTGAAATTTCTTATTGAAAGACAGTTTACATTTTCAAGTGGGGCAGAATATTGAAAGACGGTAATGCTCCTATAGCTCCTCCTCCATGACGTCAAATTTGATGAATAGATGCTAATCTATTCATCAAATTAAATGCTAGAAATTGGCTATACAGTATTCATCAATTAAATGCTAGAAATTGGCTATACAGAAAAAGAGATTTCTTAAGATGGAATGAGATGAGTCGTTGTGAGTGTTATTGTTTTGATATAGTTTACTTCTTTAGAAATTTATGTTTTGTTTGAAAAACTATTTTGTTTGGAAGAATTTATCATTATTTTCTTCATAAACATAACTAAAGAAGTTGTTTCACGAGATTTTGAGATATTTTGAGCTTTTCAGTTCAATTTTCTTCAAAAACAATACCCTTATCCCCCCCCCCAATTGTTTGTAAAAAGTGAAATTTTTCAATAAATTATTAAAATAATAGTTTATTGAAAAATAACCATTTGCGTTAATTTCTTAATTATACAATAATTATAATTATAAAATATTGTGACACAGTGTAAATCTCAAGGATCATTTTTAATACCAAGAAAAATTGTTTTGAGAAAAATGCATGTTTTGAAAACAGGGAGCCACTGAAAAACACGTAGCTTCTTGGTTCAAAAACTACTTTAGATTATGAGGGGGAAAACCAATTTGAATAATTTTTGTTGCTAATAAATTACTGGTCATAGAACATTTTCTTTAAAAAAAAAATTTCTCTAAATTTGGATATTTTATGTTCACTTTGTTAGGCATCTATTCGATCGTCCCAAGGTACTGAAATCTTCGCAAAAAGAAAGGGATTTTTTTTTCTCCAACAAAAACTTATTTGCAATTCAATTAAATTTCAAGTTTAATAGATAAAGAAACAAAAAAATATGAACTTCGGGAACTGCTTATTTTGTATATATAAGTAAAATAATTTCTAAATGCGGCTACATTAACTAGCACAAGATGAATATTTGATCTCTTTCTAAACGTATTTTCTGCAGATTATTTCATATAACATGAAATTACATTCCAAAATGGTTTTTTTTTCTTCTCATTTTAAAAAGATGATAAAATTGCAAAACTGATGAAGGCATAGTTACGAAAGTTTAGCAATGCTACAAAAATGGCAGAAACTATTTTACACTTCTAAAATAATCTATTCTAATTTGGAATCTCTTCAGGAGGGAGGAGGTTCTAATATCGAATCAAATTTAGCTGAATCAATCCATTTTGAAGATTTTTTTTTTAAATAATTACGTGTTCACTACTTGTATAGTCTCCATTTCTAAACTCACCTCACTGTTGAACATTTTGGCAAATAAGTAAGAGAAATTTTAATTCTCATTGAATAAATTTAATCAATTTCAGTTGCTAAAATTAAATGTTTATAGCCAGTTGACTAAATACATTTCATTTTAAAGAGGAAAAATAATTTTACAGGATTGAATGAAAATGCAATTTTGTGAAGATGAAGCAAATTCGGAAAGAGAAAAAGCGTATTAAACGAATGTGTGGAAGAAAATAAAAGTTAATTTATTTTAGAAAAGACTCCTTCCTATTAGTTTTAGTATCATTTTCAGTTAGCGAATCTTAGCAACAGTTAAAAATAAATCTAAGATTGAAAAAATGCAGATCCTACCAGAGTGAAGATATTATTTTCAATCTGCATTTACCTAGGAAAACGAGAGAATTTGTGATGACCTGTCATCTTTTTTTCTTATACGATACCAACTCAGGATGCATGGCATTACACTCTTTTAGGATGCAGAAAACGAATTAAAAAGTTTTCTTTAAGAGTTCACGAGGGTTTGAAATGCGAAAGTATATTTGGAAAGTGTTGAAATAACCATTTTTCAATTTATACTTGTAAGAGCTGGCTTAAAGACATCTTTTGGGTTATTAGAAAGTTGCTTACCTTCCCCAAAAAAATTACAAATTTAATAGAAATTTTTTCTTATTTATATGACAATCATTTCAAACATACTTTTAACAGCGATACTTAAATTGTAATGAAAACATTTGAAAAATATTAAAAATAATTCTTGAATGCGTATAATCAGATTGTTTCGCTATTACGAAGACACTTGTACTGGCTCCTTCCCTGTCAGTGACACTGACAGGAGGTGCCACCTGTAGCAACTAATATTGGCTCCTTTCCAATGGATTTATTTGGGGTAGGATCATTTCTCTTCAGACATGTCTTGAGAATAAATGAGAGATAAATGCCTTTGGAACGAAAGATATTCATCAAACAAATTTTCTAAATACAAGTTCATACTCGACAACAGTTATTTGCCCAAATTTCGAAAACGAGATAAACTTACACAAATCTTCATCTGAATATAACTCTTTCATTAAGCTCGACTAATTACTACCAAAACAATTACAATTAATGTTAACAAACAACTCAAGATCATATTTTAAAAATATTCTTCATTTCCCCTTTGTGTTTCAAAAACAAAAATCGGAGTGCTCCAAGAGAAAAATTTTAAGAATTTTTTTCTTTCACTTTCAAAGTAATTTTCCAGATTTCTTAGTTATTTTATGTTATGTTTTTTGGATAATTTAAAAAAAATTTTTTGTCTTCATTCGCTCATTTCTACCATTATACTCAACGATTGTGTTACTGTGGAAAGAAAATATTTATTACTTTTCATTTCACTCGTGTGTCAGAACGTGAAGAAAATGATTTGAGAAACACTCAAACTTTTGTATTTTTGCTGATTCATAACAAACAAAAATAATTAATTTTTCTCAACTATAACTCATTCAAAATTTGAATTAGCAGCCTTTATTAATTTAAAGCCACGTAAAATTTCAAAAGAAATATGTTAATGATTTTAACAGTAGATATAATTGACAAAATTTGTGAAAAAAATTAAAAATTGATGTGTTTCTTTTATGTCCAAATCAAATTTGTTCTCACTCGAATACACATTTTAAAATTCATGTTTTAAAGAATTCCTCTTTGCGCAAACTCTTCATTAGTAGATTCTTGTATTAAAAAAAAGCCACAGAAATATTTAAACTAAATCTTAGTAAGAATATAGAAAAGATCAGTTTATGTAGTTTTTTAAGATAAGGTTTAATTTATGTATTATTTTATGGCTACGGCTGAAACAATTTCATGACTGTAGCTAAATGTTCATTCTGCTTATTGTAAATTGGATTTTATTGATAATTTTCTAGCATTTACATAATTTCAGTTAAAATTCGGTACAAATTTACCATTATCAGCGAGTGAAGGGGAAAAAAATTTACCATGAATTTCAAAGAATTTTTAATTATTCTTTAATCCGCTGTGATATATATAAAACATAACTAATAGAAAATTCACAAGATCTCCCCTCCTCTCCACTTATAGTATTAAGTTATATTTATTTTTTTAAAAAAAAAAACGTTTTAATTTAGCATACTAATCATTAGAAACATAAAATACATATTTCGTGTATTCAACTGTGTAGATTTTACTTTCTGAAGTTAATTGAGATTGATCAAATTTTAATCAAAAATTGAAAGTTTCCAGAAAAAAGAAATTAATGATTCAAATCTTGACAGTAGCTTTCTATATTAATCAAAAAAAAATTTAAACTCCTGTTTTATTTTTTTACCCATAAATTTTTACATCAGTACATATGATTCCTGAATTTTTCATAATAAATGACTTGAAACAATTTTATCTGCTAGAGGCCGTATTGTCAGTATGGAGGGAAAAAACTATAACTCATTTGACACAGCAATATATACTTGATTCATTGGTAGAATAAGTAACTCTATTTAAGCACCCACATTAATTCTTACTTTTCTTCTATTATTCTATTTTACTCAGCATTTATGTGTTCCGTTGTCACTATTTAATTTTAAAAGAGACGTTTTTGAAAAGTGAGCCCCATAGTTGATAAGCAAAAATATTTTCAAAACAATAAACTTTCTTACAATGATAAAAGTATCTGTTTTGCTCTTTTCTTTCACCCGTGATATCGGAAATCAAAATCCCAACTTCCAATCAAAAGGCCAAACTCTACTTCACTTTCAAGGTCGACTTTTAAAGTTTTAATTTCAAGTTTTCAGCCAACTTTTTCGTTTGAATAGCAGATTTTCACTCAAAATGAGTTGCAGAACTTAAGGAGGTAACGTGTCTCAGAGAGGTCAAAGTAAGTGAACTTACCTGGGAGAGGTGTCTTCGGGGCGTCCGATCCGGGAGCAAACTCGGACCGTCTGACCTCGAGAAGTCCTCGGTCACCCTGCGCAAGCGTGGGGGAGGAAGCACCAATGGTGGAGCTGGGAAACGCCTTTTCTGAGGGCGGGGGTGTAGCTCCGGCGGGAAGGAAAAGATGAGCAAGGACGCATGCGCAAAAGACGGAAGTTTTGGGGGCTTTTTGTTTTCAGTTTAACCCCCCCTCCCCCATCCCTTCCTTCTAGTGTTATCGATATGGATCCCATTATTTGAAAAATGTTCATGCGTTTTGTTTCAAACCCACGAAATTCGATATCTCTTCAATAAATTATATCGCACCGAGAACTTGAGTGAGACGAGTAAACTTTAAAAGATTCGAAGTAAATTTGGTTATGTGAAAGCGACACAGTTCTTCTACATTCTTCAATCTACGAATGTCAAAGGTGAAAAGTCCTGCGGCTTTCAAATTCTGGTCCAAACGGTCGGTCCAAATTGATTTCTGAAATTTAATTGTTTTTGTAATAAGATACTCTCAGGTTGCCGTCTCTGCAATTGATGATTCATTGGCGGGATTTCATTCCTTGGTTTCAAGAGCAGCTCGTATGTAATGAGAGTTGGTTGAATTTTTACAACACATTTGGATTTTTAGCTTGTCCATTAAAAAATTGAAACACATAATCAGATTATTTTTTTAAACGGCTGACATAAAGCATTTCAATTCATTTTCACGGAAAGAAGCTCATTGAGGGGGAGGGGGGGTTCTGTGTGAGAACGATTCTGTATCACAACGATTCGAGAATATATGTAAATAAAAATTTACATTTATTCGATGATAAATACATTTGGATTCTATTTTGAATGAATGAAATTCTTATACGAATATAAGGTAACTGCGCGTTTTATATCTCGAAGACGTCTAATTCTATCTAATTATGGAACAATCATCAAGTTAAACGATGTGACTTATCATATGGTAAAATCAATCGAAAAGAATTAAATTTCATTTATGACGTAAATGAAAATAATCTTTTTCAATTCACTACTAAACTTCAGGGAGGAATTATCGAATATGTAAAACCTTTTTTTCTACTTTATTGGTTTACTCTACCCACTAAAAGGATCAGATTCGCGTCTCCCATGCCCAAAGATCTGATCCAGTATTTTCTTCCTCTAAATATTTGAATGGATAGGTTATTCTTTCGTGCATATATTTAGAAAAATATCGTAGATAAGATAGAATAATCAAATTACACTTAAAAAAGTCGTACATATAATTGACAGTTGTCCTATGTTATAATTTTTGCTAAGGTCATACGTATTATAGAAGCCGTGGCTAATTTTCTGAACACTACCTCATCCATCCAATTGGGTGAGAAAAAAAATGAAAATAATTAAATGATAATCTGATACTGTATTCTAGAATACGAGTACTATCAAAACTTGTTCAAGAAATTCAGACTCCGTATTTTCGGTTATTTTCTCGAAACCAGACGATTTGAATACCTTTGCATTTCAATGACTTCTGCCCTTTTCAAAGAAACTAAAGAAACTTATTTGTGTTAAAAGCGATTTTATAATAATAATTTTAACAAAAATAATTTTAACGTAGTTTTTTCCCTCTTTGACGCACTTTTGATTGCCACATATATCAGCTGATAACTTTTTTTTCATTATGCACTCGAAACCATTTTTACATCCATTTTAGAGATGATAATCTTTAAAAAAAACTATTTTAGAATCATTCGCCCCTTCACATTTACTTTTGCTAAACATTAACTGGATTGAAAAACATCATTCTTTAATTAAGTAGACAATTCTTTTCTGTTCCCAATTTTTAAATGTTCTTTTATTTGTTCCATGAATGAGTCGTTTTTTAGAAACTTAATTGCTAGAGAGATAAATAAGAAAAAAAATGCAAAATGTTATTATAAACATATACGATGCATTCATAACATTCAAAAGAATTCAGTATTTAAACTAACTTTATATAAAAATATTTTGATCTTAAAACGCTGCCGAAAAAATGTGTGACAGGGGACCATTCCTGTTTCCCTCTTGTGCCATAGCTAAACTCAATGTTTAAACACTAAAAGCAATAAATCAATCAAAGAGATTTTAGAACAATAAATACACAATTTATTAGTTGCTTGCTAATATAATGACAATTATAAATGCTCTTCCGGACAAGGCCTTAACTATTCTAATTCGATCTACCAGTAATAATCTAACTGACTGTTACCACTAAGACTATCTCGACTTTTAGCATACATTAACCAGAAGATAACTTGTAACAATTCCTGGCTCCAACTTCGACTCCGACTCCTGAACAATTGTTGTGAACACTAGAATCACTCAACCTCTACCTCTCTATCTCGACTCTCAGTCTGAGTTAATATATTTCTTAACTCTCCTGCTTCACTTCATTTCTACCTGCTTTCGCTTTACATAATCACGTTTCATTTTTGGTTGGGCAAAGCAAAAATTGCAAAAAATCTTAGCAAAAGCAATAAATCTTAATTAAAAGTCCCCAAGGTTAGTGAAGAGAAAACCGCGAATAGCCCAACGTCACAAATGTTCCGCACGCACATATATTTAGAATTCAGTCAAGGTATTAAAAACTTTTTTTTCCCCTCCTTTTACTTAACTACAGGTAATCATTCTTAAAAACGAACACATCAAACGATTTTAATAAAAATCAGAGGACTATTTATTTTAATGTAAATTTACTTTATAAAGTTATTTTAATTATATATATATATATATATATTTATATATATATATATATATATATATGACAAAATAAAGCTCGCGAGGTTGCGGGGCTCACATAGCAAGTGTTGGCCGAGAGAAGAGAGGCGAAAGTGGAAAGTGAGCGGTTCACTACAGGTGCTGAAGTGACGGCTTTTATATCCGAGAAGAATGGGGAATTCATGAAATTTTGTTCATTTAGCAATTAAAAGGGGTTCACGATACTTTCACAACACGCGAGGGGTTGCGAAACGGAAGTATTATAGCCAGAGTGAAAGTTGTAGTTAAAAGTTTATGAGAAATTGGGACAATTTGGTTGGAAATTAAGAGAAAGTACGTTAAAATGAGAAAGAAAGTTCAAAAGAAAGTGATAGCGTGGATTTATTATATTTCCCCTCCTTCGTGAAATTGGGTCCCTGGCGGCACATTTACTGTGGTGCAGTTCTACCAACAATTCAAAAATTATTTTTATTTCAGATATACCCCAAATTAGAACGCGTGATAGGTTCTAAGTTAAAAAGAATTTCCACACATATTAACATGAATTGACTACAATAAAAGGATAAATATAAGTATTTACAACAGAAAAAGGGAGAGAAAAATAGAGCAACAGTGAGCTTAAGAAAGATATCGTAAATGCATACATACTTTGTAATAAGCATGTAATAAAAGCGCGATATTGTTGCGAGTTAAATCTAAAAAAAAATATTTATGTTTGCTTAAAATATTTAACATTTCTTGTTGTTGCTATGTGATATTGCATCTTAAAAATTTAACATTGATTTGCGTTAATCACTATATTTTGATAGCTTGATATCATAGTTTATTGAGCTTCAAAATTTCAAACATATTTTGTTAGGTATTTTCTAAATGAGGATTTTAAATGATATAATAACATTCAGGTAAAAATGCTGTTTAGCTCCCACTCTTAGTTCGATTTTAAAAATCACCAATCTCGTAATTTTTGAAATAGTGCCAATCAAGTAAATCTCGCAAAGCGCTAAATTAAAGAATATTAAAAAAAAATTACTAGCCTATTTTACCTTTGGGTCTAATAAATATTTTAAAAACTTCATAATAATCATTTTCATCAATTCAAATTAATTCGCTTCCACAAGTAATAAAAACAGTTGCAAGACCTGTTAATCCTTTATGCCGCTCTCTAGCAAATCAAACAATACCCATGTTATTGCAACTATATATTCCCATAAATTAATCCATGTTTTGAGTGAACCGCAACAAAACGACTTTTAAAAATGTTATCTGGTCCTTTAAAAGAATGAAAAGCATGATAGGAGTCTAGAATGAGTATGTATTTTAATAATCACACTCGCTTGATGTTTTGATTGTATTGTTGTCTAAGATTTTTAAAAACTCCATATAGAGCTTTTCAAACGAATTTAACGAATTCACAATCAAAATGAAAATTACATATAGTAATTTTGTTGGATCCTGTTTTAGTGAGCTTCATGGTGACGAAAACTTTTTTGGCAATGAATTGCCAAACTGGTATCCTTCCTATTATATTTTGTCCCATGTTCCTAGAGTTCAGAAAATTTGTTCCTGGATTCGAGTTTGAAAATCCCACATTTGGAACCATTTAAAATTGTTTGCCAAGCAACAAGCTAAAACTAGGATTTTACCTAGTAATTTATTAAACTAAGCTTAAGCAAAAAAATACTTAAGATTTATAATGAAACATTATAGCTTACCTTGAAATGGCATATTAAAATACAAAAAAATGTTTTACCAACTTATTTTGCTGGTGCGCCCGAGAAATGTATTTAATAATCATTATCATTTACACAAATATAGGTGCCTCTATTTCCACAAATACTCCAGGTCACTCTAGTTTCTACACATTATCATCAAACACATTAAGCAAATCTCTCTCTTTCAAAAAGATTACCTTTCTTCTAGCAACGCCATTCATATGATAAAACATGTAAAAAATATAAGAAAAAGTGCTCATCGAATTAAGATGCCCAAGTCATTTTCTTCAAAAGTTTTTAATTTTTTCCAGACGCAAAAGCCAAAAAAAAATCTCTTTTGATTGGACAAAAAAACCTTACGAAATCTGAACACACACGCTATTACCTTCAAAACCGATGACAAGACATATACGTGGCCGCAGAAGCCTAGTGGTCATGGTTTCGGATTCGTGGCCGGCGGTTTTAGTTCAGTCGCGGGTTTGATCCTTGGCCACCAAAGACCCGCCGTGTAGCCGGGGCTAATGCACGTTAAATCTGTCAAAACTCAAAGTCCTCCCGTTGGCGTTGTGTGGATGTTATGAGAGGGGGTGCCAGCTCAGGTGTCGTCCTCGTCACTTGACCGTGGTTCAAAATTACGAGGTCTGTCGCCAATAGACCTCGGGTTGTTTCTAGTGCAACATTAATAAAAACTTAACTAAACTAAAAAGACAAGACATATACATACAGAGATGGGGAAAGTTTAGAGTAATCATGTATAACAGTCATGCCTAAACAGAAAAGCGAGGGTTGCCACATTTGGCAATTTATCTCCAACAAAAATTCTGTCTCCAAGAGTGTAAGATAAAAAAAAAATCGTATTTTAACCTAACATTTAATGTATAAACATGTGAAATTTCCGAAGATTATAATTTAGAACAGTTAGTTCACACAAACAATGTATCACAAATACGGTGATCAGAGGCAAACACAACACAGCTCTGTAAACACACAACACATGTAAAAAACAAATTTTCAATTGCCATTCAAAACCATTTATTAAAATGTTTTCATTTTGTTCGTTCTCTGTGTGTTCGCAATAACTATTCGATTAAACTTTTACCCTCTATAACAGAAGAAGCATATCAGTTCTCGACAAACCCGACCAAACTTTCCCGCCAAACCAAACTTGATATAGTTTTGTCTATATCATTATAATTATTTATTTATTTAGCAATTATATATTTAGCTATCTTTCGCCTTAAAAATAGCTCTCTCGAGAGATAAATTGTTGACGCATGTGAGAGCCCTTACTATTGGCTCTATGTAAGTTTTAGCAGAGGGTGGGTGACTTTCAACAACGGAAGTGGGTAACCACTGTTACTCAGAAACCAACAATCACTTTAACTGTAAACAACAGACGTGTGTAAACACTGTTACGTCGAAACTCACAATCACTTTACTTATGAATGATTCAATCAATTTGATTGTTAAGTTTTAATAAAAAGTATGTCTCTCAAAAACACGATCTGTCGAAATTTATACTTCGTTTTACAATCACGAACATTTCTAGCCCGCCGAGTCGGAGTAAGAATCAATCTATATGAATACTATAAAAAAATTTAAATAAAGCTAAGACTCCCTTGAAGGGAAGTATTATTAGGATAGAAATATTTGTTCTGAAAATATCTAATCATGTAGATTCAATGACCTCGAAGTTAAATTAAAGAAACTAGATCAACTTCAGATGAAAACTGACGACCTGAAGCAAAAAAAAATTTTTTTTTTTTTTTGAACTTGGAAAATTCCGCTTCCAATAAAGTAGCTGAATTTGAAGATTTAGAAAACTAATCTTTGCCTCGAAGATTTGGAGGTAAGAATTAAAAAAATATATAACACTAATAATAAATCATTGTCTGTGACTGCAGGTGAAAAAGATAAATATGAAAAAGGAACTTCTCTTGTTCCAAAGAAAATTCCACCAACAATACTTTTCATGCCTTCGGGTCCCCATTTGGCTGACTTCCTTCATTATATAAAGCACTTGAATCACGGTTTGATAACAAAATATTAATTATTGATATACAAGAATAATTAATTTTAGATTTTAAGAAAATAGAACGTGAAAATCCTGAAGAAATTCGTGAAATGATTGATTACCTTAAGAAAAATTTACGGGCTTTGAAATATTTTAAATCGAACAAAATGATTTATTTGATGTCTTTTTATTAAATATTAGGCTTAAAAAATTAGATTTAAAAATATCCCATAAGGATGTTGAATTGAGTCTAAAAACCAAAGAGATGTTCCAACATTTAACGAGTTAATAACATTTTTAGAACAACGCGAAACTATTGTTTTATCCGTAGAGTGAAATTGTGCAAATGAAACAAAAGCAATGAGAAAATCTCAAAACAAATTCTTTTAATGAATCAAATTATTAAAAATAAGGACTGCATAATTTGTTATGAAAAAAATTCCTCACCCAATATACAAGTGTAAAAAATTCCTAAAATTAAATCCCAATGAAAGACTAGATCTTTCTTAGTGCGCTTCCACTTAAGTGTGCACCTGCGGAGCAAAACATTCAAAAATTATTTGTTGTAAACAATGGTGCAAAACACAAATGCCCCTCACCCAAGGGAATGAAAGAGTAACGACTTTCGCCGGTAGAGATTCCGCAACAACGAAAGAACACGCATGGGATGGAGAGAAGTGATAAATTCTTCTATCCTCTGTAATACTATTCATCAATAAGGCAGTAAAACCAAACAAAAAGACTGTTTTAATTTCAACTGGTGATATACTTTTGCAAAATAGGGAAGGAAGATTGATTAAATGCTCAGCGATTTTTGATTCCTATTTAAATATAAACATTTTGTCTAGAAAAATGTGTGATTTTCTTGGTATTAGGTCAGAAAAAATACAGACTTCCGTTTCTGGATTCAATTCGATAAAACAAAATTTAAAAGGAAGAAAGAGTACTTATAACACTAACAAAAGCGGTAGTTTTGAGGAACATATAGAATTTTTTTGTGAAGGAAATAAATTACCGGGTTGACAACTAATGTTAATTTATATATTTCAGGGATAAAAATTCCCGAATTTTTAGATTTATCGGATCCCTAATTTTTTTTTTTTTAAGCTAAAGAGATTCATGCATTATAAAACGCTGATATTTTCTTGAGAATAATGAAAGATAAGGACTACAAGGTGTAAATGAGGAACTAATATTCACAGAAACTGAATTTGGATAGGTTCCTGGTGGACGATTTCAAGAAAATAAAAATAATAACTTATCTTTTTATCTTCTTCAGGATGATAATTCTGTTAAGGAAAACATTAAAACTTTTTTTTTTGAACTTGAATACCTTGGCATAAAAGATGATTCGTGCTATCGTGAAGATGATCAAACTATGAATATTCTTAAAGAAATCATACAATATAATAATGGTCTATATGTAGTAGAACTGCGATTTTGTAAAAACTGGAAAGAATTATCTGATAACTTTCTTTGGGAGGCTAATATAAAGTCATTCGAATATCATTTCAAGCGCGTTGTGGGAAATTCAAAATTTAGTTATGAAGAATTACTAACATTAATAACCCAAAATGAGGCAATTTTGAACTCTCGACATTTAAACTCCACTTTCAGTCGAAGTAGACGATTTAAAAGTTTTGAAGCCAGCTTCTTTTTTAATCGGAAGACCGATCACAGCTACAGTCGAACCATCCCTCATAAATTGTGAAACAAATAGTCTAAAGTTTTGGCAAAAAATAACCAAATTTGTTCAAACGATCTGAAACAGACGGAGCCTTTTATATTTGAATATTCTACAACAAAGGAGGAAATGGATGATTAATAAAGAATATCTTAAAATTGGGGACATGGTTTCAATTAGAGAACATCTTCTTCATTGTAAATGGTTTCTGTGACGAGATGTAAAAATTTATCCGAAAAGGATGAAAAAGTATTAGTTGCAGACATCAAAACTAATAAAGGTACTTATAAAATATTAACAAGCTGAGTGTATTACTTGTTGAAAGTTAAATATGTAGTATGATTATATATCACATTATCAATTTGAATTTATTGTATTTTTGTGTCATGTATCAAATTTCTTACTTTATATTGCTATTCTTTTTATGTTTATATGTTCCAATATTGTTTCTGTGTTTAAACTAATTCTTTGCTGAATATTAATGTTTTATATTTAGTTGCAAATATAATTCACTTGTATTAATTCATTTTTTTTAAAAAAAAAAGCTATAATTATATTAATTTACATATAAATTGTTTTCTTGCATGATAACATGGCAAAGCCGGGCGGGATGGGGACGCATGAGCGCGTTTCCTACCGGTTCGATGTAAAACTCAGCAGATGCTGAGCGACTTTCAACAACAACGGGCGTTGATAATCATTGTTACTCCGAAACCCACTTATCTGTAAACAACAGATGCGGATGAACACTGTTATGCCAAAACCCATAATCACTTTACTTATGAATGATTCAATCAATATTATTGTTAAGTTTTAATAAAAAAAATTTGTCTAAAAGACTTGGACCGTCGAAATTTATATTCCATTTTGCAATCACGAACAGAAATCATCCAACATTCTTTCATTTAAAAAGAAAACATTTTTTTTTTAAAATTAAATTCAAATTCACAACAAAACAATTTTTAAAAAAATACTTTTATTTCATTAAAACATATACGCATTTAGATTTTCATTCAAAAATATTATATAATATTTTGTGAATATATAAAAAATATTATAAATTCACAAAATATTATACTTGTAATTTCCCATTTGATTACTTCAACTAAATGAACAATGCATGTTTCATTTGTTTCAATAATTACATAAAGATCAAAAATAATTGTAATAAAATATATCTAATTTATATTATAACCACACGTATCAAAATAAAATAATATTGTAATCGTGTTTTCTAAATAATGTATAAATCTTAAAAATCAAATCACAATCAATTTCAATAAAATATCACACAATACCATCACAATTTTTGTACTTAAGAGTCTTAAAAATCACACAATAATTTTCAAAAATAATTAATTCAAAATTTGGAAATAATACACAATGCAACAATACATGTAATGTAAAATTTTTCGATATCCATATAATCACTGTCTTAAATTATAATAAACCTATATTAATTTTTCACTTTTACAAAATGAGGTGTAATAATTAATATAAATTTCAATAAAATATCTAAGAATATTATCATACAATATATTTTTTTTTATCAGAATGAATTTAAATTTGAAATGAGCTGCATAACACATAGAAGGTAAATTTGTCATAACAGAAATGAATATACTCACAAAATAATTCTCAAATTAATTTTAAAAATATACTTTATTTGATTTAAAAAAAAGTTCTTATATTTTTATTATATGAATTAAATATTCATTCTATAAAAGAACTTTTAGTAAAATTTTTAAGAATTTTTTTTTTATTTTTAAACATTATTAACTAACACTAAATTTTAAAAAAAATGAAAGTTTCTCTACCTTTCGCATTATTTCGAGCTTTAAGTCCAGAAATATTGTTTCTTGATTATCTGAAATTGCGTATCTTCCGGTCCTATCCATCACCCCCCCCCACCCTAAATCCCCCATTCATAGGCATAAAGAATTCTTCTGTAGATGATTGCACTACATTTACCGTTACTCAGATCTTTATCGTTTTGAAGTTCCTTTAGAAACTTTTGAATCGTTTTTTGAATGTATGTTCTTCAGAATTATAGTAATCGTCGGTGAGCAGCAAGGACAGCGGGTGCCTTCCATCTGATTTCATAATTATTTTGGTGGTTTTGTTATTGATGCTGATATTCAGAAAAATAAGGCAGCCATACTTGCAATGAATGTTTGATTTTAATGAATGGTTCTGCAGCATTTTATGCATTTTTATAATTCCAAGCCATGACAAAATAAAGCTCCCAAGGTTGTATGAGTGACACAGAAAATGTTCACCAAGAGAAGAGAAACGAAAGTGAGCAGTTAAGTATTAGTGACGGCTTTTGTACCCGAGAAGAATGGGAAAGTCCTGAAATTCTGTTAATTCAGCAATTAAAAGGGGTTCTCGATACTACCTTTAATCGCGCTATACTCCGAAATGGCAGAACAATATGGGAAAATTAATATGTTGAAATTGATATAAGATGGGTGGAAATAACCATTTCAAAAATAAACACATTCTATATGAAAATTTAGTTATTCTTGTTAAATTTACGTTGTATTGCCCTAGAACTAATGCCGCAGTTGAAAGACTTATTTCAATTGGTAATGATTTTTGGACCAGAGAGAAATCAAGATTAAATGTTGATGCTACAGCTACAGCACTTGCCGTAAAATTCAATATGAAGGATATTTCTTGCTCCAAAATTTCCAATATATTGTTAGAAAATGATACATTGACGAAAAATATTCATTCAATGGAAAAATACTTGTTTAATTAAATAATTAAAAGGGGTGTAAGCTTAACTATAGAGAACTTTTGCTTGAATTAATAAAATGTTTCATTTATTTATACCATACTTTTTTTCTTAAATTTTTTCCTCCTTCTTTTCAATGCAAAAAGATTGGTCGCTTTACTATTAATGAATGTAAAATCTTAGTTAACTTTCTATTTTGGTTTTAATTAAAAAAATTTAAGTTTTATAAAGATTGTCTTGCATTTCTAACTTACACTCGAATCTTCTGCAACATTATTCCAAACCACCGTAAAAAATTATCGAAGATATTTGACTATTATTTGGATTGAATTGTGCAAAGAATAAAGTTTGAATGTTTTTTAAATTTCTTTACGCTGGATTGTCGAGGTAAGGTTTTATGAACTTACACATTACTGAATAGATATGTAGAGGCTATAGAAATTAATTGAAAAATGTATTATGAAATTCCGTTCAAATATTACGAAACTGATTAAAAGTGTACAAAAGTTCGAGAAAAGGTACCGTGAGTTTAAACTCATTGTCAGAACTCTTAGATGCGAAAGAGCAACATTTGAAAAACTTTGATTTAGTGTGAGAGGTTCAAAAGCGAACTAGAGCCTTTGAAAAAAATATGACAAAATATTGTCTGTTAAAATTAATTTATATAAAACAAAATTAAAGTCTTGAAACCATTGAATGTTCAGGAGATTTTGTCCGTTCATAATAGATCAAGTGCTTTGAAATATACTACTTCAGCTTTGAAATTGCCAAAATTAAAACTTCTGTGATTCTCTGGTGACTCTTGCAAATGTATGAGATTCTTAAATTGCTTTGATAATGTAATCGTTTTAAGTAATTCTCTTACAAAAATTGAAAAATTCATGGATCTAAAATCTCTTCTATCTGATGCTGCATATAATATTGTTGCTGAGTTTGAATTAAATTAGCAGTACTATGACTCATGCATTGATTCCTTAAAACTAAAGTTTGGTAGAACTGATTATATAATAAATTCTTACTCGGTAAAATTATTAAAGTTGAAACCTGTTAGAAATTTTTATGTAACAGGTTTACATACATTATATGGTGAAGTAGAAACCAATATAAGAAATTTATGTTCAATAAATATAACGGAGGGTTCATATGGGTATTTATTAAATCTGATATTATTGAAACTACAATCAATATGAATAATTGAATGGTTTTAGATTTTCGTAGAAAAAGAAACAGGGAAGCTAGTTATGAGGTTTCGAAAATTATCATATTTTTGAGAAATAAAGTGGATTATAGGAAAATTGCGAAATCTGTGAATGCTCCTTAAAGTTATGAAACGAAACAAATATTTTCTCATAATATCAAAACAATCAAATGCATCAGTTTAATTTAGTTTATATTAATGTCGCACTAGAAGTAACACGAGGGCTATTGGCGACAGATCTCGTAATTTTGAACCACGGTCAAGTGACGAGGACGACACCTGAGCTTGTGTTGCAAGAAAAAAAACTAATTAAAACAGCGAAATCAAATCTTGTTTTGGCTAGTTGTTTGTCAGTGTGGAAGGATGAAAAAATGGGGCCTGATAATTGAAGAAATGTATAATTTTATATCCGGTAATGGATTCTTCTATCTTGTGCGATTCAAAAATGTTTTGGAAAATTGAAGAGTTTCAATCATAAAAGCAAAACAATCAGTTGATTAAAAGATATGAAAATTCTTTGGTTGTGGAAAGAAAATGGGGGAGCCACAATTGAGTTAAATTCTAATTATGAGGTAGCGAAAAGGCATTTTATAATTCGTTAAACTAAGAACTACACTCATGTCCATAAATTAAGGATAATGTCTGCTCCCAAAAATAAAGGTTCAGAATCAAACGTGACTTACTCATAAAGTCTATTTATTAAACAAAAGATAAAGAACAAAAAAGATGATATATGTATGATACCATTCATAAGAACTGCGATTTTTTCTCCCTGGAGCAATTGCAAAAATTATCTCCCTTACAAAAACTTACCATTACATGATTTATATGATAGTTAATACTTTGTATGTCACTCAGACGATGAAATACAGCCCATACGACGCTTAGGCATGCTGAGTATCAAATTATCGAGCTGATCTTGGGGAAGATTACTCCACTCAGCTAGAAATGCTCTCCGAAGTTCCGGTACGCATATATAAGGTGGTTGACAGGCTGCAACTCGTCAAACAAGCATGTCGCACACATGCTCTATCATATTCAAGTCAGGTGAGAATGCTGGCCATTCTATACGGGTAAGTCCTCAGATTGAAGTAATTCGTTTACAATGTTTCCACGGTGAGGACGGGAGTTGTCAACCATAAACACAAATTCTGCGCCCATGATACCCCTAAACAAACGTACATGTAGTCCCGATAAATTTGACCTGTCATGGTTCCGATTTGAACACGTAGATCTGTTCTGGAGCCCAGTATAATTCCTACACAAACCAGCAATTCTGCACCATTGTAAACGGTCTCGTGCAATGATGTTTTGGTAGAAGGTACCTGGAATTCTCCATATGAAAGTCCGACATGAATCAGACTGCAAGCTAAACCTGGACGCGTCGGAAAACATCACACAAGCCCACTGTGAAGATGTTCACATTGCATGTACTCTACTCCAGACTAACCACTAGCTACAGTGAGTAGCCATGAGTGGAACACATTTGATAGGTCAGCGAGCATATCGAACCAATAAGTCCCAAGCGTTTGCACATGGTTTGCCATGAAACTGTCGTACCCGTGGCTGAAGATAGCTGACGATTAAGGTCTGATGCTCTCCTCCATCTGCTTCGTGTTGCAGGTAATACCAAATGCTGGTCGTCATTCGGCGTTGTAACGCAGGGGCGACCTGTACTTTAACTTCTACTGACATTTCCATCGTTTTGGAATCGTTGCCAAAGCCTAGAGATGACACTTTGGCGATTCCAAGTTTCTCGGATACTTAAATCTGAATATCCCCACATTGCAGACGACCAATAATTCTACAACGTAAAAAATTATCCACAAGAGTTCTCTGTGGCAAAACTATTCCGTTGTAGCACAGAGCAGCTTACAGAAAGCTCGAAAACAATTTTACTTCTTTGCTACCATTCCTTATACAAACCTCTCGTCATTGTGACGTACTATCGGTGCCATCTGATGTGTTCTTGTAATTTACATTTTATTCTTGAATAATTGTGCTATAATTCTAGAGGTGAAATTTTTACTTTAGAGTTCAATTTCATTTTGATTCTGAATTATCCTTAATTTATGGATATGGGTGTAAATAAAAATAAGGAAATTTCTTATCAATAGGAGAAGATTATATCAGATAAATTAAAATGTCAGACTGTGGAGAAATGTTTTAATGATAATAGGAATTCAGGATATTACAAACCCCTAGAGTAATAATTCAGAATGACAAGGAAACCACTCGGTTCAGAATTTATATGACTGCAGCAACAAGACAAATGAAAATAATAAATCTTTAAATGCACAGCGAAAAATGGGTATTCGAAATAGAGTACAAAGTACTCACTATTGTATACTTCACACTCTCAAAATGGCTCCGATCCGAACGTATTGAAATTTAAGATTCGCACGTACTCATTTTTAGTAACAGGTACGCACTCAAAATGGAAACTTCACATACTCATTTTCGAAGATATTTGTGAATCAAATATGATTGTGGCATAGAAAAATGAGTATATCATGTATTTATTTGTGAATCTGTTACTGCAACAAATATGAGTATCAAACAATAAAGTATGTTTTACATTTATTTTCGGTACTGTTGTTGTATAGAATATGAATTTTAAACAGAAAAATATGTATATATCAACTCAAATTTTAAGGGACTTAAATAAGCACTCCTTTATTTGCAAGTATCATTTTTCTTCATCTTACATATCATTTAACATACACTTTATGAAGTTTTTGTTGCAAAACTTCGAATTAAAATTCTTGAATTTACTGTGTGTAAAAAAACCGTTACTTTTAGAAATAAAAATGCAACTGCTATGTGATCATAAGCTGTACTTTGAACTTATACCTCAAATTTAAATCAATTCGAATGGTTTAACAAATCTTTAATTAACTAAAATAGGTTCGATTCAAGAGTTAACATTATGATGAATATTAGAATTTCCATAGAAAGAAACTTAGTGTACAGCATTTTTTTTATCTAATATATATTTCCTTTTGAATAAACATCATAACAAAGCTAATACCTAGAATTAGTGATTCGCTGTACGCAGAAAAAATAAACCCATATCACATTTTTGAAAAATTTATTCTGAATATCATACACATACATACATATCAGACATTTACAAAAAATTTTGCTCCTGTATATGCAGAAAATTGAGTTTTATTTACAGTTCAGTAATTTAATTATAAATTATTGGAAATATCTTGGAAACATTATGAAGAATATTATATTTCCCATAGTAAAAATCTGGTGTACAGCACTTTTTTCCTTTTTTCCTCTAATATATATATATATATATATATATATATATATATATATATATATATATATATATATATCCTTTTGAATTAACATCACACCAAAGTAAATACATAAAATTAATGATTCGCTGTACTCAGAAAAAAATAGAACCATATAATATTTTTGAAAAATCTATTCTGAATATCATACATATACATATCAAACATTTAAAAATAAAATATTCATAACTTTGAACACAAGAATATTTTTAAAAAAATAAAATGTGATTTTTAACTTGTACAGATGAAGGCATGCCGTTTCAAAAACCACTTATAAACACTGTTATCTAATCCATACTACAATTCAACTCCATCCCCATTTGTACAATATAGGTTATGTTTTAAAATAACGTACAATGAGGTATCATTTAAAATGTAGGAAGTTCTAATATGTAAAGGTAAACAAACAGATTTTTTACTCTTCTTTCAAATCAACAACATTTTGTCAAGTTACTAAATATGAGTGAAAATGTTTTTCAAACAGTGCTGTTTCAAATAAATATGTTATCTATGCATCGTTATTATAAAGACAGTTCTTTATTTTTTTGAAAAAGAGGCAAATCATTTATAAACCAATTAATACAGCTATATTTTTGGAATATACTGTGCCATTATAGTATAAACTATTACATGTAGAATTTCTGCTTGGTCTGTTTAACCATCCATTCTGCATAGCAGTTCTTGCTGCTTTGAATTATGAACTTGGACACACTTAGATCCTAAAACATTTGTTATACAAGGAATTTTAAAGTTTTTTATACTAACCACATGTGCCCTTTTTAATTAGTGGATTAAAATTTACTTGGACAGAGGTTGTCTCCTTATTATTATAAAAAATTATCAATTTAACAAGATTTTTTTTTCTTAGAAATATATATCAAGTGTTTTCCATTAAAGCAAAGCAGTATGGTCAAAGCCGTGATGCAGAAAGCATAGCTTTTCTGCATCACGGTTTATACAATATAACATAAATCTGATTTAAACTACACGGATCAGCTCATAATTAAAACAAAATATACATTATGCATTAGTTTGTAAGTACATTTAACTTTTATGCATAATGTTGCATATTGTAGAGAAATTTTGGAATATAGAATAATAAAAAGTATTAAAATTGATTAAAGTGTTTCATTTTGTCAATCGATTTTGTTAATTTCTGATCCAAAAAAAAGTATTATAAAAATTACATGAAATTACTCTCTTAGAAAGATTGATGGCCTACAAAAATATTTTGTAAACTTGCCTATTTCAAGACATACAAGCCATTTTAAAATTGAATTTAAAAATAAAACTGAAATTATTCCAAATTGAAAAACACTACCTTTAATATTTGTGTATAAAAAAGAGCTTTTGGGGCAAAAATATATTTCATGGAGAAATTACGGTTATTGGTTAGCCACCTTTAAAAGCAGAATTTTAAATTATGTGATTTTAGCACTTAGATATGAGTCATAATATACATAAACTTTTTCGATTTTGTTTTGACCTATATTATGTTCTACTGCAACAACCACTGCCCTAATATTTTGGTGTTTGTATATGTTGCTTAAAGTTGAGTTTATTTTTGACCTGTATGAATCAAATAGTATGACTTATTAGATATCTAAGTAAATTGCGTAAAACTTATTACACTATATTTTTTAAATAATCTGTCAAAATAAGGTAAAAATTTATCACATTAACCCTATAATTAAATTGGTCGTAAATAATGTATAGCAAAAAATTAATAATGTTACCAACATATATGTTTACAAAAACAAGCAAGTATGGTATACGTTAACATCGTATTTCTCTATCCGATTTTACATCTTGTACATCAATTTTATTTCGATTAATATATTTAATATTTCATATTTCTCACATTATTCAATTATTTACATTCGGTATTAAATAACCCGAGTATATTTTTATATATCTATAGACTTATTCTCGTTTAATTGTGTTGCTAAAATGTCGCTCAGAAAGCCTATTTAAACTTGCTTTTGGCGTTTGTTTGTATACTTCGATATAAGCTTTAAATTATTTTCTGCTTTAAACGGATGCATTTTTGAACTGTTAACGGTTATTTCAGTTTTTGTTTTGATGAAGCTTATTTTTTGTATATTTCAAATTATTTCATATATAAATATTGTTACGTATCATTAGATCATCGGTTGATTCTAACAAGTTAAAAATAAAGGCTCCAATATTTATTCTAGTATTGTAGTTATTCTAAAACCTCGGAGAAACAAATGTAGATAGTTAAAGTATGATTAAGCTCTTCTGAATTTTAGTATCTTATTAAGTGTAAACACTTTATATTTATCGGGCTGACTACGTTTAAAAAATAAAGCGACATTGGATTAAACTATTTTTCTTTTAATCAAGATACATAATTAAGCTATAACAGACATATAATGATTTAAGCAGATGTAATTTTGTACCTTGAATTAAAAGTTTTTAAAATATTTTTTGCAAACAAAATCAATTAATTTAATCGTAAGTTGATTATAATGTTTTAAAAAGGAATCAACAGTATTTAAGGGGAAAAAATGAGAATATGTAAATTCTGTATATAATTTCAAATTTAATAATGATTTGCTAGCTTTGATTTTTTTTCTTTCTTTTTCTCAAAGTAATATTTATTAATCAAATATAATTTTTACTTATATGTTTTAAAGTAAAATTAAGTGTAGGAATTAAAATTTTGATTATTGTGAATAACAAGACACATCCCAAAACTTATATTAGTGATAATATGATTTTTAAAAATCTGTATAAAATATCAATTTCTAAAATTTATTTGAATAGAAATAATACAGTCGAGGGTAAAAAAAAGAATTTTGAGGTAATAGAAAATTTGACATTTTATAAACCTTGAGTACTACATAACAATCTATTACGTTGCCTTGTCGTGCAAATGTGATTCTTGTTTCTTCCATCCAACACCAGAACCTCGGTTTTACTTTGTAATTCACCTCGGCTCAAGCATATTTTTTTAAAAACCGTAAATAAAGTGGTTAAATTGTGTGAATAAAAATACAAATATCAACAAATAAAAGCGCTAGATAATATGCTCGGTCTTGTTCTATGGTGAATATTTATAAGCTTTTTTACAATTTAATGAAGAACATAACTATAATGTTTGCATCATGTATCGAATACAAAAGAAATTAAAATTATTTATTCTTGTGTGAATGAATTTTCGGGGGGGGGGGGTTCATGCATAAAATAAAATCTGAATATACTGCACCAAATATTTATTTAAATTTTTGCAACATTTTTGGGGTACATTATTAAAAAAAAAAAAGAAAACCAAGATATGAAATGTCTATGTTAAAACCTTAATTATATAAAAATCAAATTTTGTATTACAACACAAACAAGTAGTAGTTCCTCACCCCAAGTCATATGAGTTTAAAACAGATAACTTAAAAAATGTGAGACAATAGTGATAAAACACAAGACAATCACTTATAATATGATGAACAGTATTTGGGACCTAACAGGAAGGATGCCTGATTAGACTGCGAAAATTTGATTCCAAAATACACATAAAATTTGTGTTTAAATTAAAACCATGTTCTTTAAGAAATATATTCTGAAATATCTTACTCCTGTCATAAAATATCTGAAATTTACTTCAATTAATTAAAGAATAATCTTGAATAAAAGCTATTTTTTTCAACATTTTATTCTGCGTGTATATATTCTTGCTTTTAAGTACCAAAATGTAATTCTATAAAATATTCTAAGCATCATACACAAATATTCACATGTGTGAAAATAATTTTGAACACTGATCTGTACGAATTAAAGTCAAGAAGTTTCTAAAGGTACGATTACAATGTAATATTATGGATATAGTCTGCAACACACAAATAATTACTCATAAGAAAATCATTTTCTAAACTGATCAATAATAATTTTTGAAACATAATAGAATCATTCTGTATATTTTTTCAATGTAACCTTTCAAATATGCAAAGCTTTTAAAACCTTGAAGTATTTTTTAATTAAATTTCCATTCAAATTCGAAAATTCTCAATATATAAACCAACAAAATTACCAGAAAATTTCAACAAATGTTCAAAATAAATATATCTGAAGTTATCTTATTGAATAAAATTATTAGTAAAAGTAAAGAAACATTTTTTTAAATGTTAGCAAATCACAGTCTACCTTCGAAGAGGACTTTTTTAAATAATCGAAAAAATAACTTTTCATATGCATCATACTATAGGATATGGTTAAAAACTTAAAATGCAAAATCGGCATAAATTAAATTTTTTTTTAATATTTTAGCTCAAAAGATACATAAAAATAGCAGTTAAGTGACACTTGTGCAAAACACCAAAACTGAAATTTGAAGAGTTATTTCAATTCTGTAAATTTTATTATGATGAATTGAATCTAATTCAGGATGTGTGCCTCTCTCACAATTATAACTCTGATAATTAAATATTCATAGGAAGTCGTACTTTTAACATACAGAAAAACCGTAAAAATTTGAGGTAATTTATGACTTTATCAACAATAAAATGCAAAATAACAGAATTACAACAATAAGAGAGGTTCAAATCCTGAATTCCTCTTCATAGAATATTCTACAAAAGTTTCATAACATTATATGCATAACCTTTTTCAATATGATGTTTTGCGCTGAATCAAAACATGAAAACCTTGATTTTGAGAAAAAGCTAAAAATACATTGCAACCCAGAAACTTATCCAATTAATTAAAAATTTAACACATTAAAAGCCCCCTGATTTGTAAACTTCACTATCTGTATAACTTAAATAAGTTATTTTTTTCTTCTTAATGGCCTTCAAAACTTTCCTACGCTTACATACAACAAGTGTTGTATGGCTCTTCAAATCCCTGATTCGATTATTATCCAATTTTTCGCATCCCTTTGCAGTGTAGTAGTCCGGATTTTCAATGTTCAGCTTATTTAAGACTTTTAAGCAGCCGTGATATCCTTCACTTAAATTGTATAATTGCATCATATGCATCCAATTTCACAGTTTTCAAACAAACAAAAATGTCTTTTGGTACTCTTTGTCATATTAAACTTCCAGTTCCAAAAAAAAAAAATTGCCACAGACTATTATTAAAATGCTTATAACTCAAGTTCTAAGTAAGATAGAAAAAAAATTGAAATTATTCTAGAAAGCCGAAAAATCAGGCTTTAATAAAAGATAGTAAATATAAAAAAAATCGATTTTTTTTTTTTTTTTTTTTTTTTTTAAATACCGAAAATCATTTTTTAAAGGTAGACGATTACCTTAAATTAGGATGATTTCAGTAATATGAAAAATGTAAATAAATACAGAATCGTACCCACAACTGAATCGTGGTACGCACACATTTTAAAATCCATGTGTTCTTCCGAATGTAGTGTGGTAAATATGAAACATAGTTCGAAATATTTAAGCGAACCATATTTGTTTTTGACCCCAATTTTTAAAATACGTAGCCAGTATATAAAAGGAACTTTTTAGTCTTTATATCTGTAATAATTTTTTGAGTGTTGATTTCCTTTTTTTTTTTTTTTTTTTTTTGGTTTTGAATACATGCAATGTTTTACATTCGATAAAGATATACATTCAAATTTGATACATACTCATTTCAAAATGAGTACGTCTGGCTATTCCTTTTTGAGTATTTCTTTTTACTCCGTGTGAATCGCTTGAATCTTAATATAAACTTATTGGATACAATTCTCAAATTTCGGGAAAATCTAGTTACATTTTGCGGAGATTTAGGAAAGACTTTTCTATAGGAAAATAGTATGTATCTTAAACTTTTGCGGTTTCCGAAAAATCCGGATAATTCAACTTAGTTTACGCATCTAAATCACTTCTCGTGTGGTTTAACGACTTCGCCTCTATCCCTGGTTTGTGTTTTAAAATTTCCCATAAAATTTAAAGACTATCATCCCAAATGCTACGAAATTCTACATTCCTTCCTTTATGTTGACGATCTCTGTTATGGAGCCAACACCACTGTGGAGACTGATGAGTCACGGCAACCGAAATATTAAATACTGCAGCATTGCATTTAAGGAAATTAAAAACTAACTGTGTGCATGTTCAGGCGAAGAGCAGATTTTTTGGGTTTGATATGGGATCTAATAGAAGATGGAATTAAATTAGGCTTTAAAGATATTAGTGATTCTATTGATGTTAGAATCGCAAAGCGATATGAGTTGAGAGTCATTTCAAGGATTCTTAGTCCATTTGGAATAATTAGTCTTTTGTAACAACAATAAAAATTCTCTTGTAAGAGATGCGGAACGTAGTCTAAAATGGGAGGAAGATTTGCCTGTCGACTTAAAAAAGAAATGGAGGTTTTGGTGTTCTGAACTTGAATTAGTATCGATTGAACGTAAGAATGGGAGTTTCTGTTCTTTTGGATGAACTGAAATTCTTAAAGAACTGTTCTTTGACTCTCTTTAAAGTCTTCAAACCAAAACCTCAATGGCAGTCGAATGAATTTAACATTATACAATGACTACATATGTTTATTTGACAAATCTGAGGAAAAATCGAATCGAATAAATTATAAGAGGAAAAAATCCCTTTTGCATCAAATTAATATTAAATCAAACATTGCTTTCTAATTTTATCAGGTGATATTAATATTAAAGTACTTTTAGTAATATTTGAATGCGAATATTTTTTATGCATTTATATATTCAAAATAAATAGACTGAAGTAAATGTTGATAAAAAAGAATTCGAAATCGTTTTTATAATATAAAGTGTACGGTGAATTTTAGGCAAAAGTATTTAATATTTTTATAGAAAAAATTAATTTCTAATGGTTTAATATACAGAATATTAGATATTTTTGGGGTTTTTAGATCCCAAATTCAATAATTTTCAAAATGAAAGGAATATTTTATTTACTTGTCTTCCCGAGTTTTTAGAGAATTCTGGAAGCAAATGGATGTAAGTATTATCCCAATGAATGATGAAATAACATAGTGCTTTAAGCCATTGAAGTATACAAAATTACTATATAAAATTCATATTACAAGGTGCTCGCTCACATAATCAATGTTCGCTTTTATACATAGCCAAAAAGGATTCAATCCAAATCTGAACTAGGGAATGATGGGGTTTTTTATCCTGATATAATCATCACGTACATGATCAAAGGGGTTACTTATTCTAATGACGAGTCAGAAGTTCTAACAGATATTATACTTTATAACAAAAAAAAATGGTATATAAATGTGTTTCATTTTAGTTTGCAGTATCTGTGAACATTAAATACCATATGCTTATAAACTTGTCCAGTTATTTTCTATGCTATTAATAAAAGGAACGAAATAAAATTACACATGAAATATATTAAACACTTCAATTCTTATTCAACTCTTATTTGCTTTCTTAATATGTAATAATAAGAATAAAAAATTGAAAGAGATAATTTCTATTAAAAAATTCTTTACAAATCGTGCTTAAAATTGATCAAATTCAAATTATAAATGCAAAAGCCAAATTTTTTTTGTGTTACATCATATGAATGCTTTTTATCACTGTCTCATGATTTTAAGTAAAATCTAATAAAAAGGCAAGGATTTTAGAATTGGTTCATAAATTAAAAATAGGATTGAAAATTTTAAAAAATACAATTAAATAGAAAAAAATTCAGCTTTAATTCCATTTGGATGTAGAAATCGATTAGAATGAAATAGACATGAATTGACCAAAGATCTGCCTTTCAAAAGACCTCTTCCACTTCGAAATCGTTTACTGTTCCTACAACAATGCGGACCTAATTCAAAGACCTGCTTCGGACCTACTTCATAGGTTGGCCAGCTGAGACAGCAAGGTCCATTTCCCTCAGCGTTCTTTTTTGAGCCTACCTAGAGGAGTTCGGACCTGTCTGTTGAGAAGACTTGCTGCCGCAATGTCTAGTTCCTTCCAAGTTTTTTCCCCTCCATCGTTCTTCAAGTTCCAATCTACCTATCTCTGGAGCCGTTCTCATAGTCCGATCAAGCTCGATGAGGCTTTTCTGAAATTTTTTCTTCACCAGCGTTCGTTTTTCGCGATCGGTGCTTTCGTTTCAACCTTTACCTCTTCCCCGTGGTTTTTCTCTCCCCCCCCCACCCCTCCATACACTATAGCTTTTGCTTTGAATAAAAACAGATGCTTCACCTGTCTCCTGATTCTCACTTACACAGAGAATAAGTTTCCCTTTTAGGTGCTGGTGCTCTAAAAATACATTCCAAGATTAGGGGCTCATTCGCGCTTAATTGCTTTACGTGAGAAACACGGTGTTACAGAATGACGACGATGGAATACCGGTAATTATTCTGAATAATTCAGAACAGCAGGTGTGTGGCGGATCATTGACTCGCTCATTTAGGTGAACTGGTTCGAAGGAGCAAGTTATTCTTTTGATCCTCAATCCTAATTGTACTTAAAATTTTTTTAGGGTGGTCAATAAAATTTCACTTCACTTTTTTCGTGTTACCAGTCCGTAGACATATCATGCTGTTACATTCCTAAGATATGTAAATTATAAAGGCCAAACTAAAGTTAGTTTTATCATCTCAAAGAGTAAAGTTGCACCGTTAAAAACTTTGATACTTGCAATAGTCGAGTTAATAACATTACTCCTCGGTGAAAGCTTAGAAAATTACTTTCAAATCCTCTTCCCTGATTTTACAAAACAAATTTGTTTTTGTGAGGACAAGTAACTGTTAAATCATCCTTCACTCGCAAAAAGGATTATCTAAAATATGAAAGTCATTTGTAGCTAATAAAGTGGCTCAAGTACAGTCACTAATTCTACCAGATTTTGGGAACCATTGCAGTGTCCCCTAAAGTTCTACTGTTTTTACTGTAGGAGTAGAATCTGCAGGGAAAATTCTGTCATGTGATCTGGAGTGATCAGGCCCTGCCTAGTTGTCTTGTCCGGTTCATACATGCTCTTGCCGAGACTTGCAGTATTTACTTGATAATATTTGTAACGCAGACATGGTGGTGATGGATAAATGGACTACATAAGTTAGTTGTATGCTGGTCCAGTTCGGGTGATAAAAATTTATCTCTACCATTACTGGACGTTAATGAATTTAGTGGATTAGGCAGAATATTGCATGTTGTAACGTGGGTAAAAAGATTTGCAAACGATTCTAAACCTCATTCTACAAAACTGAAAGAATCTACATGGGCTCCGCAAACTTATGGAAGCTTTGCATTTTTGGATAAAACTATACAACTAAAGCATTACTTTATACTGCATTATGTTATACGTTATAGAATTAACGCAACTTCTATCTAAGCATATTATGAACAAATATTCAAATTGAATCCTGAATTTGATGATGATAATCTACTTTGTATGAAGGGACATTTACAATTCTCAAGAGTGGATGTGAGAGCTAAACCACCTTGGTTCCATCTATGGAATGATAAATTTGTTGAGATACTCATCTATAATGCCCATATGTTATTCAGGTGTTGATATCACTGTAACATATTTATGAGAATATTTCTGGATTGTCAAAGGTTGTCAACATGTAAAAAAAAGTATTAAATAATTGTTTAATATGCAGACGTTTCAAAATGAAACCTGGCACACAGGTAGTAACTTCACTATTCCTTGACAGAATCCAAAACATTCCTCATTTGATGTATGTGGCTTGAACTTTGCAGGGCATTTATTCAAGCATGATCTTAGTTATTTACTTATTTTCACTTGTACTGTGACGAGAGCAGTTCACTTAGAGTCAGTTCTTAATATGAGCACTAATACCTTTTTGTTGGGTTTCAAACGATTTGCACGAGTATCTCGTCGAGGATTGTGTTCTTTATTGTACTCTGATAATGCTAAAACTTTTAGTAGGGTAAATAATTTTTTAAAAAATGATGGAAGCATATCGATAATATTGAAGTTAAAAATATGTTTGCTTCCAACAGCATAGCTTGAAAGTTTATAGTTGAGAGAAGTTTATGATGGGGAGGTTTCTGGGAGAGGAAGATACTAACGCTTAAAACTAGTTTAAACAAAACAGTTGGGAGACCTTCGTTATCTCTTAAAGGATTGGAAACGGTTTTTCTTGAGATTGAAGTCGCGGTTAATCCCAGGCATATCACGTATCTGTAGATATCTCTTAGAGCTTTCTTCCCTCACTCTGTCTTATTTCCTAATTGGTAAAATATAGATGGGGCAAAACACAAAATTAAAGATTTAAATGTTTACAGAAATGCCTTGGTATAAAAATATAAATATCATCAAACTATTTTCAACATTTCTGGAACAAGAGGAGAAAGAAGTATTGATCTCTTTGTGTGAGATCAACCTATAATTTCTGCACAACCAGATAAAATTGTTTCATTTAAGGTACTGATATTGTTTTGATTAATGGTTAGCGCTAGCCTAGAAATATATGTAGACGATAGGAAAGATTTTTAAACTGTATCTAGGACGAGATGGGGAAATATTCGTATTGTTCTTAACAAAACTCCTAAAGAAAACATAAAACGTTTAATTTAACTCGTTTATAATTAAGAAATCAATCCTTAACTATACAAGAGTTTGATTTAATATTTAAAATTGTCCATTTTCTTTCAGTTTTTAATAGTAACTGTAATTGTGCTTATATATTTTTAAATATTAATCTTTGAATATAGTTTTTCATTATAAATTAATTTAATACATTTTATGTAATTTGTGTGTTTATGTATCAAGCGATTGTGAACAATTTTAATGTTTTGTAATTCGACATAATGTTCTATGTATGTGTCTTTATGCAAATTAATATGGTTCTCTTACCTTGTAATTCGATGTAATGTGCTATATATTTGTCTTCATGCAAATTAATATGGTTGTTAGAAGTAAACATTGTTAAAAATCAGTGTAAATCAACTCATTTGAGTTAAGATTATGGGGAATGTTATATAATTTCCATGTCACTCCACTGTCATTGCTGCCAGAGGGCGCTGCTTGAGAGATATGGGTTCAGTGGCAGGCGAAAAGCCAGAGGTGTAAGATGTGGAAAGCAGAGGTAATAAATATATCAAATACCTTTGCTAAATTGGCTATGTTTGTATTAATTACACTTGCAAAGTTTCATGGAGATTTTGCTTGCACCCCTAACCTACACTTGAATCATCAGCAACAGGATATTTGCGTTGTTAATGTTTTGATTAAAATGATTCTAAAAAAAGAAATTTGTGTTGACATTTGGAATTTAATACTGAAGTTAAGGAGAGAGAGAAAAAATTTACAAAATCTTTGGCTGAAACTGCAAAAATTGTTACGAGAAGTCGGTCAATTGTCGAAACTATTATAAGGATTTACGAAACAACCAGTGATTTTTTTTAACGAATTTCGTAGTGAACAGCCAAAAATTTTTAATGATTCAGATGCTCGAGCAGTGATAAAATTAGCTTATAAATACAAACTTTTTCGCCCCTCAAATAACGGAATATGTTTCTGAGATAACTAGTAAAAATATTAATCCGGAAATAATTCGAAGAATCTTCCGATTCGAAGGATTTCATGGCAGAGTTCCGTGAAGAAGATCACTCATGTCGAGAACAAGTCAAAGGAAAAGGCTTCACTAATGAATATATCTATTAGGATTTCGAATTATGGGAAACTTCTTTTTACCGATGAGAGTAGATACAATGCTTTCGGAAGTGATTGGCGTAAATAAATTTGGCAGCGCAGGTATGTAAAATTGAAAATCATAAATGTCGTTCCTATTGAGAAGTATTGTGGAAAAGTAACCGTTTTTTGGGGTCAATGGTGGTTGCTAGTGTCAGGTAATTAACCTTTATTAAATGTGTTGATTATTTCAAGTAGATTTACATGGTTTAGTGAACTTAATATTAATCACGTTAATATAAAATAGATTTTCTTATCCTTTTGCAATGATGAATCACATGCAGTATTGGTGGCACGGTACGTTGTAGAATAATCCAAATGGAGATCAAAAAGCTCAAAAATTATTCGCTTGAAAACTTTTGTACAAGATATCGTCACTTAGAATGCATAGATAAATTAAATAAAGAGTACAAAATAATCTCAACTCGAAACTTTTATCCAGCAAAAGAATTTGGAACTATCAGTTTGACAGAAACAATAAGAGTGAGATTTTACTTTAAATTAACGTAATCAATTATAAATAAGAGTACTCAGATGCAAGGCGTAACAACAGGGAAATCAGAACCTTTCTCGACTTTTCTGCTTAACGAGAGAGATATATAGAAAAAATTAGAGAGTGCACTTCATTTCCACATAATGATTTTTCGCATAAGTTTTCGAGATTAAATGTGGACTCGCAAGTGAATTTTATCAGTCTGTGAAATCCAGAAATTACGACGTTCAAGTGGGACAAGTTCCACAATCGGTTTAAATGGATGCAGAGCTATTGCATAAATGGTAACTGAAGTTTAATTGGATGCACTGTAGAGAAAACGAGCCTCGCTACAATATTTGTTAATTAAAGTTTAGGTAACGCACTGAAATAAGATGCATCAAAACATAATAAATACAAATATAATCTCCTCATTGTTCTACATAGAAAGGGAAAAAAGCAACAATACGTATACTACCAAAATCACTTAGCAGAACCATTTATGAAGAATTAGAGCAAGTGAATTGCCTTATCATAAATTCACGATTTAAAATAGAATGTCCGTGGTGTGGAAGTTAGGAGAGGGGGGTGCCAGCTCAGGTGTCGTTCTCGTCACTTGATCATGGTTCAAAATTACGAGGTCCGTCACCAATAGCTCTTGTGTTGCTTCTAGTGCGATGTTAATAAAAACTAAACTAAAATTATAACAGAATGTCAGATAGATAGTTTCAAATGCTTGCAAAATGACATGCACGCATCTGTTGACAGCTTGAAAACCAGTGAATCTTTCAGCACGATAACAATCTAAAACACACAGCAAATATTGTGAAAAAAATTGCTCCTTCACGAAATACCTGCACAACTCCTCGATCATCAAATTTAAATCCCACTGAATACGTATCTTGATACAAGAGTTAGAAAATACAGTATCTGTGAGAGAAAAATTCCTTCATAAACACATTTATGCAAGCGTGGCCTGAAATTATGTCATATACCACGCAAATCTTACTGCCTCAAGGCCTAGGAGACAGTAAGCCGTCTTTGATTCACAAGATCAAGTTACACGATATTAAATTACTTATAATTGCTTTCCACCTTATTTACTAATTTTTCACTTTCCAGCTTTGTGTACACACACTTTTGTATGATGCTATTTCATTAAAAGAATTATTTTTCATTTACTGTTTTGAAGAGTTTCGTTTTTTTAATATAAATATAAGCGAACGCAATTTGTATCTCAATATAAAAATATTGCAGATTTCAGTTTTAATTATTATATTTAAAATGTCATTTTTGAGAGTGTACATTGACTTCAATGATTGGATGCGGAGAGGGAATTGATATTTTAATACCTTCTTACACTAGAGGGAAAACGAATCAAACCACTGTTATAATATGTAACTCATTTCTCGGGGATAAGCTTTTTAAAAACAGATGCAGGATGTGATTTACGGTGGTTGAATGTACGGTGGAACGGTGGTCTGAAATTTATTCAGTATGCTTAAAATCTCCATAGTCTGAATAACCTTGTAAATAATTTGTATATACTGTATATTACATCTTAATTAAATATCTTTAAAAATCCGTCTCTTTACTTAGACACGGAAAATTCCTAGAAAACTAAGACAACGAGCCATTAACTCCTTTTTGTCGCAGGATTCTACAAAATAAAAAGGGAACTCCGATCAGGGTCCAACTTTTAAATGTTAATCTATTTTTAAATTCAGAGTCTACATCTCATATGAATGAAATTGAGAACGAAAATAGCCGTCGGCTGAAGCATGTCATCTTGTGGAACAAGAATCACTCGGAATCTTCTTTACTGTATGTCACCCTGACATAAAATAACTTTTGGAGTCCCTGATCCCAAATATAGATGTGCCACTCAGGTATAATGGAATATTTCAAGAATTAACCTAATGTTACGTGAGAACTGTCCGGAAATAAAAAAAAAAAGTTCTATTCAGCGCTTTGGAGAATCAATCCGATTCTGAAAAAGTCCTGGAATGAAGAGAAATCACCGTAGAAGAGAATTATCCTAATTCTATGCAGCGAAGTACCGCCCTGGTACAAAAAGAAACCTACGTACATCACAGAGGAGAATCATCCTGATCTCAAGGTGGGAAAACCGCCCAGCTACGAAAACAGAAGCTGCCTCACAGGAAACGAAAATGAAAGTTCTGGAGTTCGTAAATTTGTATCCCATTCCGTTTCATCAATATTCTATGATTATAAAGTCTGTTTAGTGTGACTCTGACACTGACAAAAAAAAAAAAAAAAGAACCGCATATTCAACGTAATTTTAACTGTTAATCGGGCGTTACCACATTATTGCGAAAAGTTTTTTAAATGTGTGTATGTTTCATATAGTTTTATGTCACGAATCCTCGATTGCTATTTTCATTTTAGTTACATTCGTTAATACTAAGGTTTTTTTTTTTATTATTATTTCCAATATAAAACTAACTCAAAAGAATTATTTTTAATTTGGCTTATTCCGATTTATTCTCCGACGAAAAGTGTAAGAGTAGGAAGAACTTACAGGCTGACTTTGAACTGCTACAAGTGGAACTTGCTGTAAAATCGGTCGGAATGAGTAGAAAATTCACACGCTTGATTTCTCGAAAGAGCAGTTTGGCGATCTTCTTCTTCGAACAAGCTTCTGCTCTTCAAATCCATCCTGAGACCAATCATGTTGTATGCTTCGCCCATCTGGGCAAGCGCCACAACAACACACCTCAAGAAATTGCACGTCTTTCAAAACATGCACCTCCGTAAAATTACTAACTGTTGCAGGTACGTCCGGAACGAAATCCTACACAGAGATCTCAAAGAAGAACCAATCCTTGAATTTATCAAAAACAATCCCAAAATTTTTTCCTTAAAATTCAACAGATCCCTAATGAACTCTTAAAAATCTTCCTGCTTGCGATCCAACGCTTCCATGCTCTCAAAAAAGGCCTAGAGCAGCTTTGGAGCATAATTATCACCATTTCCCGGCACTTAAGAGAATCCGCAGGACTTAACTTAAAATATTAGGGATTCAAACAATTTATTTTTCAAAGCTTTCGTTGGACTTCACTTATAATAATTCCTCACCCCCAAAATAAATTGCCACGATGGGCAACCGCGTTTAGCAGTACGATAATTAATTTTCTTCAATTTCTATAAATTAAACTATTTTCCACATAATTTCATTGGAATTTATTCAGTCTTTATAACTTCTTTCTCTCCAAAGAGGGCAGCACGAGAAACAGTTTCTTACTGTCTACTCCTTTCTAAATAACTCTCAAACTCTCGCATTTCTCCTAAATTTTTTCAAACAAATTCATTCTTCTTTAAAAGACCAACGTGATCCACAGAATTATTTTAATATCGTACAATTTTTTTAATTCAATTCCCTCATCTCTTAAAACCTATGTGGACTTCAGCTGACGTCACCTCGAGTGAGATGCGCTTCAGAAACCATACCCACCTCTCTCGGTTCTCCAGGGAGACTAATTGCATGATGGCGCTAACGAGGCCGTGCCTCCTTTTCGTCCAATCGCGTTGGTATTTCTCTGAGAATCAACTCTCTTTCGGCTGACGTTTTCTCAACATCACCATCTTTACAGAGCGTTTTTTCTGCTCTTTCTTTTTAGCACAGAAAATCAATCTTAAGAAACTTTTCTTTTAAATTAAGTACTCTCTTCCCTAAATTAAGATGAGGGGGTAAATTTAATTTCTCTTAAATAGGAACCCCGTAACTTTATGCCGTTGGCCGAGATCGTTGGCTATCAATTCATCATTTTTATGTGTTTATTTTTTTTCCCTTTCCTCTCTTAAACATTAAGAGAGACTTACTGCAAAATGAGAAGTGATATTTCTGTTTCAAGTAATTATAATTTTGTGGCGGCTGCCTACGTCATCTTTTGACATCGTTTTTGACTGCGGAGCTGCAAGCTGATTTGTAGAAAAGGAAAGAGCGATCTTTGCTCGAAACACTTGCTTCGCAGATTCCAGACCTGTGAAGGTCGCGTTTTAAAGTTGTTATTATTAAGTTTGAAATAAATTGTTAGTTCCTTGTATCACGTGTTTTTTTAGTCTTTCGTAGTTATTTATCTAGCCTACACCATCTGATAGGACATTATGGGGAACGGAAAGTTTTAGCAACTCCCCTTCTCCATAAGCTGGTGACCCGGTCAAGTAACAAGTTTTGATGACTCCCGGAAAGGCTAATTGGATGCTGAGGAACTTACCATCAAACTAGGAAGCAAGCTGTAAAGATATGCTAACCGTCGGAAACTCTCTGAGACCTGTGAATTGATAACATCCCTATCTATGGTTCGAACCTCTGAGGCAGGAATTTGGTCGGTAAAATTTTTTATTTTTTTATTGTCGCTTTGAGATGTCGATTTAGCTACATCTGGCTCTTGCACCAGTGCGCTTTACATTCTCACTAACTCCTCTTGTGCTAATAAACTTCACGATCAGTCACTCATTATCCCACTCGCTCAGATTGAGATGTCGCTTGAAGGTAAAGATACTAAAAGTGAAGGAGCTGTAGGTTCAAATAATGGTTGTGAAAGAGTTACTGTTAAGGTTCCTAGTTTTTGGCCTCGTAATGTAAAGCTATTTTTTATGCAGCTTGAAGCTAGTTTTAGGTTAGCTGGCATTACGGTCGAGCAAACCAAATTTGACCATTTGGTTGCTTCATTGGACCCTGAAACTCTTTCACATGCTACGGATGTAGTGTGTGAACCACCCACGTGTCCATATACGGCTCTAAAAAACCGTTTACTAAAGCAGTTTGAAGTATCGCAAAACCTGAAAGTTAAAACTCTAATTGAGGATTTGGAATTAGGTGATAGATCCCCGTCTTTATTGCTTAGAATGCGAGAATTGAGTGAAAACCATATAGACGAATCTTTTCTTAAGAACATCTGAATGAGGCGTTTACCACCGCAAGTTCAAGCCGTTCTAGCTGTTAGTTCAGAGAACCTAAACAAGTTGGCGGAAATGTCTACAAAATCATTGAGTTTTCACAGGGCAGTATAAACTCTGTTTCTGATGGTAATTCGAGTACTGATCACGTTAGTCGTCGAGATGAGCAATTGTTTAAGATGCAACAACAGTTAGATGAACTCTCGAGATTGGTTAGGTCGGGTTCAAGACATGCATCCCCAAATCCACAACGTAGACGAAGTACATCGGTATCTAGAGCTAGTGCTAAGAAACGGGAAGGTTGGCTGTGCTGGTACCATTTTAGGTATCGGGAAAAGGCAAAACATTGCATATCTCCATGTGCATTTGAACAAAAAAACTCGAATCACTCACAGGAGTAGCGACGACTTCTGTTTTAAGAGGTGAAAGTCGCAGGCGTTTTGTTAATGATGTAAACAATCGTACCGGTTTTCTTGTTGATACAGGTAGTGATGTTTCCTGTTATCCTAAATCTTATGTAACTAAAGCTAATGGGAAAACTGATTTCTTTTTATACGCAGCTAATGGATCTAAAATTGCAACTTTTGGTTCTAAATTATTGACACTTGATTTAGGTTTAAGACGCAATTTTCAATGGCCTTTCATTGTCGCTGAGGTTACTAAGCCTATTATCGGTGCGGACTTTTTAGAACATTTTGGTTTGCTGGTTGATTTGAAAAAACGCTGTTTGGTTGATCCTTTAACTGATTTAAAAGCTAGAGGCAAAACTACTTTAAGTAATGTCCCAGTAGTAAAAACCATTGTCCCGAATACTTGGATCTTTTGCGTAAGTTTAAGGAGTTAACTCAGTTGAACGTTTCTCCTAAGAATACAATTAAGCACGATACTGTGCATTTCATCCCTACAGTTGGACCCCCCGTTTGTGCAAAAGCTCGTCGGTTAAATCCAGTTCAATTGAAAATCGCAAAACAAGAATTTGAGTATATGATGGAGAGAGGTATTTGCAGGCCATCGAAAAGTAATTGGTCAAGTCCCTTGCATATGGTTCCCAAAGGATCATCAGATTGGAGACCTACGGGAGATAACAGGGCTTTAAATCGTATCACAATACCCGATAAATACCCTATTCCTCACATTCAAGATTGCATGTATATGTTAAAAGGAAAGAAGGTATTTTCAAAAATAGATTTGGTACGTGCTTATCACCAAATACCTGTGCATCCTCCAGATATACCCAAAACTGCCATTATTACCCCTTTCGGACTTTTTGAATTTCCATTTTTAAACTTTGGTCTTTGTTCTGCCGCGCAAACTTTCCAAAGCTTCATTAATGAGGTTTTGAGAGGACTAGACTATTGTTTCCCTTACTTGGATGATATCCTAATTGCCAGTGAAAACCATATGGAGCACAAAATGCATTTGGAAGAAGTTTTCACGCGATTTAAAAATTATGGTATCGTGTTGAACGAGTCCAAATGTGACTTTGGGAAAGACGCAATAGATTTTCTTGGGCATACAATTAATGATAAAGGATGTACTCCTCATAGTGAAAAGGTTCAAGCAATCGTGAATTTCTCAAAACCCGTTACTATTTCTGACTTGCGTCGGTTTTTAGGCATGGTAAACTATTACCATAAGTTTATTCCAAATATTTCATCTATTTTGTCACCGTTAAATCAGCTGTTAATCGGTGCAAAAAAACGTGACAAAAGGGAAGTTCAGTGGAATCCGGAAAGGGAGAAAAGCTTTGAAGAGATTAAAACAGCTATGGCGAATGCAACGCTTTTATACCATCCTTCAGTAGATGCAAAATTAGCGTTAGTTACAGATTGCAGTGATTTTGCTATGGGAGGAGTCCTGCAAGAAATTTCTTCTGATGGTCCTAGACCTCTTGGATTCTTTTCAAAGAAAGTATCATCTGCACAATGCAAATATTCTAATTACGACCGAGAATTATTGGCAGCTTATAGTGCAATACAACACTTTCGACATCTGTTAGAAGCTCGTATTTTTACTTTATACGTAGATCATAAACCTCTTATCTTCGCGTTTTCACAGAAACATGAAAAGGCCCCTCCCAGACGATTGAGACATCTAGATTTCATTTCGCAATTCACTACAGACATTAGGTACTTACCAGGTAAGGGTAATGTTGTAGCTGACACTTTATCAAGGATTAATGAGATACAGTTTTCCTCGCTGTCTGATTTGGAGTTATAGTCAAAGTTTCAGGAAAAAGACGAGGAGTTGAAATCTATTTTAGAAGGTAACATAGAATGGAATTCAGCGGTAAGCTGATAAAAATTCAAATCCCTGATGGCGCTAAATCGTAATATGCGGATAGCTCTACAGGCGTTAACAGATTCTAAGTTCCTCATCAATTAAGACGTAAAGTTTTTAATGAGTTACATAGTTTGTCTCACCCAGGGATGCGCGCTACTAAACATCTCATAGGATCTAAATATGTTTGGCCAGGTATGAATAGGGATATAGGCATGTGGTGCAAAACTTGCATCGATTGTCAGCAGTCTAAGGTACACTTACACACCAAGACCCCTTTAGCGCAATTCCTTGTACCTGACGAGAGGTTTGCACACGTCCATCTAGACATAATTAAATTGCCTCTTGTGCGCGGTTATAAATACTGCCTTACAATGATAGACAGATTTACTAGGTGGACCGAAGCATCTCCTATGCCAGATATGAAAGCGGAGACGGTAGCTAGAGCGTTTGTAAACACCTGGGTTTCTCGATTCGGCACGCCTCAGAGGTTGACTTGTGATAGGGGCGGGCAATTCGAATCTGGTCTTTTTGAGTGTTTGTCAAAACTTCTGGGCATTCATTTAACACGTACTGCTTCTTATACCCCACAGTGTAATGGAATGATTGAGCGCCTCCATCGACCATTAAAACAATGATGTCATGATGATAAAACAACTCCCCTTCTCCATAATTTTGTTCTTCGATGAAAATTTTTTATATAGGATGTTGCTAGTACTTTTTTTTAATTGATGTAAATATTTTAATTCATGTCAGTTCTATGAATATATAGGTTTCTTTGTTACATACATTTCTTTGGAATAGTATTTCAGTGATTATTTACTTTGAATTTTACTCTAACTTTTCTTTTAAAAGAACTACTAGGGGAAATTTTATTTATATATCAATCTTAGAAAAATTATGTAATTTTCTATGTTCAAAGTCACATAGTTGAAATTTTTATCAGTGTTTTGTATATTGCATTTCATGTTTGCATATATATATATATATATATATATATATATATATATATATATATATATATATATTGATCGAGAACGTTAATTATTTCAAATTTTGCATAACTTTATATTTTATTTCCACTTTAGTAGAATTAATTAATTCTGATTCGCACACCGAGTAATGAATTGAACCAATTGCTGCATAAATTTGATATGAGCGAAGATATTAGTCTGTATTTGATATTATTCAAGCCCAAACTAGTGCGATGTCCATACCCAAAGAGAGTTTTGAGTCTCACCTCTGTTTGATCTACTCCCATAAGTATTAATACAACTAATAATTAAAGAGCCTGAAGAAAAGGCAAAAATTATGATCATGTGAAGTCCTTGTTATTTAAAAAATGCAAATGAATTCCAGAGAAATTGAGACAGTTTTTTTTTTTTTTTCCATGCTATCAGATTAATGCTGAAAAAAATGAAGCGCGATTCTTACCAAGAAATTCAAACATTCTCTGATGGATGTATCAGGGGACTAAACATCAAAACCTTTGACTATTTTAGAGATCTGATAATAGTACATCAACTGAAGAAAAGAGCTCTCCATCAAATTCAAAGCTTATCACTTAGACGAATGGCCAAGTATCAGCTCGCCAATAGAGTTAGCAGAGAGGCTTGAAGAATTAGGAAATAGCCAAAAGAAACTGAAGCCAAAACCATTGTATCTCCCAACCATTCCAAAAACAAGAATCTAGAGTGTCAAATACAGTTTATTAATATTAAAAAATTTGAAAATCGCTTTAGGAGAACTGAGAATTTCTAACCCGAGAGAAAATACTTTGATACTCATCCAAGTTAAGATTTCCAAAGTAAAACGCCTACAAAATAGTTCAACTGTCATTCTCCAGACCATTTGAATTACAGTTGACCGAAATAGAAGAAAGAATTAGAACCTGTAAGACCATCCTACTTTCAGGTATAAACCAGCTCTGTCATCCAACAAAAAGGACTACGAGGGTGCGGGTTGAAAAGACACAAGACAAAACAAAGATACAAGACGTCATTACTTGTTGTCTTGCATTGTTATACATCTTGATTTGTTGGACAAAACAAAGATACAAGACATTTTTTCTTTAAATTAATTTTTCCACATAGTCCTCTAGTAAATTAACTCATTTCTCCCGTTTCTTTAATTCATCCAAATAGTACTCGGCGTCTTTTCCTGCAAAATAATTGTTTACGAATGTGATGGCCTCCTCATTTGATGAAAATATCTATCTTCCGAGCGCAATTTTTAGATTAGAGAACAAAAAGAAATCGCTTTGGGTCTATATCTGGTGAGTAAGGAGGATAGTCGAGCAGTTCAAACAGTAAATCGTGGATTTTCGTTATGGAAACCTCTGAGGTGTGAGGCGGTGCATTATCTTGGTAAAACAGAATTTTTTTTCTACAAATGTGGCCGTTTTCCGTTATTTCTACCTTCATCTTGTCAAGTAATGATGCGTAGTATGCTGCTTTAATGTTTTATCCTGTTTGAAGATAACAGATTAAGATAACTCCATGACTGTCCCAAAAAATACTATCCCAAAGCTCACTGAAGAAAAATACACTAGCTATGAGTTAGAAATCTTTACTAATATATAAGTTTTGATGAAAATTGCAAGTTTTCTTATTAGTTAAATTCAAAACAGTAACAAATAGCCAAATGTTCCAAAAAACCATGTACAAGAAAGATTTAGTCACCCGCATTGCTAAAAAATGTCACCCGCATTGGCATTATTGTTTGAAAAAATTGAATATGAAGCAACACACCGGCCAGGTCAGAGGATGAAGCACGAGGATGCCTTGATCAGATGTCCAGTCATGATAAGTAGGGATGATACGCAAACCGCGAGGTTGAAAAAAGCAAAGAAGATAGATGTAAATATTAGCACATTAAAAACACTCCTGGGTAGAGAGGAATCACAAGATTTTATAAAAACAATCGGATGCTTTACAATTTCATAAACGGTAGTGAATTCGGAATTGCCCCTTGTGGTATGCAGACTGAATTAACTAAACTAATTTATGAAAAAGGTCACTTTTCAGATTCCCAAACTCAAGTCATAAAACAAGAGAATTTTACATACCATATTTAACTAAGTTTACTTAATTTGCAATTGTTAATTGTGTGCCTTACATTCTATCCAGCAAAAAGGAAGGATTTCTAAATCCAAGATCTAATAATTAATCACCTCTAAATATCTATCATGTGGATTTAATTGGCTGATTGTCATCAATTAAAAAAAACTATCAGCACATTCTGACGATAATTATGCTTTTACGAAATTTACCTGGTTATACCTAGTGAAAATTGTTTCCGCAGAAGACGCTATAAAAAAGTGGAAAGTAGAGCAAAATACATTTGAGACAACCGTAAGCCAATAATAACTGACCGAGGATCTGCATTCAATTTGAAAACTTTCATGACTTTTGTGCGGAAGAAAGAATACAACATCTGCAAATAACCACAGACGTTCCACGAGGTGACGGTCAAATTGAAAGAATCAATAACACTCTTATCCCAGTGTTGACGAAGTTACCATTTGATAAGGAAACAAAATGCGATCGGTATGTAGATAGGTTACGAAAAATCTTGAACAGTACTATGAGCCATAGTACTAAGGAGAAATCATTTGAACAGTTAACTGGAGTTCATGTGAAAAATAAAGTAAACATAAAGAATAGAGACCTATTAATAGAGGAGCTAAAAGAAGATATCTAGAACAAAGAGAAAGCATCCGTCAAGATTCAAAACGATATATTCTCCATATTCAATCTGAGAAGCAGAAAACACAGAATAAAAAAAGAAAAGAAAAAGACTCTACAGTATCAAATTAGATTCAGTAGCGGTCCAATAACACAATTTAGTGTAGGCCTCAAACTTTGATCTAAAATTTTCAGACCATATCAAGTTACTAAAGTTAAGCCCAGAGATTGATATGAAGTTCAGAAAGAAGGCCATCACGTAAGCCCAAGTATAACTATCATTTCTATTGACCTAATGAAATATTTCCACCCAGGGAAGATAAAATCTAACTATAGATTAACACATATCCTCAATTTGAAACTTATTTTGCATTTTTTTCTTTAATTTCTTCTCAACGTTTATATTCCATGCATATTTTGTGCATTGTTTTAGTTTAAATTTTTCTTTATTTGTAATTTTGTGTAATATAATAGTGTACAATGTCATATTCAAATGTCGCTGAGAGCTGGTCGAGTAGTAAGAATTGATATTTGTAACGCCTTTTTACACTAGAAGGCAGAAATTAAAAATCTTGAGAAAGGTCTGAAGTTGATGAACTGTTTTAGGCAATTTAAAATTTATAACAAATCACATTTTTCTCGCCAAAATGATGGAATTTTAATACTCAGTTTGTTCGCTTCGATATCCATTACAGTAGTTATTTCTGTTTGCAGAATTACCCTTACAATTGTAATAGAACACCACTTTTTATGTTGTCTCGCCAATGTAAAAGATCCTTCAGGAAGACTTGTCGGATGGGCCATGAGGTTGCAAGAATATGACATAACCATCGTCTATAATAACGGCAGGAAAAAAGAATTCCGATGACGATGCTCTGTCGAGTAAGCCTCTCTCCAGTGCAGAAAGGAATAGCAATAATGAAATTCCTTTTCTAACTTCCATTACAGATTACAAAAAAAGAGCAATTGTAAAATAACCAGTTGAAATTTATAGTTAAAATGCTCAAGAAAGTTTAAAAAAATATATAAAAGGTATAAAATGAGAAACAGTGTACTGTACAAAGAAATTATTATCCTATGGGATAGCAATGACTTTTGGCCATACCAAACAACTTAGACCAGATCTTCTAAAAATTCGCCATGATGCGCCGGGCGAGATCTTATGCAAAGAGCCGTGAAGGGAAGGGAAGTAACATCCTCCAATTTTTTGTACACATACCTCTCGCTAAGCATTAAAGTTGAGATTGGATTTAAATTTCTCCTTTTGCTACGTCTTCCATCTTTATATTCTTAGTTATAATCGCTTTTGTTAATTTAAAATAAAATCATATTTTTATTATTTCTAGAATTAGTTTGCTCAATAAAAGGCTCGAGTTCAGATTATTCGTTGCTCTTTATTTGACTTACATGTAATTTCTACATGACAATATGATAACATCTTAAATATGTTCTATCGCAGACCTTATGTGTGCAGCATGGATAATATCTTTAGAAAAATTATTGGATGTTCCAGTTAGAGCTAGCATCATACGGGATGAAATCATACGTAATGCCTACTGGTAAATCTGTCAAAGATTTAACTAACGAATTAACAGAGACAAATAACAGAAATAGTTGAAATTCATTGTTTTATGAGAGTTGGAACGTGGAAACTTTGCCTGTGTTAAATATACTGGGAACGACACAACCATAAAACATAAACTTTGGTTAATAAGCCACAAAGTTCAGCTTTTCATAGATAAACCCAGACAATGTTCCAAATATTTTAGATTTCTGAATCAATCTCGATTTTGCCAACAAACTGCAACTTGTATAATTTGCAGCACATCCCTTTCAGGTAAGTGAGCAGGTAATCAATACTGTATCATTTGTAAAGGAAATTATTCAGCTAACTCACCACAATGCTGTTTACATGAGATAAAAAAACAAATATTAGGCTTAAAGAGCAGATAACATTTAGCATTATCAAAAGCAAGACGACAATTTTGAGATACTGAGAACTGTTCCGCAGTATTAAAAACTTACTTCATGCAAGAATTGTTTGATCAAAAATCTAGAAAAATGTTAAAATTCCTTGTAAACCGAATTGGGAAAGCAAAGAGTATTGCTAAAAGAAGTTTTCCAAAAAACAAAATTGATGCATTAATTCAGCATTCCCAAATAGGAAGGGGGGAAGCAGGGACACGGTAGAAAGAAGTGCTGTGTAACCAGTTGTCCCTGTATGTAATCCCTTTTTCTGTGCTATTTGGTACATCCTAGTAAAGATGCATCTAACATAGAAAAAGAAGAAATAACTTTGTAAATATGTCCTACAATTTTTTTAATTTGCACTGGCGATAAATCTGCATATCCATCTATATTTATATGTCCTCAAGAAAAGGGTAGGAACTATAAACGAGAAGTAATTTTTTTATTACTTTTCCCTATCTTATGAACTTCTTTCAGTAAAACTAAAGAGACCTAAAAAAAACAAATATGTTTGGTTAAGCATCCCTCCCTTTTCACAAGAACATTTTTAGTTTTAAGACTTTCCTGACAGAGTAAATTTTCCCCACAAAACTATTTTTAAATTAAACAGAACAGAAAGTCCCAGACCAGAACTGCTAATAACAGAATCAACAAATATCTCAGCCCCATAAATCCCTACAGAAATTATGAAAACACAAGATCTAGAAATACTTATAGTTAAAATAGAGATAAGAATTATTTCAATCTGTATGATTAATATCTATTACCCTTGGTAACTAAACATATGATTAATAAGATCTTTAGATTCAATAACAGATCTGGCCTTCATTTTTGAAGATTTTGACCTCCATTATTCAATATGAGGATAGGATCAATTTTACATATAGCAATTATTTTGTTGATTGGTTTTAATAGATTCATATTTTCTTATCCTTAATACCACTGTTTCCCCACATAAAAATACAATATGTAAAGGTTCTCCAAAAGATCTCAAAATATGTTTATAATCCTTTTCAGGCTACACTAATATCTGTGTTTTAGACTACTCATTTGATAGCGAACATAGTCCTATTATTAACAGAATTCTCATCACTCAAGCAGGTTAAGCAACTTGTAACTTACGAGAAGTAAAGTTATGGCATATAAGCATTAGCTGAAGATTTAATTAAATTAACTAACAATAGCATTTGCAATACCTTTTAAAACAGTGTATCGTAATTAAACAATCAGGTTATCTCAGCTCAAACATTTCAATATAATACAAACAAAGCTCTCAGAATTGCATTGGGTCTTAAGCAATGGACACCAAAAATAGTTTTTTTAAAATTAGCTAGACAGGAAATTATTAGAGTTTAGTTTAGTTTTTATTAACATCACACTACAGCAACACGAGGGCTATTGGAGACAGACCTCGTAATTTTGAACCACGGTCAAGTGACGAGGACGACACCTGAGGAAATTCTTAGAGAGGAAATATGATGGTTGACAAATAAATTCTTCAGCACTCAAATATCAAATGTTAATTTTTCTCTTTAACGGTCTCCTTAATGGACAATAAATCTAAAAATACTGGAAGGGGACAAAAGCATTGTGAATATTTAGGAACTTTATTAGAGAACAAATTGTGTCAATCATTAGATTGATGTATTTCATGGAACTTCAGCGTGATATTTATACTGATATATTTGGACTCTAACGGTAAAATTGACCAATTTCTATTACTAGTTGATAGTTTGATGAAATAGTGAACCATAGTTTCCAAGTTTTTTTTTCATAATACCTATGGATACTTCAGAAAACTTAAAACATAACATCAAAAGCAGGTATCACTAAAAAATGCCTCTGTTCCTTACAGAGTAAATCACAAACAGCAGAAGCAATAGCCATATGAGTATACCAAGCTTTAGATCAAGTGTGTTATCAAAGGGACCAAACTCTTTTGCTTCCCTGGGCCCACATTGGGAGCAGACACTTTGTTCAGGGCCACACAAAATAAATCTTACGATAACACCACACGAGCAAGAAAGGGAAAATATAGCTAACATATTTAATATAGCTAGGAATCATAAAATTAATGTGACATTTACCATTGAATATTGGGAACTAATAAACAATATCAGATTCCATTGAAGTGGTTGCAATACTAGGGGCAATCTCGAAATATTCATCCTTTATTCTGGTTTTAGTTTTGGTATGCTTCAGTCTTGAAAATAGTTATCCACTAATGTATGCATTTCCAAACAATAATGATATGAATAACAAATGTTTGTGCAGCAAGGGATATTTGTTTTGGGGCAATTATGATGTATAAGAGTACAATAAAAACTTTATGAGATTTCTCTTTAAGTTGTATGTTAGATTGTAACTCTATACATTCCATATGAAAAAAATTGCAAGAAGAATATCCATTTTGATTGTAAATAAAGCCCCAAAATAATAATAATAATGAAACATGGCTATTTTCCCAAAAATTCTAAAATATATTTTTAAATTCCTGTAATGAAGGGGTATTTTGACTCAAGGATTCTTGAATTAATTTTATGAAGTTAATATTTTCTTGCAATGAATATCTGCCAATTTGTCTGATAGCTACTTTATATTATCTGCAATTAAAAATTACAATATTAAAATCACCAACAGTCATTCACAGATTAGCTAGCAAGACTAATATACAATTTTGTTTGTATGATCAGATATAATTACTTTGGATTCTGGGACACTCAAAAATTTATTGGATTGAACAGGCAGACAATCTTGCCAAATCAGTAACAGAATCAAATGCAAATTGACTGGATGGCCATAGAAGACATCTATAGTAATATTTTCAGGAACAGAATGAAAAAAACTAATAAACATTTTATTCAAGCAAATATCTTGAAACCTTGGGGAATATCCCAACCATAGATGTAATATCCAATTTGACACAAGCAGAAGAGAGGAAATACTAAATATTCAAATCATGAACAAAATGGTCATAACTCCCGGGCTTATATACAAATTCAATTTAAATGATAATACAATGTGTAACACCAGTAACTGTATCTATGGTTTGGAACACATTCTTTTCATTCGTAGAAAATAAGTGTCGCACAGAAATCACTTCTGGAATATATTCAAGATAGACTCATAATGCAATATTACTTTTAAAAAGCTTTTGAAAACATAGTAGCTAATACACAAATATTCAGAACATTATTACAAGATGAAATATTTTGATATCTATTGAATTAAAAGAATATTTTTCAAAGTACAATAACCTTTCTTTCTCTATAACCCATAGAACCAAACAATAAATCAAAGGTCCATCCACATTAAGTGATTGCTGTTCCTGCTTAAGGTTAAAAGAGAGGTGTACTTTGTTTGAATGTGACCTAAACTGGCCTTTTAAAATCACAAAATAACCATTACTCTACGAAGGATACCGAGGACAGACTCGTAAATATGAATCCCAATAAAGTGACGAGAGGATGACAATAGCTGAAATCTCAAACTTCCACAGCCCACTGCACAAGGACTTATCTCACATGATAATCTTGTATGGAATAACCTGCCTGTGAATGTGATGGTCCAATACATGTTGTCTATAACCCTGGATATATAATCTGTGAGAAGCCTGTTTGTCCTTTTAAGCTTCGGCCATGTAACGATGGTGACACCTGAGCTGGCATCTCTCTATCCAAATTTCCACACCATGCCAAGAGAAGAACTTTGAACCTCAGTAGATTTAGCATGCAGCAACATTGTTACATGCCAGTTTCTTTAATGGTATCAGGATTCGAACCCATGATTCGACTGAAAATCCCCAATCACGAGCTCACAACCATTATTAGTAGACTACCACCACTTTTTCTTTTATGGAAACTTTGTACCTATAATGTACTTAGTAGTACCATAAGTAAACAAACACCGATGATTTCCAGTTTTAAATAGTACATATCTATTGATAACGATTGAATGACTCATCAAAAATCAAGCTGCTACAAAAGGTAGCTTAACTAAATTGTTATTTAGAGTTACTCTGAGAGATGACTTTCAAGGAATTCAAAACATATTAACCAAGGAATAAGCAAATGAAGTGTAAAAAACTATTCTCAATAAACAGGCACCGTTGGTCAATTTACTATATTACAATGAAAAGGAATTTTAAGAGATTTAAATATTTTTCTTTTATTTCATAAGAAATATCATCTTCACCACTTGCATTTATAAAGCAAACTAGCTGATACCCACCCACTCCGCTGGACACACGATAATATAATATTTTGGAACCTATACGTAACATATTAAGAAAATTTTCAATTTTTAAAGCTTTAATGATAATCTAAACTTAAAATTTTAAGAAATTGATTGTCTGTAATAATGGTTATCATCGACATTCAAATATATGAGAAAAATAAAAAAATTTAGTAAAAAGTCACTGCATATATATATATATATAATATAGATAAAATTCATTCTGCCGTATACATGATACACCTAGTATTGCCAAAGATGAAACCTTTTGTCAGAATATTCATCATGTGCTTAGCTTTCAAATGAAATATTATTTGGTATTTTTCCATTCTGCACACGCAAATCTCACTAAGTAAACTTAATTGGGGATAATACACAGTATACATATAAAAAAATATATTCCATTTGGCGTCGGTCATATCAGTTTTGGCGATAAAGTCGCCAAAATCACATGACCGATGGATAAGAGTAGATTAACGGATGAAAATAACATTTTGAATAAGACTTCTGTAAAATCCGTTCTTAGTGAGCATCTACATCGCAAAATGAGTAACTATGCTAAATTTCAAGTCAATTGGTTAAATAGTCTTAGAGATTTCACTTATATATATATAGATGTGAATAATCAATCAAATCTGTAATCAATATAAATGAACAACTGACATACACAAATTTTTTCTTTTTTCCTGATCCTGATTTTTATTCAATAGTATTTGCATTTTTATGCAAGGTACCATTGCTTTAATAGTCAATTTAATCATTGTTTGAGTGTGGCATGCCAATGGAGCATCACTGAAATGTATAAAAATGAATGAATAGTAAATGACAAGAATTTTCTAGTAAAAATTCTCTCATAAGTTTGAGGAGGAATTACTAATAAAGAATGTGAGGATAAAATAAGCTTGTTAAAATGTAAAAAGTTTCATCATCCAAAGTTAAAAATATTCATTTACCTTTCAATCAATTAAAAAAAAAAAAAAAAAAAATTAAAAAAAAAAAAAAAAAAACTTGAATATAACTTCTCAAATAAGAATTGGAATCTATTGTCAAAATATTTTAATTACATTCCCTTTCATAACAAAATTTTATTTTTCCAATGTTATGATTTTGTCAATTATTTACCATCAAACTTTTTTTTTTTTTGATGATGAAGATTTTGAAAAGGAATCAATCCTCCTCACCTGAAATTGGATTTAAGGGTGAAATATGCCATTAAATTAATGACAACATATTATTTACAGTCGAAATATTTTTCTGACTTTTCATAAGTAAAGTAAATCAAGAATATTTTAGTAAGTACATAAACAAAAATGTGTTTTTTCACATTTTTCAGAAGTATCTTTTTCTGAAATTTGAATATTTAATAAGCCTATTATCATTTACACACAAAAAAATATTTTAATTTGAACAAACAAAATCATCATGTACATCATCGTCCTGTATATGTGTATATATTCTAACAATATCAGTTGAAAGAAATACAAAGAATATAATGGAAGCAATTTCTTTTATTAATTAAACATTAAATATTTAAACCTAATTTTTTATTTAAGCAATATGTGATTTATGAATCCTTCCATTTGTTGTTTTCATAATCGTATTTGGAAGTGAGTCCATCGATAGGGTCCACACGAAGTACCACCATTGCATCTAACATCTTTGCCTGGTGCTCAGGGTTAATAGAATAGGGCATTGGTGGGTACACTGCAAGAGAAAATGCCTATATTCAAACAAGTATTCATGTATTATCAGGTTAGAAGAGCATTAAGTGAGGGAGGAAATGCCCAATTTAAATTACATGCTTTTATGTTCCAAGTTCTTAAAATTTGTATTAAAAATAGACTTTTCTAAATCTACTTTGAGACTATATTCTTCTCCAATGGAAAAAAAAAAATACTGAGTTTTATACAAATGTCACTCAAATAACCTTTGGCCATGCTGACATTTATTTCACTTGAAACTCTAGTAAATTTTGGAAAGAATCGTTTTTATAAAAACCATATCTTTATTATTAACTGCAAAGATGAGAAAAAGAAAACACATGAAGAGTATTTCCCTCAATTATAGACTCAACAAAAAAATGCTTTCAAACAGTGGTTTGAAAAGTTTCATTTTCTAAAAATATTTTTTTACATTACAGTGAAGTATCAGTATCTGAATTTAATCTATGTCAGAATTGTGTTCAAGTTCCAAGATAGCATTTTCCAATTAAGAATAACAGAAATTAGATTAATCTGTTCTTGGGTCCCAAAATATCGAATTTTTAATATGGTTTTAATAAGAAATACACTGGATTTCACCCTTTTGGTATGGACGTCCCATACACACATCACTTGTGATCACAGTTTACAGCCGGACATCCCACTCATGCATCATGGGAGAATGAGCTTTATGCCAGGCGATGCATATATTGCCCTTTTAAGGTGGAATGGTTTTTTTTTAAAATCTTTAGATAGTACCCTGTGTCCCTTACTTTTAAACTGAATATAATTTTAAGATCTGGACCTTCAGTTTTTTCACAATCTGTCTTTAATACAGTATTTTGCTCACTAACTGTTGTGAGGGAGGAGAGAAAGGGTAATACAAACAACCTGAATTCGGCTCTTTTAACTTCCATGTGATGTAAACATTCTGGTTTCTCTCCGAAAGCTTTTTTTTTTTATTGGTTCTTGCTATGCATTTCCCCCCACCCTTCTTTTTAGAGTTTTATTGTAAGTATCGTTTCACTTTGCATTCATTTAGGATGTATTTTGTTTACTTCTCTTTTTATTATGAAAAGCCTTTACTCCAGTTTATATTGGAGAGAAAGCATTGTTTATCAGAAGAGTATACTCACATGGTCAACAAACCAATTAATGAGAGTGTAATCAATTTTCTAAAAGGTTTAAAAGTTAAATTTTTGATGATTCTGATGCAAGCATTTTGGAGAGACTGACAATACAGGACTTTGCGTTTTTCTGCACTTCGAGTATTCAAACATTTGGTCTTCTATTTAGTTTCATTACTTCTCGTAAATAGTCTTTCTTGCACACTTTATTATATTAATTTTAAAGTTTATTGATCTATTTTGTAAATAAAACTTCGGAATAATTCCAATAGCACTTCTGAAAATTATTTCTCAAGATAAACACTTTTTTATACATTTTTCCGTAAATTAAAGGAAAAAGATAAAAATTCTAATTTTAAAATATATAACATAATTAATAATCTAAAATGTTATCAAAAATTACAACATTAGGAAGAAAACATCTTTTTTGTAATTTTTTTCTAAAGTTAGGATTATCAACTCAAAACCTCCTGCAAGACAGTTCCTTTCGACTCTCCACCACCCTAAGGGAATATCCTAAGCAAAGGCATGCTGTCTCAAAAGGGTTAAGAGAAAGGGTTGAGTGATAGATTTGGTAAAATATTAGCCAACAATGTTGTTTAAATAAAAATGTAAATCAATAAAAGTAAAAACATAAAAATCTGTATTTGACTGAAAAAAGAATAATTATAGTGGATGAGGTAATCATTACTTGGGAGGAGAGTATTCCCCACACACACATTTTATTATAAAAATAACCTTAAGTAGGCATAAAATTACCTGCAAAAATCACTACAAACACACAACAAAAATCCAACAAACTGAATAACAAAGCATAAGGATAAAGTGTATTTCAACATTTCATCTTATAAATCCCTTTTTATCTCTCTGGACTCAGCAAACTTCTGGCCTATCTGCTTCAAATTTTCACTCACATTGTCCTTGGGACAGTCCTTGGAAATTGTCCTTGGAAAATTTGAAGCAGTGAGTGATGTGTCCTATCAAACATGCCCAGGCAGACAAATTATAACCATATTTCTCACCCTTTTATAGGCCTCCAATGAACATTCAGCTTCCAAAGTAGCATTTAGATTTTAGGGCAAAATTTGTTCAAATTTTTTGTTCTAATCTAAACTGTTTTAGTTCTGGGAGATTAGAATCTTATGCAACACTTTATTTTGTTTCAAAAACTTGAACATAATTATCAAAAAAAAAAAGAAAAAAAAAAGAGTTTTGTAAAAGGAGAATATATGATAGTATTCTTATATTGATAAACAAAATTTCTGCAGAGAGAATTTGACAAAGTTCAGAGCTCACAAAGCTGACAATCCTTTAAGGAAGACCTAATTTTTAAAGTTGTATTCAATGGAAGACCAACCTTTCTATGCTGATTATCTCTGAAAGTAACACATTTGCTGCAAATTTAACATGAATAACTTATCCAGAAGAAATAACTCTACCACAAATAGATGTTCCTAATTGTACAATACCTTTTATTATATAAATTTTTCCCTACCAACATATTAGATTAGGTGTTGCATCCTATGAGTTTAATCTTTTTCTCTTATTGGAATGAAGAACTTTTTTTAATTGCAGGCTCATCTTACATATTCTGAAAATAAATGAAAATTGAGTGATAAAGATTTTATCACAGCTAATTTCATTAAAATTGATTGCATTCAATTGTTTGTACAAAAAAAAAGATGAATTTGCAGTTACGTCTTCCAACCAATAAGCCACAAAGGATTAACTAAATTAGCAAATTCAGTTTGATTTTTCGACAAAAACAAGATTGAATTTAAGCAATTCTGCCTTTGTTTTATAATTATACTTTTTTTTAAACAAGAACAAGATGTGTCTAAAATTCATACCAACCTATTACAATAAAAAATTCATAATCAACATTAGGATGTTCGGCCTAATGAGTGTTGATAACAAAACAAAAGAAAAACTAGTAAGAAAAGAATAAAACAATATATATGAACAAAATCAACAAACTCTACATTTTAGTATTGGGTGGACTCAATTGATCATGAAATGTAAATTAAATTAATGGTATATTGTGTTTCAGTCTAAGTATAGTTAACATATAACTTACACAACAAAAAATGTAAAAGGGTAAATTTTGCATTGAACAAAATAAAGTAAATGTTAGTATGATGAAACATTTATGTACTTTTTAATCTAATAAATAAAACTAAATCCTTATTTGTTTTTAATTCTAATATTAATCGCATTTCTTTACCAATCAGCCATTTAATGCAAAGTTATCATTATTAATTGGAAAAATTGCTTACATGTAAAATCTTCAATCTGTTTTGAAGGGAGGGGGAGTTCCCCCCAAAAAAAGAAAGTTAAAATAAGGTCAGATTGAAAAGAAATCCAATTGCGAATTCACTACTTGCACTTAACAAGAATTCCCATTCTTTGACAAAGAACACTTTTAAAAGCATTCTCCATAGAAAGAATAAATGAATTTTTGAGCCAAGACAAAAACCATTTTCAAGCAACTTTCATAAAATCAACAAAATGATATTCAAATTAAATTAATTATTCCTAATCATTTGATTTGAAAAATCATATATCTAGCATGAGATTATAATTCATTAGGAACTAAGATAAAAGTTCTCATTACCAGATTACATTTATTATTGATTAAAAAGGAAGTAAAAAAATTAAGAAAAAATATATAATTAAATAATTTAAATAAAAAAAATGAAAGGTTATGAGTATTACAGATTTTCACTAAAACTTAAATAATGTCAATCATCAAAAGAGAAAAGAAAAAGAAGCAGAATGATATTTGAGTTCTGCATTCATATTTCAAGGGATACTTTTATAAATACTACCCTCCCCATCCTAAATTGATACAAAAAAAAAAAAAAAAAAAATGTTCAAAAATGAGAGAAAATTGCCCTCAGGCATTTTTTAAAAATAAAAAAGAAATCCTAATATATGAGCCTCTTTAACCTCAAAAGTACAAAATGGAAAATTAACAACACCAAGATGTAGCAATTAAAGGATGGAATTTGAATGCTGTTGACAACTGGGTAAAATTCAAAAAGGCCCTTATCTTCAAATGTGCCCTTCACTTTAATATCTCTACTTAATATTTCAGCATGAGATTCGTATATAGACTGACACTTACCAAATTTTTTGAGGAGAAAGTATGCCCAAAACATGAGTCCAGCAAAGGCAAAGGTTCCACCAACTATGAACTTCCAGTCTCCAGTAGGAGCCCGCTGTTCAGTAAATGTCAGGCAGAAGCTGTGCCTGTACACTAAAAGAGAAAACACATTTCACCACTTTCATCTTCTAATACAAGGTTATTTCTGTTTATGAACTTCATAAGAAAAAAATATAGAATCTTGGGGATATTTTATATAAAATTTGAATCCATTTCTAAGACAATTACAAAATAAAAATAAGCATAAAAAGGAAACATTACATTTATATGTTACATTTTTCTTTAATTGTACAGCCTTTTACTAATAATGATTTTGTTACTGTTCCATGCCCAAGATACAAAAGATTTTATAATGAATAAATCATAACATTTTCCTCTGTTATATGCATTTTATATCTATCAGGAAATCAAAATATACTCATTAAAACTATTTAACTTTTCTTAAAAATTTAATTTTTCAAGTTTTTTAATAGTTTTTTAATTAATGTATTTTTTTAACATTTATATCAATGGTTCTCAAACAATATTATAAATACTCATAAAGATACATGACCAGTTTGAAAGAGATATACACAAGTAAGATTGAAAATAAATTCTTGATGAATATATCTGAAAGAACACCACCCCAATAAAATCACACCTTAAAAATAAAACATTTTTAAGGCAAAGCTGGACAGAAATGAGATATATTTTATAGTTTCACTTATATGAAAACATCTTACTATAAAATTCTGTGCTTCATACTATCAGCAAAAATTACATCAGATTATTGATTATCTTTAATAGTAAATTGTAATAATATCTTGTTTTAAATTGAGATACTATGTACCCTATTTTTTGATACATAATTCATTTCTTTACACATGTTTTAAACCCATTTTCAATGCTACTTTATTTTAATGAAATTATTTTCACACCCAGTAATAAAAATGAGTTGAGTAGAAGAAAAATTTCAAATACATGTACATCCAAAACAAGTAAACTATAAATATTATCTGAATATTACCTTCATATATATAAGTATACCTTATATTTGTATGTATAATGTGCACCCTTTTCTTTAAGAAGAAACCCAAGACGTGTATGTGTACTTATCTTTTGAGGTTATTCCTTCAAAAGATTTTCCAAGGATTTCGAACAATGATATACTGAATGGATGAGCAATAAAGGGAACATTACGAGTGAGGTGGAAATGTTTGAGGGAATAAATAATTCTTTAAACAGAGTGGATTACATTCAATGCAGATGTGCACAAGAATGTTATTCTAGATTTTCAAGGAAAGAGGGATACAATTTGGAGTAAGAACGCATTTCCTATCCAAATGAATTCATAGAATTACGAGTCAGATGTTAAGTAAATTGCATTAGCTTTATTTGAAATACAGTTGATGTAAAATTCTTTTCAATAGTAAATAAGAGTCCTGCTGAACAAAACAAATTCAGTGTTGCTTTCAAATGCAAAGTCAATTCAATTTGCAAAAGAAATGGAAATCCAACTGCATCGAAGATGTTTGGCATAGATGAAAACCCATACAGTGGTAGAAAAATGAAATCACAATAATTAATATGCCAAAGAATAAATATGTTTTGCGTAAAGGATTAACAAAATGGAATACCCTAGCAAAATGGGTCCTAGAAAATCACCACAATGGATTAATAGTGACAAGAAACTGTGCAAGTTTATTTGCGTTAAAATGGGCAAAAAAGAACGCAAATGACAGTGAAAATTTTAAAGAAACGCTGAGTTAGAGTAGCCTATTTACCATACAGAATAATTTTGTTCTATGAAAAGAAACAAAAATTAATTATGTACAAGCTTCCAAAAGATAAGGACAACAACAATAAATTTCCAGAAGTTTGTTATTGATTGATGTAGGCAAAAAAATTTACTCCCATATATTAGAAATATGACAGTAATTCCAGTAATGTTTGATATGACAGGAAATAAAACAACTGATGCAAAACGAATAAAAAGGGTTCACACAATAACAACAGATCACAAAAAAATTTCACTTCGTGGATGTACTTTCCTGCTTAATGGACAGTACAAAATAAAAACCTATAGTTATATTTAAAAAGAAGTCAAAATCAAAATGAAATTTCCCAATAGTGTTTTCATTATTGATCATGAAAAAGGATGGATGAACAAAAGTGGGTAAAATTCTGGATAAGAAATGTTTGACAAAAGTGTCCTAGGGCTTTAAAGAACCCAGAAAGTATTTTGCAGTTTGGGTCATGTTCAGATCCCATCTAACAGAGAAATTGATAAAAGTGTGCAAAACAATCATGACAATTATTTCAGTGAGTGAGTGACTGTGTGGTTTTTATGGTGCAAGAGCCATGCTAGGCTATGCTGCGCCAAACATTTGTTAAAAGGAATTAAAATTTATACTTCTTAAACAGAAAACATTCAGAAAGTAGAAATACAGGTTAAAAATTAAAAATTCAAATTTGGTGTAAAAGGCCAATTTGTTTTAAAAAGGTAAATAAGTTATGGAGGGGGGGGTTCCCCCACCAAGACAATTATTCCAGATGTCAGCCTTTAGATATGTGAATCTAAAGACTGACATCTGGAAGTATTCAAATGGAATTTAAAACAACAGTGGAATGTGTGAATGTTAGAAGGTGAAAAACATTTACATATATGTTTGTATACAAATATATGCATATGTACACATATATGTATGAGTGAATGTGTGAGTATATATATACACACACAACATATAATATATATACATATATGCACACACATACACAACTTTTGCTTTAAATTTCAAAATATATAAATAATATTTTTATTTTGTAATAAATTCATTAAAATGATAAATTTTTACTTTAGTGAGAGAAAATAACTAATTTAAAAGAACATATTTTTTTTATCACTTAAAGCTAAGGTATTACAGAAATTCCTATACAGTTATAGATGTAGCATCAAAAAAAGCAGTTGTGCAAAATTATTTTTAATGGTTTATGATTGGTTTTTTGTACTTTGATTTCTTCAAGATTGCAATGAGATGGTACATACTTTTAAAATTATGACCTATTGAGATGCATAGAACAAAACTTTTGTAATTACTTAGCTATGCATTTGGAAAAATATTTTGCAATGTTTATCTATGCAAACCTTTCAATAAATTTAGAAAGAAAAAAAAATTACTAAGTTCCTTCAATGAATGATATTTATACATTACAGACTCTTGAGTAAAGTCACATGCAAAAAATGTCAATCTGGGAGTTTTACATCTAAAACACTATCATAACGGATAGTTATGTAATCAGAGCTTGAAAAAAATGTGATCATTTTACAAATGAAGATAATATTTTGCATTTTTTGTTTTGTTTTTTTAATTTTTTTACTAGTTACTTGAAAATAAGAAATTCTGTGAATATTAAAACAACAGTTGGACAACAATTACCAAGAGATTGGCAAAATAAAAAAAGCCTCACTTCTTAAACATGTGGCTAACTTTGAAGAGAAAAAAATTATTTTATTACAGATAATAAACATGGATCAAACACCATTATAGTTTCTAATTCTCCAACAGAACTGTTGATGAAACTAGTGCAAAAACTGAATCATTGCTTACAACAGAGCATGAAACAGCTTCATTTACATGTGTGCTGACTTGTGCCACAAACAGTAAAGCCAATAATCATTTTTAAAAAAGGATAAATTTTTCTAATGATATAATTTTTTCTATGAATGAGCATGGTGGATGGATAGGCAAAACACAATCATACGTGAGTGGCTACAAAAGTTTGGCTAACTTAAGGGATATTTTTCCAACCGAAAAAATTGTTAATAATGGATTATATGTGTTTTATTTACACGATTCAGTAAAAAGCAAATATCAAAAACTGTTTATGACCTTAGCAGTAATTCCTGGTGGATAGACAAAATTCTTATAAACATTAGATTTTTCAGTTAATAAATCCTTCATAGCTGAAGTCCAAAAGCAGAGGGAGTGTAGGATGAGTGAAGGATTACACTTATACCAAAAGCTGGAAAATGCAGACTATCTGATGAAGAAGTTGCAAAATAGGTAAGAAGTGTGTAGAAATTAGTGAAAATATTGTCAATATCAGGGTTTAAAGAAGGTAAAATTATTTCCCTTGATAACGAAACTGTTAAGCAAGATGAATGAAGACAATCTGGCAGACTTGGACTATTTAGAACCTAATTTAGATCAGAATTTTTTAAGTATTTTAATTCAGATTCTTAATTTTTTTAAGTATTTTAGTACAGAACAAATTTTGGTGGCTTTATGTAAAGTACAGTTTGTTGTAATTAATTTTGTTAATAAAAGTAAAATTTTAAAAAAAATTCTGTCATTTAATTCAACATACTGCTGTTGCAATATTTTTTTTTAGCATAGTATGAGTATTATGCATATGTACTTCTTTGGAGAATAAAAACATTTGTGCTGGTATATTTTTAACATTTCTCACCTACAATTTATTTTTCAGTTATGGTTTCACTTTAAGCATTTTTCTTAACCCTTCAATGGTTATGAACGAGCCCAGCTCATCATTTGAATAGTGCATCATAATGGGCACTGATGAGTTCAGCTTATCTTAAGTTTTTCGACCCAAATGGTTACAGCTGAACCCTACTGGTGTGGCGAAACTTTTCCCTAATGGGCACTAAGGAGCTGAGTTTGTCCGTGTATATTATCCTGCGTTATTTTTGTTACAAACGATATTTACTGACAAAATTTAGTTAATTTGATAGCGTACAGATGATGGTACAGGTAATGTAAAATTTTTGACATAAGGAAAAATGTTACCAACCCAGTTGTTAATCAAGTTATTTTTCTTGTGTAATTTGATGGGAGTTAGTTACTGAAAAATGGCACATTTATTGCAAAGACTGTGATATCCCATTACGTGCAATTCCATGTTTTAAAGTGTATCACACACAGAAAGAATTTTTGGTAAATATAACAATAAAATGTTTTATAAAACTTAAAATTGCGGGTATTTATTTAGATATTTTAATTTATTATTTTACAAACTAATATTTATAATATTTAACATTTACTGAAGTGTTTAGAAGTGCAAGTTACAATTGTTGCAAATATTACATTAATATACCACAAATAATTGTTTAAAAACTCAATGTTTTACAAACTAATGTTTACAATATTCATCATTTACTGAATAGTTTAAAGAAGCAAGTGTTACAATTGGTGTAAATATTACAATAATATACTGCAAATAATTGTTTAAAAACTCAATATTTTAAAAACTAATATTTGTAAAATTATTTACTGAACTGTTCACCGTCAGAAAAGAGTGACGTTTTCAAAAGCTAGGTGAAAACAGCTGCCACTTTCAGCAACCATTTAATCGTAGCACTGCATGCCATAGGAGAGCAAAAACTGTTGATTCATCTAACCATCAAAGGGTTAATTGATATGCCGTATATCATGATATATAACAAAAATTTGCAATTGTGATGTTTGCAGCAATATCACGCACAATTTAACTTGGTGCAACACTTTTTGTGCAATTTTAAGTCTTTTTTTTTGCACCATTTTCTTTGAGTGCAGCATTTATGCTAATTTGCCAAAAATTATGGTACATAGATTCCTGGTCATTGCAGCAAGCAGTTTATACTTCACAGCTTTTTGTAAATGTTACTTAAAAATGAGTTCACAAAATATGTTAACATCCAGTTCAACAATTAATGAGAAAAGATGCATAGTATTTTTAGAATGAAATATTTTGTCCAAAACATAATATGTAAAAATAGGTGTAATATGAATTATATGTTTTGATAAATACATCTGAAGATGAAATGCAAGTGATTGAGAAAGGAGAAAAAAATATCTGTACTAAAACATTCAGTCATCCAAAACATTTATTCTTGTATTTAATTATGATATGTATACAAGGAGTGGATATTGAATAATAAGACTGAATGCTGCTACAGAAGAAGTACGCATTATCCACAAGCCAGCAACTGACAGCTGTTTTGCATGAAACTTTCTCTTTTGAATGCAATACCTCTCGCTTCTGTAAACAAATTTTTATAACAGTAGCCTTTGATCGCATTAGTAATTTTTTTGTTTTGCTCGAAAAATGCTAAGTGTAACAATAGAGCAACAAATTGTTGTAAAATTTCATACGAAACTTGGAAAAGCTTCTACTGAAACTTATAATTTATTGAAAGAAGTACATGGCAATGAATGTTTATTGCATGCACTTGTTTTTGAGTGGTTTAAGCATTTCCAAGATTGCCGAGAAGACATCGAAGATGGGTCGCCCTTCCACGTTAAAAACGTATGATGATATTGAAAAAAAAATCGGTACTCTGGTTTGATCTGATCATCAGTTAAGTATTTATGTGATTGCTGAAACTGCAGGAATTGACAAAGAATCTGTGAGGCAAATTTTACATTACAATTTTAACATGCAAAAAGTATGTGCCAAAATGGTGCCTAAAATTCTTACATTTTAATAAGAAGCAGCTCATAATGTCTGTACTGACACCTTGAATGCCATTGAAAATGACATTCAAGGTGTCAGTACAAACATGCGTGGTTTTTGACTTAAGATCCTGAAACGAAGCGCCAATCCATGTTCTGGAAGAGTCCATCTTCACTGAGAGCCAAAAAAGCTCAAATAAGTAAATCAAAATTCAGAGCAATGATGATAGTTTTTTTCAATATTCAAAGGATTATGGAACTTCACTAGGTTCCTGAAGGTCAAACTATTAATCAATATTACCACCTTCTAGACATTTCTCATTGTCTGACAAAAGGTTTTTAGCCTAGTACAGCATCCCAATGTTAAACTATCTGCCTTATTCTAAGGATCTTGCACCATACAACTTCTATTTCCTAATGTGAAATCTGCATTAAAAGGAACAAGATCTGAGTTCATTTTCCTGCGAAAGAGAAAGCAGCACACATTTGGATGGAGCTAACAGAAAAAAACTTCCAGCACTGTTTTGAACCAAGGAAGATTCACATGGAGCATTGTAGGGATAGAGGAGGGGTGAATTATTGAAGGTGATAAGAAGTAAATACATCAGAAATCATAAAATGTTTTGCAACATCAATCTCGTTATTTTATAAACACATTATAAAACATCACGCACAAAACAGACATTTTATAGTTGATTACAAATATAATTCACACATATTGTTGCTCATACTTACCATTTACATAAAGAATTTATCAGAATACAAGCATATATTTTTTATGATGTTATTATAGTTAATAAATATTTGTGGTTATACCCAATGTAGTGGGTAAGTCATATTGGCTTGCTTATTCCTCAGAGCTGTATCAAATGATTTTATCAGGAAAGAATCTTAGTCTATTTTTAAAATAAGATGTCATGAATTTTAACATGGAATCAGGATTATTCTTCTACAGGAATTCATGTAATTGAAATTAAATTTCCTTGTTCTTAATATAGAGCATTCTGGATGTGCTCATAATCTGATTGTCAAAAAATCTTAATTTATTCATCTCAGGTCTCATGTCCTTTTATATTAAACGCTATTCATCTTTGTGATTATAATAAAAATTAAAAAGACACAAGGACTATTGAATTAAATTATGGAATTACATTGCATATGATGTTTCTTCTATTCACACAACAAAATATATTTCAATCATTTTAAAACTTACAAGCTTTCTTTTCTTCCAAAGTCAATTTCTTCCAATCCCCCTTTTCCTTCTCTCGCAGAGCTTTGGACTCCGCTGTGTTCTCCCGGAAGCGAATGGCAGGCATTGGATAATCAACCCGATCAATGTAGTTGTATTCTCCATTAATGCCAAATCCGACAACATCCCGATTTCCAATGCGGGAGCGCCCGTGGAATGCAGCTAAGTGCTTGAGCATCACAGGATCCTTTAGCATCTGTAAGATGCTCTTGTTGGCAACACTAGAAATGATACCTGCCATAATGAAGCTATCTGAAAGAAATAGAAACCTAGAGAGAGCAGTGAAAGAGTTATTAAAAGAGTTTATAAATAAAATCTCAAAAGCTAGGCTTAAGAATCTCAGTATAACTCTCTCAGTTAATTAAGTTAACGCTTTGTTCAGCCCAGTTATCACTGGTTTACATAAAACCATGTATGGCTCCTTTTTGATAAAGAAAAATTGCTTCAATACAATTTGCAATAAAAAAATAAAACCTCAACTGCATTCCTTTGAATACATTTTAATATGCAACTCCTCTTATTTTACACTCTTAAGAATGTCCCAAAACTAATAAATACAGAAATAAAACTAGAAAATGCAAAGCAAAGATTATTTGTGAAGAAAAAAGTATTAGGCAAAATTTTAGGAGAAATGGGAAAATTTAAAACTCTAGGATTACTCTTAACCCTTTAAGCAGTCAATTATTTTACCAGAAATGCTTCCAAAAAAGGCATATTTGTTTATTGCATATAATTAAGTACCATACTATGATATTCAAAATATCATAAGAATATATTTTCCCTCCAAGTGAGAGGGAAAATTAAAATAAATTATTTGATTGGTGGATTCTCCCTCCATTTTTTATAAAATAATATAATTCCAAGAGGGGAAGAGAAAAAAGAAGAACTCAAATCTTCATCAGAGCTGAGCTCACTGCACGAGTCATCTGAGGAATAATCCAAATAATTAGAAGAAATATCTGTATCAGAATGTAGTTCATCATCTAACAAGAAAGTATTTTTGTCGTCTATTCCATCCATAATTTCCATAAATTCACAAGCACGGCATACAGTAGAACAAAAATTTCAAAGAAAAGTTAGCGCTTTCCCGCTACATAGAAAAACCCGGATGAAAAGCATTTCATTTACATGGACAAGCCACGCCATCTGTTGAAAAATAATAATACTAAATAGTCTCTTTCAATAATGAAAAATGCAGGCAAACCAGAAAAGGAAAGGAGAAAATATCGATGCCCGTACGGCGTACGGGCAAACCAGAAGAGGCCAATTTCGGGTAGCATGTACACTGTACGGACAAACTGCTTAAAGGGTTAATAAGGCTATATGAGACAAATGTAAAAACTTATTTTACTCCATTATATTTATTGTTGATAATATCCAAATCATACTAGGGACTACAATTAAACTTCCCAGATATTAACTCTATTGATCTATTTCAAATTCATTTCAAATTTCATAGTTTTAGAAGATGTTTCATTACATTTATCTTAATCATTAAGCGTTGAAAATACAAAAATTATCTTACCCTAGATCTTCAAAATAATTTTATTAGACTCAATTTTCCAATTGTAACATTTTTGAAATTGATTCACATAAAAATTATCGCAATAATTAACAAAAAAAAAGTGTTGAATGCTGCAATAGGAAAGGAAAAAAAATAAATAATTTTCTTAAGAAGTAATGCAAATTAATGTGAATTAAATAATGTCTTCATCATCAATTAGCACTATTAAACCAATGGTGTTTTCTTTTAGACAAAATATCCTCATCCTGCGAGCATTTTTCTGCATTATCTTCAGACCCATGTTCTACCTTTCACAAAAAATCTATTATTTTTGATTTCTTGCTTTTAATTAAAAGACCTTCATAAATTCTCTTACATGGTACTAAGTACTTATGAAGTTCCCTGTTACATTTTCTGCTCCTTTCATTTGTGTGTGTGAAGGATCTTCGTTTGAGGAATGTGACTAACTGTTCAGCTAATCATAGATCTGTCTTTATGCTTTGCAGAATAAACTTTTTAACTTCTTTGTCTTCATTCTACTATCATCCTCTGAGTTATCATAGGTTCCAAATATCATTTCTATTACACCTGCTTCATCAATTTCTTCTTCCACTAGTAATTCTTGACTATATTGTGCAGTCTGATCCTCAAAACCTTCCCTTCCAACAGACTTGGCAGCTTCAACTACTGCATCCATTTTGTTTTTTGCTGTCTCAATCACATTTGCACTTTCAATTGACTCCGCCCAGATTTTTTTACAACAACCATTCAATTACAGCGATTTTATTTCTCTGATGGATGAGTTTATTAAATGGATGAGCATTAGAGTAAATCTGTTTTGTAAAAACACAGTGTTATACGGGGATGTTCCCGATTCTCAAAACGGATTAAAGTGAATCTATGCCATAGAAGTGCCAAGTTATATGAGTGGGGGGGGGGGGATAACTAGTATTTTTACCTCATTATTGCAATTTAGAACATTAAAAATGAAATATATTAATATGAAATATGTTATATTTTTATTTAAAGGGATTATTCTTATTTGGAAATTGCAAAATTTGGTCATAGAAAATTCAAAAATAAATATGAAATTACTAAGCAATGCAATTATGAGCATAGGATATATTATACACAGCCCTTGCAAGACATTTAATTAAAAGGGGGAAAAGCTGAAATCAATCATTTCTTAAGAAAAAGAGTGTGCAATAAGATTATCTAAATGGTATTAATTTCTATTAAGCTACAAAAAAAAAATTCCAGAGACCATTTTGAGTAAATTACATTTCAAAAAACATTTAAGAATAGCAAATAGATATTATTGGAACCTCCACTAAGTTATGATATAACCTGAATTTTACAAAAATTCATACACATTGCAGATCATGATTCATAATTTTCTTCCACAAAGGAGCAATTATAAAAATAAAACATAACATATCAACCGAGAATAAAAATGTATGACATTGTAATTTTCATTTTTATTATAATAATAATACCTAGAATCAATACTTAACAAATCATTTTGAATTATAATTACAAATAAAAATCTCCTTGTATTAACATTAAGCAATGTACAAATACAATAGATTACAGACAGAAATACAATTGGTTGGTTGGCTACACCACAATCAGTCTAAATTGTAACTTTGAAAATAGTTTTTGATTAAAAATACTCCCCTTGACAATTATATGTATTGAAATTTCAATTACTAGCACTCTATATAATATGTACTTAAATATAGTAAAATGTCTTATTTAACAAAGAGAACTATATCAAGAAATAATATAGATAATTCATAAAGAACTATAAAAATTATATTAATCATCATTCATTCATGAGAGAGCATGAACTACATTAAATCATAAGATATATAATAACACATTTACAAGTTAAGAATTCTAGTATAAGCAGTAAACATGCAATTTAAATTTCATTATAATACGATTTTGTTAAAATTACAAAATAATATTTTAAGCATTGTGCATATTTCATTTTTATCCAGAGAAATTTTTCATGCTAATCAAACAAATATATGCATCAAATGAAACATCTTTCAAAAAATTAATTAAACTTGAAAATTATAACTGTGATAAAACACAAAATAAAAATAACATTGCGTAACTCCGGCGCCGAAATTTAATTTCCATTTACACAATCGAAAATCGTTATAGAATTTGATGAAAAACGTATATGATTTTTTCAAATCGAAATATATATTAGAAAATGTAAAATAATTATCTATCTTTCGAATGATTACTGAAATATAACAAAAAGACCTTTTTAACCTTCATGCTATAAAAGGATAAGGAATAGTTTCATTTTAAACGGGAAATCTATTAAATCTTTAATTTATTTCAATTGTAAGAAATATATTGATATCTATAACATTTTAAAAAGAATTTGTTTCACTTACAAATCGAAATTAAGCAATTATGATTTGAATTTGATTCACTTCTACGATGTAACTCACGAACCAGAAACCATCCACAATTCACATAAGCTTAGTGTTAGCAACTGTACACAGTTTCCATGCATATGCTCTGTGACTTCTGCGCATGCTCGATAAATTTAGATCTAGATGGTTTCCAAAAGTGTTCACAAGGGCATGTTTCATTTCAATTAAAATTAGAGACAGATGTGGAGTATTTGTTATTGGGGTGTAAAACCTTCTCGGGGCTTAATCCCCAGTAAAATAACTATTAACTGAGGTTGAGACTGAACTGTGGTTTTTCACTTGCCCAGGAGTTATATTTAAAATAAAAGAAAAAGATTGTTTGAAGGAGCAATAGCTTTTAATTAAGAGAAATGCTTTTAAGTTAGGAATTTAGTAGCTGAGATGCTTTAAAATATATGCTTAGTTAATCACTAGTTATTTAAAATTGTGGTGTTGGTTCTAATCTGAATTTTATTTTTATGAAAAATTAAATACATTTAAACTTTAAAGTAGAGAAAATATTGCGGCAGTAGATATTTTACCTTGCTTGTAGCTCATTCTGGTTGCAATGAGAACGCGTATTGTGATTGGTTGAATAAAGGTTTGCTATTCTGTTACTTATAGGTGGGTATGGGTACAAGTGTCCTAAACCTCCACTACCCTTAAATTTCCTTCGATTAATACCCTTTCTTTTTCTTTCTTATTTTTTTAATATAATTAAAGTTTTCTTAGAACTTTAAAAGCCTTTTCTTTCTTGTCTTTCGAACAAGCATCATTCCATAAAGGACCTTGTCTGCTTCGTTCGAACGTCAAATCAGAACTTTTATACACAAAAAAAAAAAAAAAAAAAAAAAAAAATATTATAAAACAAAAAACAAATTTCCTAATTCCTCCGGAATTTAAGGGGGAAAAACACATAAAAAAATTTTTTTTTTCATCTCACACTTTTCCTTTACCTTTGCATCTCTAAACTAAGCGCCTAAGCGCATGTAAACTGTTTGTTCTTTTTCGCTCATTAATGGTCTTTTTTTAAAAAAAAAAAAATGACGCAAATTAAAACTGGAGTAAAACGCCTGCCCAGGCTAGCACTCCAAGTAATCATATGAATGTTTTCGTGTCATCGTCGTCCTAAACCATGACAACGAAATAATTAAAGCTCAAACTATTTTCACAGATTCATACTCCAAATTCAACTTTGCTTATAAAACCACCAACTGGTCTCTCCCATTAAAACTGCCTTAATGTCTTTTCTATTTATTAGTTTTACACAAACTTATATGTTCAGAAAATAGCATCATTCTTTTATATCTTTTATTTCTTCTATCTCGCATAGTGTTGATACGGAATGGTATCACAGGTACTCCTCAGATATATTTTTTTTTCAATCATTGCTTTCTAGTTAAATACCATCCACCGCGTGGCGCCATCTGCTGGACTTTCCATTCACAACTTATTCCGTCACACTGAGCTAAAGCGATGCCTCGCTGACGCTCGTCAACCATCTTATATCTGTTACAAGTGAGATGGGAGGAAGGATAAATTTAGAGTTTTAAGGAATTTAAATAAAATTTCTCTGGGTCTGTGGAGTTGAGGGTTATTTCTGATTGGGGTGTACTTTTCTATTGTTTGGATGGTTCTATTTGTTGAGGTGTCGATTTTTGGAAAAAGTTTCTAGAAATCTTTTTGATGTAGTTTTTAAGACAGGGGAGTTAAATGGAATTTCTGATATCACTATTTCGCATATACCAGCTTGCTTTTACAATCATTCTTATTGTTACGTTTTGTGATTTTTCCAATAGATCTAGGGTAGAATCTGCACAGTGGGATCAGACTGGGCAAGTATAGGTCAGGATAGGTCTTATAATATTAGGGTATAGATAAGCAATTTGTTACGTCTACTTAATATAGAATTTCGCGAGATAAGGGGGTATAAATTATTTATTGCATTTTTATACTGCTTTTTAATTTGTATTATATGTTGTTTGAAAGTGAGCTTTTTATCAAGCTTAACCACCAAGATACTTGGTGGATAAGGACCAATGGATATTTTTGTTGTCTAAATAGATATCCGATTCAATTTTTCTGTAGTTTCTGGAAAAGAAGACGGCCTCTTTCTTGGAAACATTCAGTGCTAAATTAGAGAAAGAAACTAAAATGTAATTAACATCAAGATAGTTCCTTAAGGTATCCGACTATGTTCGGAACCATGATTTTGAAAGAGCGTATAAATGAATGATTTTTTTTTTTTTTATATTTAGTATCATCTGAATTAGAATGTACATAAAAAACATTTCAAAAGTTTCATTACAATGAAAAAATTTTAAAATGCAATTTTTTAGCATAAAATAAGAAAAAAATAGCACAATTTCAAAATATTCTTCTTTCAACAAAAATCTTTCTATAACATTGTTATACAGCATATGTATTGATATTACACCTGTACAGAGCCTGAACTAGAATTTTTTAATAATTCAGATTATTTGCAGAGTTATTATAAGTCGAAATAACAATATCTTTTTTTAAAAAAATTCCTCCCCTCTTATGCATTAAAATGTGAATAAATCTATTTATGTACTATACATTACAAAAATCCTAGTTCAGGATGTTAAGAATAATATGTAAAACCTTTCAACCAAATTCTATCAATAAATAGAAAAAAACGTCTGAGTTATTACTTTCCAAAAATTGTAATCATACTGAAAATTATATTCTTCAGAAAATGGATTTGAAGTTAAAAAACTTGTTCAGAAAAAAAAGGAAATGTCTGATATTAAACTACTTATAACTTGATTTCTATGTACCGTAGCTGAAAAAAAAAATGGAAGAAAAAATGGGGAAAAAAATGAAAAATTGAAAGAAGCTTTAGAAAGAGAAGATTTCAAATATTTTAATGGATAAATATATAAAAATCGGTATTTTTCTCCGAAATTAGAGTTTTTAACGTAGTTGGATAACTTAATACATTGTTTTATTTCATTTTGATCATTAACGCAAATGAGAACAAGATTCAATCCTAAAACATATGCCAATAAGCAGAACAGTTGCTTTACTGCTGAGATGCTTTGGTTATTGTTTCCGGGGGCTCAGTGCAGGTAACAACTCTTCAACATATCTAAGACCTTAACCCCATTGTATAAAGCTCTTAACCGTTGAGATTTTTTTAAATTAAGGTGGTGTCTTTCCAAGTCCTGATTTTTTTTTTTATTTCTAATGGCAAGGCAAATACAAATATGAAAACTAGAACAGATAAAAGAAGTAACCGAAGTCATTGTCTCGGTAAACTTCTCTCTCAAGGACATTAAAGTGACGTTTCTGAGAAACCGTGAAGTGATATAATTCGACGGAGGAGGAGGTCTCTATTCATTGGAACTGCCTAAATGTAGGGCAGCCGGGGTTCCTAAAGATTCTCAACAACAATCAGATAGAGACTAGTGCCAGTCCGGGGGACTCTTTACTCAGTGTCATATTGAACCCTCGATTTTTTTTAATAAAAAAATAAGCAAATTAAAATGTGCTTCATGCACAAATGAATTTTAAAAAAAAACATAAATAAAAGAAAAGGGAGAGGAAAGAGGACAGGAAAGTGAATGAATTATTTACAATGAGGGTGAGATTTTTAATAGATTTCATTTTTTTTTTTTTTTTTTTTTACTAATCTTACCGTAAGATAAGAGTATAAAAAATATTCATATTATTTTCTTAACCCTTCAATGCCTTCGATAGACTATGACTAATCTTCAGCAAGAGGAGAGTATTATTCTATTTGATTACTTTTTAAAAATTTTTATTATTATTATTGTAAAATTTCAATAGTAATAAATAAAATATTATTTAAACTTTTTTTGATGATATTAAAGCTGAAAAGGGAAGTGAAAAGTATAAAAATGGTTCTTGTTTGGCTGGGTACACAGCGGATGTCAGCAAATAGTTCAAGAGAGGAGAGGTAGGGATGGCGACAGGATATTAAACTGCTGATGAAAGGCTGAAGAGATGATGATGAAGATCTTGGAGTGAAATGGTGGGCTGAGAAAGAGGCTATTGAATGAGTGATAAAGGAATTAATTAAAAGGGTCTAAGTTGGAATGCAAAGTGTTATGGAGGAATTAGATGGAAATAATTATTGCAAGATTGGTAGGGTAGGGCATGCGTTCCATTATTGTGAGCAAAAATTGGCTTGGCACTTATTAGAGAGTTACTATGATTTGTTAATCTGTAATAGAATCTTCTAGAGAGATAGTTGGTGTGTTTAATAATAGGAGGGATATTGAGATCTTTGTATATGACAGAATTTCTGACATACCAAGGTGAGTTAGTAATCATGCAGAGGATTTTATTTTGAAGAACCTGTATTTTTTTAATATGGGTAGATGCGGCATGGCCCCAAGTAGGGGAAGCATAAAGTAGGATAGGGCGGATTATTTGTTTATAGAGAAAAACCTTTGTCAGCAAGAGTTAGTGCTGAATTTCTGCCCATTAAAGGTATACAATTATAGATTTTGGCCCAGTATTTGTCAATTATTGATTGGATATGAAGTTTGAAGTTGAATTTGGAGTCCAGGATAACTCCTAAGTATTTGACCTTTTAGTCCCAAGAAATTTGATCATTAAAGCATTTGAGTTTTTTATTAGGAGGGGGGGGGGTCGTGACCTTTTCTAAAAATGAGAGTTTTAGTTTTATTAGTGTCTCCAGAGAGTCATCCAATCCTCTATTTGTTTTAGATGATTTTGTAATTCAACTATTACATTAATTGGACTATTTCCTTGGGTGATGATTGCTGCGTTATCTGCGAATAAACAGAAGCTATTGTAAGGACTCTGAGAGAAATCATATGTAAACAAATTGTAGCAAATTGGAGATATTACCTAGCATTGAGGTTGACAGACTTTTATATACCATATTGTAGAGAGAGTATTATTAAGCTTAACTTGGAATATTCTATCTTTAAGGCAGTTATTTAAGATAACTATTATGTTGGGAGGGAAATTTAATTTGGTTAGTTTGAAAATCAATCCATCGTGCCAGGGGAGGACGAAAGCTTTTTGTATGTCGAGGAAGATACCCCCAGAGACTTGTTAGGAATTAAATCCTTCAGTAATGGCATTCACAACCCGTAGAATTTGGTGGACAGTGCTGTGGTTAGTACGGAAGCCAAATTGTGAATCTGGAAGAATATTATTAGTGGAAATATGAGTCAATATTCTGGTTAGCAGGATACTTTCAAAGATTTTTGAAATAGAATTTAGTAGATTGGTAGGTCGATAGTTGGATGGAATGGAATGGTTTTGGCCGGGTTTGGGGAAGTGAATAATATTTGCATGTTTCCATTTTTGTGGAAAATGCGCATATATGAGACATTTGTGAAAAAATTTTGTGAGATAAGTAAGTGCGTTGGGAGAAAGAATTTAAAGGCCTGATTGTGAATGCCATCCTCTCAGGGGGCTTTCTTTTTGTTTAACTTTTTAATTATAGTAGCTATTTCAGAGGGGGAAGTGAGGTGGGGGGAGAAATTGAAATTGTTATGGGCTTCAAGATAATTTTAAACAATTGATTCTATATTTTTTTTTTTCAATATGATCATCATCATATGGAGTAGGATTTCCCTGGAACGAGGATTCAAAATTATGGGCAAGCAGATCAGCTTTTTCTTTATCAGAGAATAGTAGGCCATTAATGCATATTAGTGGGGAGATATTGTAATATTTATTAGAAAGTTTTTTTGTTCATATTAAAAAGGAAGCTATCTTCATTATTGAGCTGGTGGAGTAGGATTTCCTATTTTTTGTTTTTAAAGGTATTGATTTCATTTTTAATTTGCTTTTTGAGGTTATTAATTATGGCTTTCAAAGGAGGGTATCTGACGTTTTGCCATTGTTTCTGTACCTATTTTTCTCCTTAGTTAGGTTTCTGATATGAGGGGGGGAGGAGTCTAACAGGGGGCTGGATTAATCTGGTATTACTCACATGTTTAATTGCATTTTGGATATTCGTAATAAAGGATGTAATTGATTGGTCTATATCAGAGATATTATTAACAATAGGGTTACCTTTTATGATATTATATAGAATTTCTAGCAAACCATTTAGAAGTTGTTAGAGTGCGAAGGATGATAGGGAGAAATTTTTTGAAAGAAATGTCAATTAGTATAAGGTTATTGTCGCAAGGTAGTTCATTAACACTTTCGATATTGTAGAACGGAATGTTTTTGAGGATAGCAAAATCTATTATTGAGTAAGTATTGCTATTGTAAGAAAAGTGAGTGGGTGAGTCGGGAGCAGCTATTTAGAAGTTATTAGTGTTGCACATAGTATGAATAATTTTACCTGGTCTGTTTGACCTGCCTTTGTTCCAGGTTGGATGTTTTGCATTAAAGTCGCCTAATAAAATTCTGGTGTTGTTGTCTGAGAGGATATTGATTAAATCGTTATGGTTGATGAGATTACTGAGGGTATGATAATAGTAGAAACTGTGATGTATTGGTTGTCTTTGGTATTGATATGGATGGTGGTATTTTCAGAGGTGGAGGTATTTTTAATGACCTTATGATGAGATGAATCCTATTTTTAATTAGTATTGCAGTGCCTCCCCCCCGTTGGGTTGACTTGTCAGAATGGTATATATTATAATTTGGAATTTTAAATTTTTCGGAGGGTTTTAGATGAGTTTACTGGACTCCTAGGATGTCTGGGTTGTAATCATCTATGACATTTGGGAGTTCTTCTATTTTTGATTTAATGCCATTTGCATTCCAGCTTGCAATCGGGAGGGATTGGGAGAGTTTATTTAGCATATTAAATTTTAGAACCAGATGGACATTATACTGCAAATGACTTGGAATGACTTTTCAATTTTTGAACATAAATCAAGTTTATTATCAGCAAATATTTGTCCTATTGATTTAAATTGTTGGTAAATTTCTATTATTTTATCAAACTTGAAGTTTCTGAAATTTTTTTAAATTTGATTAACGAAGGGAAGACTTGAAGATTGGCTATCATTGGTGGGCGTGGTGTTTAGGTCGCTTTTGCTATTGTTGTTTTTTGGCATTTTTACATCGTTCTCCCCAGTAGTTTGTTGGAGGGGGGAGAGGGTTTGAAATTCATAGGATTTTTAGGGCAACTAGAGTAATTCGCAATATGATATTCACCGCAGTTACAGTATTTGAGGGGGGGGGGCTTTCAAGAGTTTTGGTGCAGCTGTGAGTTGGATGATTATCTCCACATTTCACACATTTAAATTCCATAGTACAGAATTTAGAATGGTGAAAATAACTTTGACAGTGTTAGCATTGATTGGGTGTTTTTCTTTTACGTAGAGGTTCAATTTTGACTGAAAGGTATCCAATATTATTGATATCATATTTTTTTGTTTCTTTCTGTGTTTGGAAGTGTATCTAAAAATAGGGGGAGAAGCTGGATATTTTTTTCCCATTCGGATTTTAAGTTATTGCATCTATTGATATCAGATTATATTCAATTATTCCTGAATTATTTCCGCGTGGAAATAATTATTTGGGAGGCCTTTACTTATACATTTAAGGATTCTCTCACTAGGCAATTCAAATGTGGCAGCTTCTAAATTCCACTTTTGAACATGATTTTGTATTGTTCTGAATGCTTCAATTGTAAGAGAAATTTTTGAACTATTTCTTTTGAAGTCTCCTTTGAGCTCACATTTTGTTAGTTTCATCATATTTTCAAAAGTTGCTTTAGGTTCGCCAGTATCAGCTAAGATGATTGGGGGAGGGTTTATTTTAGCTTCCTCTTTCAATACTTCGAGGAATTCTAAGTCGTATTCATCATTATTATCAGTTGTTTTATTTTTAGTTTTATCACTACTAACTGCTTGAAAATTGATATCGTCCATATCAGAGAGGAAATCCTCATTGCTCTCGATGTCTGAATCTTCATCAGAGAGCTCAGAATATTTGTTGTTTATTGGAAGGTTACATTCCTGATTTTTTTTAGTTCACATCTGTAATTTTTTTGGGAGAGTATTTTCTTTTATTGGTTATTTTGTGAAAGTCGTTGTCTTTACTTACAGTAATGATGGTTTGGATTAAATTTTAACTTTTCTGGGTATTTTGAAGTGGTTTCAAAAACTATGTTTTTAAGTTGAGTTTCAATTTTTCTATTTGCTTCCTGTTGAGATTTTTCCATCTGTTTTATTTTGAGTTCTAGGTTGGAGACAGTATTATTTAGAATTTGATTTTTACTTTTAAGATGATTCATAATATCAGCATGGGCTTTGTTTTCTATTTCGTTTGATAATATCTTAAGAGTTTCGAAAACAAAGGATGGGCAGTCCGAACATGAACCATTTTCAACAGAATCAATAAATTTTTTTAAGAGGGGGAGAATTTGATAAAGAGTGCCTGTGGTAAGAGAAAAAAAATCTTTACATGTTTCAGGAATAATTATTGAATCACCGATAATGGCACTTACCTCCTCTGGTTTCAGCAGTCCAGCAACAGTCGATTTGAGTTCCAAGTAGCTTGGCATGGTAATCCACAGGAATGAATACAGGATAGTGAATTTTTATGAATTAAAAAAATTGTCCTAAGAATGTACAATGTTTCAAAGACATGTTGCATCCACTAGCAAGCTAACCCACCAAAGGTGGTTAGCATGTGAAAGTCCAAGGAAAAAAAACCATTCAAAGTATTCATTAAAACTTGTAGCAAGGAAAGTCACAAGAAGATGCAAAAAAAGCTTGCATGAAAAAATCTTTATGAGAGTCGATGGGAACAGATTGTAGTTGGCTCCCCTAAAGATTCTATTACGATGCAGTTACTCTACCCAGTGTTCATGATCTGTCGAGAGCCAGAATTGAGTGACATGAAAGGTGGCGAAAGTGATTGCGGGAAGACATGTTAAAAACTGCAGACTGTTTTACCAATTCAAGAACGCTCCCCAGGGTGCATTAGCTAGGAAATAAGTCAACGTAGCACCCCACTCATGAACGTTATACGGATCAAAATTCGCTTCATACTATAGTGTTTTATTTTTCACTTGGAAAATTATTTTGAATACAGGTTTTTCTTGGAAAAGTTTTACTATCTTCCATGAATTTCACGCTATAATTTCATTAATTTCGTGACTTAAGCAGTTACCTGTAATTGTATTTAATTCTTCTTTTCATTCATAGTGTAGTGTGGTTGGTTCTCGTTATATTTGTCACAGCTCTTACGAAAGCTTGCGTAGAGTTTAGACAGTGAGATGCCAGCTCAAGGATTTATCTTCATCACTTGATCTTGGTCAAAAATTGTAAGGTCCATCGCCAATAGCTCTGAAGTTGCTCCTTAGTGCACTGTCAATAAACACTTAATTCTTTTTATTCTATTTCCTTTTTTTTTTTTTTTTTCATTGTAATGTTTCTTCATTTCAAACTTTCTGTTTTTTCTTCCCCAAGAAGTTTGCTGCAAACTTGTACGGAAATTTTCCCGTAAAAACTATTTTATAAATATATTTTACTTAAGTAAATGAAAAAAATACTTTTTGAAGTGTGTTTATATGCATGTTTAGAATCATAACACTTTTCAGACTCCAATAATATTGGTGTTTTTGATTTGCAATATTTTATTTACATTTAACCACAATATTTCATTTGCGTTAAGTATTATAAAACTATGAAACGACCATTTTTTTTTTGTTTTTCTTTTTTTTTGCTGTTGTTGTTTTGTTTTGCCATACATTTTCAACATAACTTCATCAGAAATTTGACAATATCGATGCTTAATCGATGTTGACTAAAGTGACACTACACACATCATTCCCAATGAGAACGATTACTGAAGATAATCTTTCAAGTGACTGAGAAACTTCACATGTCTGCCAGTTCTGGTAGTCTTGTTTTCATTTTCTGTCCTTGGATTTTCCTCAATAGTCTTGTGTTCAGGTGTTTTGGCAAGTTCTGTTTCCTTGGAATGTGGTTCAAGGAAAAGAGTATCTATTTCTTTCAATAGGAAGCATGGTTTTAATCTGTCGATTGAGACTCTTTTAACTTTACCTTGGATTTCAATATCGAAACATTTATCCTTTCATGCACTTACAGCATACAGTCCAAAATAGACTGACAGTAGTGAAGAATTGATTATGTTTTTGTAAATAAATACGTAAGAACAGTTGTAAATTAGTTTAGAAACAAAGACAGTTCTTTTTCCATGGGTTGTGGTAGGTCTTGGCTTCTTGTCTGTTATTATTTTTTCTGGAGTGTTTGAGAAAATTCAGACTGTTTGATGGGAGGTACCGTTGAAAAGAGTTCTCCTGGTAGTGCCAAGGCAGTTCCATATACAAGTTCTGCAGATGAACAGTAAGCCTTCTTTGATAGCAGATTTCATGCTTAAAAGAACAAAAGGCAACGTTTCAAGCTATGATTTTAATTCCAGAAGGCGACATTTTAGACTGGCTTTTAACGCTCGGTGTTGCCTCTCTCTCAGGACATTTGCCTCTGGGTGATATACCGTTGTAGTATTCGCCTAAAAACCAATGTATTTTCCCAAGGCCTGAAAAAGTTGGCTATCAAATTGCCGTCCCTGATTTGATGTTATACGACTCGGAATTCGGAAGTGTGAAAACCTGGTGTTTATCAAAGTTTTAGCAATTGATTCAGCTGATCAATCTTCCAATGGCACCTCTTCGATCCAGCGTGTAAAACGATCGTTGATAGTTAGAAGATACTTGAATCCTTTGCAAATAGGCAACGGACCAACCAGATCTATGTTTAAATGTTGAAATCTATGTGGAGGTATTTTAAATTCTCCCATGGCTGACTGTGTATGTCTATGAACTTTAGACCATTGGCATGACAAACATGCTCTAGTCTATAATTGATAGTCCTTTTTCATGTTGGGCCATATGAAACGCTTTGATATCAATTTTGTTGTTGATGATCTTATTCCAGGATGAGATAAGTTACGGATTGATGGAAATAGTTTCTGTCGAAATTCTGCAGGTCTATATGGACGATTGTAATTCGTAGAAGTATCATAGTAGATTTCCTTGTTACAAACTGGAATAGGAATTTATAAGATTTTTAAGTTGGATTTTTTATCAGCATTTCTAACTCTTCATCTTCTTGAGAATTCGCAATAGCTTGTAAGTCTATTACGGATGGCACAGAAATGGTGTCGAATCAAAAGAGTGTGTCAGCAACGGTATTTCATCCCTTGGATAAATTGAATATCAGTAGAAATCTGGCCAATGTATGATAATTGTCTGGCTTGCCATGGTGAGGCTTTTTTTCCAAATCTTGTTGGAAGGCAAATGTTATTGGCTTGTGAACCGTATGTATTGCAAGAGATCGTCCTTCTAAGATGTATTTGAAATGTTTTATTGCCATATATATGGCTAACAATTCTCGGTCATAGAAGCTGTATTTTCTTTGTGCTGGCATCAAAGTTCGGGAAAAGAAACTCAAGGGTTGTTTTTCAGTTTTCATAATCTGATGTAAGACAGCTCCAATTGAGGTGTCGGAGGCATCAGTTGTCAATGATATTTCGGCCTTTTCGGATGGTTGAGTTAAATTTGTAGCCTGACAAAGTGCATCTTTTAAAGATTGAAAAGCCCTTCTTGCTTTTTCCGTTCAAATTATTTGTTTTCTACTGTTCTTTTTAATGTCACAGAGCAAGGGGGGGTGAAAACAGGTGGATCTCTTGTTTCAAAGTAATGTTCGATGCTATGATTTTTAACTTTGTTGCTGACAACACTGAGTTTTAGCAAATCCATAAAATCATTAATAATTTTTATATTGATCATGAACAGCATTTAAAACTCGGATATTATTGTTATTTAAGATCTTATTGGGAGTTCCATTAATTTTTAATAATATAATACCATCAATCAACTTGTGATTTCTAGCATCAACCAGAAGTTTAAAATTTGTAAGGAAATCCATACCGATTGTCGGTCTGCTTACATCCGCAATTACGAAAGGCCAATTAAACGATCGTCTGAGTCTAAGATCAAGTTTTAGTAGTTTTTGACCATATGTTTTGATTTACGTGCCATTTGCAGCAAACAATTCTAATTTTGAGATGGTTCTTTTATCTGCAGGTAATGGAGGAATGGCGGATAGTTCTGCCCTGGTATCTATTAAAAATTGTGTAGCCGATTCTTTGTCACTGATAAAAAGACGACTCAGCTCCACCCCTAGTCCCTCCGTCGCCAATGGGTGACGAGAATCTAGTTTTCCGGCAAGTTTGGCTGCGATCCGGATGAGAAACTACACGGTTGTCTACATTTAAATACTTTGTCGCTAAATCTTTTGTGATAATAGCAGATATCACTAAATCTGTTACGACTGTAACTTCTATTCCTTGATTTAGATTAGTTATGATAATAGGGACGACTTGGCCGTTGTTAGGATAAAGCAGAAATTTGTAAACTTAGTTCACTAACTTGTTTTTGGAAGCTTTCAATCAGTCCCTCGTTTACAGTAACGGATGAAGTAGCGCAGTTTGAGAAGTAATAGGATTTAATTCCCAAATATTATCAGCCATCGTCGCTATTTTCGTCAAATCTTCGCCACTAATAGATTTAATACTACGCATATTAACTGGTAGACGCTGAAGCCACAATGTCTTAAAGAACAAATCCGCCACTTTGTCACCAGCTAAATTGCGCATCTCACACAACAACTGAGATGGGTTTTTTTTCTCCCAATTCTAATTCCCTCAATAATCCTTCAGTTTTTTTAGTCTCTGAGCCAGCATATAAAGAAATTAATCTCTCCTTAATCGTCTGATATTTGCCATCAGGCAGTAGACTGTGCAAAATATCGGATACTTGCGACAAAATATCAGGTTCAATGGAACTTATCACATAATCATACTTTGTCTGATCTGCAGTTAATTTGGCATTTCTAAACTGTGGTTCCAGCTGAAGAAAACCATATTTTATTATCTGGTTTCCAAAAAGAAGGAACTTTGACGCTTACTTTGACGACCACTGCTGTTGCTGGTTCAGCTTTCGTTTCCTTGCTTTCGTTCCCTTTATGCATAGAAAAGTAATCCGAGTAGATCACATCCGGATAAACCAATGAAGTGTGTTTGCATGCAGGTTTAGAATCATAACACTTCTCAGACTCCAATAATATTGGTATTTTTGGTTTGTAATATTTTATTTACATTTAATCACGATATTTCAATTGCGTTAAGTATTCCAAAGTATAGAATGACCATTGTTTTTTTTTGTTGTTGTTGTTGTTACAGTGACAGAGGGTTGATTTACATTTTCAACATAATTTCATCAGAAATTCGACGATATCGGTGCTTAATCGACGTTGACTGAAACGACACTAAACTATTTTTAATGATTTACAAAAAAATAATTCAAATTACTATTTCGTGGTTATTTCATTAAAAAACTAATAATCTTTCATTTTAAAAATAATAAATATGTTTCAGAAATTTTTGAAATTATACATCACGGCCATTCTGTTTTTTTATATTGGTTTCCAAACGATTATACAATTACATAGAATACATGCTTTTACCAAATACTTGCAAGACAATAACATTTATCCTTGGATTACAGAAATTAAAATTAGATAAATACAAGTATCATTTAAAATGCTTCATTCGGCATTCGTGAACCTACTTAGCACACAATCAAATAAGCAATCTCCCGTCTACCCGTCATTTTGATTTCGTGGACGTAATGTTAATCCTATGGAATTTCGAGTTTAATTCTCACGTCTTTAATATTTGATCTATTTGAAAGCAATAAAGTGCATCTGAAACAGCAAAAAATAATGAATGCTTCTGTGGAATGACTTTTTTCCTAAGATTTTTAAAAATATTTTTATTCTTATTGTAATGATTCGTTTGTGAGCTTTCCGGTCTTTAAAAAAATATTTTAAAATATTCTTAAAAATGGGAACGAAAAAGTAAGTCCCCAGAAGCATTCATTATTTTTTGCTCTTTCAGATGCACTTAATTGAATTCAAATAGATAAAATAGTAAAGATGTGAGAATAAAAGTCGAAATTCCATAGGATAAACACTACGCCCGCAAAATCAAAATGGCGGGTAGACGTGAGTCTAAATGCTACTTATTAGATTACATCTTATGGAGAAAAAAGTTATCAATTGCTATTTAATTTATATTTCTTAGCAGTTTTACATTTCTTTAAAATATTTTTTTCAGTGCCAGCCGAAAATTTTTCTAAATCTGAAACTGAAAAATGATATTTTTTATTTAGTAGAGGAATAGTAATCCAAACTTAATTCAAATTTATCTTTCATAATTTTACGCAAAAAACCTTGGGGAAATTGTTGTTTTCCTTTAAAACCAAACGAATTTAAGAGGCCCTTCTAATCTCTATTGAAAGAAAATGTTATTTTGAAATCAGTTAAAAGAAATTCGGTTATGTCGTAATAAATTGTGAGTAAAAAATATAAAAAGGGCTAGAAATAAAATTTTAAAATATAAGTATTGTATGAAAAGAAAGTAATCAAATATTTGTAATTATGCATGAAATTAATAAAACAAATACCGACAATGAGGAATTTTCAAGAGTGAACAAAAATTTAAATTTCATACAAAGGAAAACCACGAGTTAAAAGAGTAGTTGTTGGTTAAACTAGATCTAGTGAGACTTCTGATAACACAATAATATAAATTCATCCATTTTCTTTCAATAATTTCATGACTTCTCACTATTTGCAGCATGAATCGAAAAACTTTTAGCAGTGCAAATATTTCTCTAATTTAATCTATTGTTTGCCATCTAAAATATTATAAGATGGCATTAACAATTTCCTCCATTCCTTATAACGTTTTTAATCCTTCATTTCCATCTGAATTAATTTCTTATGTAGTTTCAGGTCCCCAAGTCAAATTTCAAGAAATTAATAATCAATCTTTTTGTCGCACTGTTTCTAGTACCAAATTGCATTCAAAACTATAAGCCTATTCCATGGTGAATTAAGCTTTCTTCAATAAATGGATTATAAACCCCCTTACGTTGATGATTTCAAGAGAAATTTGTTGCAGATATTTAGGCAAATATTTATGATTTTTGTTAGTTTTGATCTTGAGTTTGGCTTGAAGACGAGCTCTTGAGAGACCTTCAATGACTGACTTCAGGGAATGCCTATCGAAGAATTAAAAAAAAAAAAAAAAATCTGACCATTCAAAATTCTACCCAGGCTTCTCCCAACCATTTTTGATATTTTCTGGGCACGACAGAGAAGATTTATTTATTGCGCCTAATTTCTTGAGAATTTTTGGTTTCATGGCATTTCTTGAGAATTTTTTTTTTTTTTATCTCAGACTTATTCCATAGTCTAGCTTTCGACTATGGAATAAGTTGCGATGCAAAATCACCATGCTATATTGAACTTAGGATGGCTTTATTGTGATTTAATGAATGGTGTTTTGTATTACTTAGCTCAAAAAAGAAATTATTTTCTTATTATTCTGATGAATAAGTGTTGGCAAGAATTAGCATAAATAATGGAATTCTGAAATAGTCGTCAAACTTCATAAGGTATTTAAAAAGGATATTAGAGGCCACTTCTTCATTAATTCTAATCGACTCTTTTACCTCAACAACAGTTCCGGTGAAAGACAGAAAAGTTTCAATCTCTTAAATATTTAAACGCAATTGTGCCAAGCTGGGATGTCTTTTTCCTTTCTTGACTCAATAAAGACACAGCCTTTAAGCAAATAACAATAGAATTTATTTACATTTCACCGTCTACACCTCGAGTTAAAACTCCACGTCATCAAGTGAGATATGTTACACCTTTCCCTCAAGACAAAAGATTGGAGGGAATAGAATAACACAATCATTTTTCTGAAAAAACAATATGTATGGTGATTGTGGCAAGAAAACACATATAACAAAAATTAAACTATTGCAGATTCTGAAAAAATCAAATCAACATCACACTTATACTATTAATAATGAATACAAAAGACAACGCTGAATTATATGTGAAATCAAAGGATGTCAATAAGCGTACTATTTTTGACAGAACTAGTTAATTCTCCCTTTTCTACATAATCGTTATTTTTCTTCATTTAAGTTTCTAAGGGCTTTTTATGTATAATTCCCCCCACAATATACAAACCGTACATATAATAATAATAATAATAATAATAATATATATATATATATATATATATATATATATATATATATATATATATATATATATATATATATATATATATATATATATATATATATCTGTGTGTGTGTGTGTGTGTGTGTGTGTATAACAAGAAAAAACAACGCACCAAGGAGTTGCCCAATTGTAATGAAATTTCGTTTGCAAAGACATTTGGACCAAACATGCAAATGATTAAAATTTGGTGTTCAATGAATGAATAGCGGGAGCTACAGCGCATCGGAGCAGCGCACTCAACAGGTGTATATAAGAAGCGATTCTATATCTGATGTTCAAATTTTCTGTTGCATTGCAATTTAGGATATCTTTCAACGAAAGAAAAAAAAGCCTTGCCGCAGGATTCGAGCTCATTATGAGTAGAGTTTGAAAGATCGAATCGAAGCGATGCGACGATTAGAAGATTCTGGCAAGAATGGGTGGACAGTGACAGATTTTAGCGTCTTGATAGTAGCGGTCGATCTAGGGCCACAGCATATTGCGAGGACAAAGTAATTAGCAGACCAACTATCACAGTGCCTGATTAATCGTTATCAACAATCAGACGTGCGACTGCACACGAGTGTCCACAATGACCATTCACAGATGGGTGATAGAAATATACGCTCATACCGACCGCTATGCAACCTGTCACTCTTGCCTGCTCACTGTCGAGAAAGATTATAGTGGTGCTTGGCTCGATCAGGTTGGAATGATGCTGACTGGCGTCATATAGCGTTTAGCAACGAATCGCGCTTCCAACTGTGTTCTGACGATCGTCAAAGACGTGTCTGGAGACGCCCAGGGTAGCGTGCAGATCCTGCTTTCACTATTGCACGTCACACAGACCCTTAACCAGGAGTTATGGTTTTCGGTGCCATTTCCTTTGATAGTCGGATACCTTTTGTCGTCATTAGAGGCACACTTACAGCACAGCGGTACGTCGACGACATTCTGAGACCTGATTTGCTACCGTTCATTTTGCAGTACCCTGGCCGTATTTTTCAGCAAGATAATGGCCGACCACATACGGCCCGTGTTGCTATGAACTGTCTTACAGCTTGTCAAACACTTCCTTGGCCAGCCAGATCTCTCTCCAATCGAGCATGTATGGTATATGATGGGAAGGCGACTGCATCTACCAGGGAATGTTGATGTCCTAACCCAACAATTATAGCAAATTTGGCAAGAAATACTGCAGAAGACCATCAGGGAGCTTTATCACTCTAAGTCACGTCGTGTGGCAGATTGCATCCAAGCTAGAAGTGGATCAACATCTTATTGAGCTCGTTACTCTATAACTATGTAACTCTGATACATATCATTCAATTTTTCTGAAATTTCAACCATTTTCTACCCGTCAATTTTTGTCTCCATCGGACCAATTCCTTCTTGGTGCGTCGGGTTTTTTTGTTATAGAGTATATATATATATATATATATATATATATATATATATTATTAGTAATGTGTGTGTGTGTGTGTGTGTGTGTGTGTGTGTGTGTGTGTGTGTAATGATTTAACTTTTACATATTCATATTTAATCAATAATTTCTTAATTTTTGCCATCCTCTCATTAGAAAGCAAAGCGTTTATAACTATTTCTTAATACCAATCCTTTTTAACTTTAATTTATGCAATCACGAGTTCTTTAAAATTCGCTGACAATGCTGTTCTCAGGCTTTAGACCTCTAGGGATGAACCCCCTATGACTTAGGTCTGAACTTAAATTCCCTCGAAATCTCTCCATTCATACCACATGTTCTATGACGTTTATTGTGAAAGATCCCTGCTATATAACCAAAAACACAGCGAAGTGTTCACTCACGTTTTTACATTCTTTCTCTCTCTCTCTCTCTCTCTCTCCCACACACACACACACACACACGCGCGCGCGCGCGTAATCTTTATCAAACGGCGGAGTTTTAACTCTCCTGCCGTGTGGAAATGGTTTCTGTCTCCGCTACAATAAAATAATTACTTAAAAATTAAATTGATTTCGACTGTTTTATAAACTTAATTAAATAAGTACTAGTTAAAATATTTAAAAGGATGACTTAACATTATATATATATATATATATATAGTATTATATATAGTATATATATATATATATGTATATATATATATATATATATATATATTTTATTATTATATATCGTAATTTAAGGCTTCAAAAAATCCTATTGAACTCTTCAAAGCATTAATTTTTCATACACTTTAAAATGCTAATTATCATACACTTCAAGATTCAGAATACTATTCGCATCTAGTTTATCATTTATTATACTCGTCATAATAGATCAAATAAATCACACAATTTTTTTGATACAACACTATAATGAAGACCTTTCAAAGAGCTATGTTTAAATGTGTTGATATGTTTAAGACAACTTATTCTTATTCCGATATTTAATCAAAAAAACTCTTTTAAATTTAACCAATCAATAATTCTAGAAATAATCATTCACTTATTCCTAAAATAATTCATTCGATAATATTTAATAAAATTTCAAATATTGCATGAAAAATAACCAATCAGTAATTCATAAAATAATACATTAATAATTCTTAAAACAATCATTCAATAATCCTTAAAAGTATTCAACAGAACAATAATAATAAGTTCAACAGTCCGTAAAAGTAGAGTTCCACAGTTCTCGTTTTTTCTCCGGTCTTTGAGAAAAATAATAAAAAGGAAATTTCTTTTTTCTATCTCTTGGAGTCGTTTCTTCTCAGCTGAGTTTTTCCCTTTCCCAATCCACCCCCGAGTACGTTACCCAGAAAATCACTTTTCCCCCTTTATTCCATTGAAGGGGGAAGATCATTCTCCATTCACTTTCTGTCTATGTACACGCAAGTGTTTTCGGTCCTAAATTTCCATCTTCATTTTCTGCATCATCTGTTCAGGTTTCGTAGTAAAAAAAAAGTAGGTGGGTGGGGGTAGTCTGAGTCTACTGCTTCCTTTCTTTGCAGGAGTCGTAAAGTCTTCGGGTAGCATGGATGTCTTTCCAACCAAGGACGTTAGACCCCTGATCTCTGTTGCGTATCTTACAATGATGTTATCCCTCGGGTCAAAAAGGGTGCATCTCTTTCTGTTAGTCTTATTGCTATTTCTCACCAACTATTTCGCATTTCGAATGGAGGTGTTTTTAGATGGTATTCTTTCTACTTCTTTCATTTACTTCTGCGTTATAAATTCTCCTTGTCTTTTTGCGTTTCCCTTTTTCAAGCAGCTTTGTTCAATGCCTCATTTTCTTAAGAAGCCGTTCTGGTCATTCATTTTCAATACTTCCAGATCCCTTGCTAAGATTTTAGTCTCTTGAAACTGTTTGATGTATTATTCTTTTTCACGTTAAGTCTCAAACTTTATTCTTTCAGCTGTATTTCAATCTGAATTTCTTATTTCTCTTCATTTAAGTATCAGGTTTCATTCCTAAATTTTTACTAATTGATTGAATATATAAGAATTTTCAATTTGCTTGGAATTGCATTGCTTCTCTACAATTGATAATGCTTCTACTTTTCTCCTATAATGACATCTTATTCTCGTATGATTTGAGATAACTTTAATTTCTTCTAGCATTTTAGCAGATTATTAATTTTTCTTTTCCAATTTAGAGTCAAACTCTTCATGATGAGACTGAAATTGTTTTTCGTGATAAATTTGCCTTCTTTCTTGTCCTGTAATAATGTCATTTTGTTCCTTTATAATTTGAGATAATTTTTTTTATTTCCTTCTTGAATTTCAGCTACCTTCTGTTCCTTCTTCAATTCAGATTCAAACTCTTCGTATTAAGACTGAAATCTTTTTCGTAACATATTTGCCTTTCTTCTTGTTCTCCAAAAAGGGCATTTTGTTCCCTTATAACTTGAGGTATCTTTTTCTTTTCTTTTTTCATTGTAACGTTCCAATTCCATCCAGTTCCTCTCCAGATGCAATGACGTATATTCGCGCAGCAATCAACCAATCGACTCGAGGCGCGATTATGCAATGCACCTCTGTGCAACGTCAGCCAATTGCTGCAATACGCAATTCATGACATATTGTCTGGAAGGAGAGATGAGGGGATCAGGGAGCTCAAAGTATGGCCTTCGGCAAGACATCATGGTGCTGTATTTGAAGTTTCGAATAAAGCTTTATTTTTATATTACGACAAGTAATTCTTTAATAATTAAAATGGAAGATACCTATACGTTTTTGTAGTCATCGTCACATCATCTTCCTCAATGGTGATCTATAATCACATGCAATCATTTTACTAATGACTTTCGCTTTCAAACTATTTCCATTTTTCAAAAAAAATGGCTACATCAGAATTGGCCACCTTCGTAATATCGCCATTCATCAAGCCGGACCCTGCTCTATGGTTCCACATTTTGGAAGCCTCCTTCTACATAGCATCACCCAAACCTGTAGAGTAAGATAAGATGAAATAAAACCATGAGAGTAAGAAGGAGAGTGAGATAAAATATAATCATGTCATTGCCCTCCTCAATCTCGATATAGCAACAGTAATGCGCGATGTAACAATGCAACCGGGCAGCTCTGATCCTTACGCGAAACTAAAAAAACAGATAATCACTCGTTGTTTATAGAGCAAGACCAATGAAACTTTTTAGACGATGAAAATTTAGGAGACTGTAAGCCGAGTTTAACTGCACCGAGCCACGAAGAGGCTGGCTGAGAATCACAATATTGACGACTCTATGCTTTTTGATCTATTTAATCACAGGCGATGCAATATTAGCGTCGATTTCTTCTATTTCCTCAGACAAGGCAGCCGTGGAGGCCGATAGAATTTTTGAGATAAATCCAAACTCCGTTCACTCCGTTGCTTCCATCCGTGAGAGTTCTTCATCTGTGCCAAATCATCGTTCCTCAATAGAACTTCTTTGCGACGAATTGAATGCTCTACGAAAAGAAGTTACAGATTTTCGAAAGTCCCACAGCCAACTAAGGAATAAACAAAACGGTCATGTGCGATTCAAATCACTCGAAGAGAATCTATGTTGGTACCGCTTTGAGTTCCAAGGTGCCAAAATGCGTTTTGCCCTGCTCCTCCCAGGAAAACCCACAATAGGAGAAGTAGTGAAGACGTACTCTTCCCCTGGAATAACCTCTCGACGCATTTTTTATAATAGACAAAAATACAGGTATGTCATTCTTATTAGATAGCGACAGCGAGGCAATATTATTGTAGCAAACAAAAAAAAGAACTGTTCTACAAACTTTTCGTGCCGCAAACGGCTCGCAAATTAATGTGTATGATCGTAAATCTATTACTGTTAATCTGGGGCTAAGAAGAAACTTTACCCCTTCTTTTTATATTTGTAATATTCCTTTCCCGATAATTGGGGCTAATTTCCTCTTTACATTTTCCTTTGCTCCAGATTTAAGGCGTAAAAGTTTGATCGATTCTGTAAATAATTTAAAAGTGCCAGCTAAAATAGGTATATGTTCTATTTTTTCCATTAAATCTGTTTACATTAATAATATTTTTGGTAAACTAATGTTAAAATTTCCTGAGCTGACAAAATTACCTGATCATAACCAACATGTTAAAAATAATACTGTTCATTACACAAACACCAGGGGGCCTCCAGAATTGGCTTCTGACAGGCTTAAAGTTGCAAAAGATGAAATTCAGCGCATGATTGAGCTGAATCATCTAAGACCATCAAAAATTGCACACGCTTCTCCTATGAACATGGTGCCAGAAAAAGGTTTTGTCGAGTAGAGACCTGTTGGTGATTATCGTACTCTTAATAAAAAAAAACAATCAAAGGAAAAATATTCTACACCTTGTGCTGGGGATTTCGCTTCAGAACTGCATGGTAAACAAATGTTTAGTCATATTAAGCTTGTCAAAGCTTACCATCAAATTCCAGTCAATTCTGCTGATGTACATAAAACCGCAATATTCACCCCTTTGGGCTTTTTTGAAGGTTTTAGGATGCAATTTGGCCTCTGCAATGCCTCCTCAACTTTCAACGCTTCGTTGACGAGGTCACTAGAGACTTCCCAATTGTTTACACTTGTGTTGATGATTTACGTGTTGTATCCAAAAAGGAAATTGAGTACCTAGAGCACCTCAGTCGTTTGTTTTCTCAACTCTCAGAATATGGTCTCTGCATTATTGTCGAAAAGCGTTAATCTGGTAAAACAATTATTGAATTTCTTGAATTTAAGCTGTCGGTAAAGAGAATTGAACCATTACTTGATCGTGTCAAATGTATTTTTGAATTTCCTCAACAAACAGTCTTGAATCAGCTACGCTGCTATTAGATCTTTTCAATTTCTATAGACGCTGCATTTCAAAACTGCTAATATTCTTGAACCCCTTGTCAAATTTTTTGAAGCTCACAAAATTAAAAAGAAAAACCCTCATTCCAAAGCTCGTAATTCTGCTGAGCAGTTAGAATGGAACGACGATGCAAATCTTTCTTTCGAAGTTTCCAAAGACGTAATTGCAAATGCCACTCTTTTGAGGCACCCCATATCGGGTTCTGAGTCGAGTATGTGGGTTGTTGCTTCTAATGCTGACGTTAGCAATTCTTTAATGCAACAGTGAACCTATAGTATTCTAATCTACCAAATTAAGTAAATTTCAGAGGAATTGGTCCTCTTATGATCACAAGCTATTTGTAATTTATTTTTCTGTTAAATGATTTAGACACATGCTTGAAAGCCGGACTTTTGTCATTTACTCTGACCAAAAGTCTTTAACATATGCATTCCATCAAAAATCTGATAAATGCATTCCTAACTAATTACTCCATTTAGATGATTTCATCTCTCATTTTTCCACTGACATTGAATCCACAATAGGTTGTGATACTATCATCCCAGATTCCCTATCTCGAATTGGGATAAATGTAATTTCACCTTTCGTAGTTGATTTTAAGGAATTTTCTTTCACTCAATCAATGGACGAAGAACTTCTCTCTCTCTCTCTCTCTCTCTCTCTTTCAAGAACTTTTAGAATCTTACAATTCCTGTTTGAAAATTTCTAACGAGCATTTCCTTCTCGAGGGTATTTATTTATATTGTGATATGTCTCAAAAACAGCCTTTTTTTCGACCTTTTGTTCCAAAGAGCATGAAGTGCTTAGTTTTTCATACCGTACATTTTTCTTCCATCCTGTATGCAGCCTCCATCAATTTAATCGCAAAGCGATTCGTATGGCCAGCCATGCACAAAGACAGGCATTCGCTGTGGTTTGTAACTGGGCTGCTTGCTAACAAACTAAAGTGACGTGGCATACCAATTCTCCTATTGGCCCACTTGCCCTACCCGATGCCAGTTTTGCGGACATCCACATAGATTTTATAGGTCCTCTCCCTCCTTCTGAAAGCAATCAATATTGTCTGACTATTATTGATAGATTTGGGAGATAGCCAGATGTGATTCCAAAGCTTGATATGACAGCGGAAACAACCGCTCGTGCCTCAATGAATGGCTGGATTTCCAGGTTTGGATGTCCAGTCATAATAATATCCGAACAAGGTACAAATTTTCAATCAAATTTATTCCGTGAGCTAACCCGCGTATTAGGCTGCAATAAGATTCGCAGCGCAGCAAATCATCCGCAGGCGAACGGAATAATTGAACGCCTTCATTATCATCTCAAAAGTATTCTTAAGACACATAACCAAATTAAATGGATCGAAATTCTTCCCATCATACTTCTTGGTTTGCGCTCAGCGCTTAAGGGAAACATTAAGGCTACCTGTTCACAAATAGTTTATGGTATCACCTTACGATTACCCTCCGATCTTGTGACAAGTGGTTCTATTGACCAAATTCCCAACCTTACCTAAGTCTCTAATTTAATTCAGGCAATGAGATCTTTAAAACGTGTTTCCACAGTCCATCATGGCTCTTCAAAAATTTATGTCAACCCTTCATTAAAAACTGCTTCCATATTTTCCCAAGATCCGACAAAGTTAATCCTCCATTAACCCCACCTTACACAAGATCCTACTTGGTCATTAACAGAAAAGACAAGAATTTCATAATAGATTTAAATGGCAAGAAAACCATTGTCTCCAAAGATCGCGTTAAACGTGCGTATCTTCTAGCAAAGAATACTAACACTAATAATTCTAAATCTCAGCCAAGTATTGAGCTGCTCCAACTGCTCAATCAAATCTCGTAAGAAAGACCACTACTAGATGCGGCCGCAAGGTCAAATTCCTTAAGCATCTAGTCACTGATTACTTTGTTTTAATGTAACTTGTTTACTTATATTATCTTTTGGAAATTTTACATTGACAACTATATTATTTTCTATTACTTTGTATGTATTATATTGAGTTGTTTTGCATCTATTTTCCATCTTACATACGTTATTTTCAAATTCGAATACATTATTTTCATTTTTCAAATCTCATAATTATCAAAAAATTGTTTTCTTGTATCACCTTGTGTTGGATCATATTGTAAATGTAGTATGTATGTAATGGTGACTTCATCATTGGGGGCATCTCTGTAATGTTCCAGTTTCATCCACTTCCTCTCCAGATGTATGACGTACATTCGCGCAGCAATTCACAATTGATCGGCTCGAGATGCGATTACGCAAATCGCCTCTGTACGATGTCAGTAAATCGCCGCAGGGCACAATTCATGACGTATTGTTTGAAAGGAGAGATCAGGCGAGCAGCGAGCGCAGAGCATGGCCTTCGGCGAGAGACCACGGTGTTGTGTTCAAGTTTCGTATAAAGCTTTATCTTTGTAACACAATTAGAAATTATATAATAATTAAGATTGAAGATATCAATATGTTTTTCTAGCCATCGTCGCATCATCTTCCTCACTACTTTGGTTAGTTTACATTGTGGAGTAGTTGCTTGCCCATAACTATCTCCCTGAGCTTTTGTCTTAGATTTTCTAGTTTAAGATTTTTTCCTTTTCTATTTTTTATATTCATGCTGCCATTTTTTTTTATCTTTTTGTCATTCCTTGTTCCCTTAGCTCCCTGTTGATTCTGTTTTTAACTATCCTCTCCAGCATTAGATCCACAAATTCTTCTTCTTAGTATTCTTTTCTGACTAAAATAGTTTTTATGTTTTCCACTTCAGGGTCTGGATTCACTCTTTCAGCTAATTTTTACGCTTATTCTATCAAATAATTCCACTCCTTTACTGAGGAATGACGTTTTCGAATTGTTAAATGCACTTCAATTATTTAATAAAATGGAATTTTATTATTTCTCGTGTTCAATTTATTTCAATTCATATCTAATGTAATGATTTGAGAAATACCTATCTGGGTTGTTTCTCTCTATTTTACCCTTCTGCATTTCAAATTTTAGAACTGCATATTTCCGCAGATAAGCTGATAGTTGAATCATAAAAGAGACATCTAAAATCCGTAGTCGTCTTACAGGACAGATACAAAGGGGGAAAAAAAGATTGAAATTTTTATAAATTAAAGCCATTATAAAATAAAACAATTTACTCACCAAGGTATTTAAATATGTGCAAAATTTCCCATTTATCATCTAAGACAGATAGCTTCTCAAATATACTTCTCTTTCGTTATCGAGAAGCTGGCCAAATGGGTCCCATTCTGTAATAAGCGGTTCGATTTCAGCTTCGTCATCAGTATCCCATAGCAAATAATCTTCAATATCATTCATAGCATTAGAAACCCCACACTTTTTAAAGGATTGATTCACTCTATCTTTTCCCTAACTATCTATTCTATCGTTAAACACCTCCGTTTAACTTCGATGAAATTTTAGATTAGAAATAATTTTCCTCTTGAAAATAACCATCGGTTTAAACCATCGGCTCGTATTTACCTAAAGAATGTAAGTCCCTGAGGTCTTCGTAAGATTAAAAGCCCTTAAGAGTAAAACTGGTTGAATACAAAGATAAACAAGCGACAAAAAAAACCCCACAAAAATTTAGAGATGTGGGAATAGCATATAAGGGTAGCTTTTGCATGTGTGTAACGTTCAGACTTACACGTAAATCTCTCGTCATAGCAGATACGAAATATATTGCTCGGAAGTGTGAAAAAGGTTTTACGGAACCCACAACTACTTCGTGCGAGAACATCATAGAAAATGTGCCGGAATAGGACACTGAATAAAGAAATAAAAGGCTTACAAAAAAAAAAGAAAAATTATACAAATATGTACGCTTTCTAGAGAGAGAATATTAAACATTCAGGAATGAAAAGCATCCACTCGAATCCCAACTCTGAAAAGAATTGGAAGTTCATCCTGATTATACGAAAACAGCTACTCAACTAAGGGAAGCAATCTAGAAAAAGGAGATAAAGGAATTGAAAACGCTAGATTGTTTGTCTTTCCCCTTGCCTTTATAAGTACAAAAGTCCCATTTATGGTAGAAACTACTTCACTGAATTTGTCAATTCTCTTGATCCACCTCTCCCCTTACTCCAGGAAAAAAAAATCACCGATACTGAAGTGTTTCAATCCACTACCAAAGCTGCTAAGCCTCCTAAATTATATAATTATTCAATTTTTATAATTCAAATAATTTTTCGACTTGAGCTAAATTCCTGATGTAGAAGAGGACGAGGTGACACCAACCACACTTCCTCCTTAAATACCTTCAATAATGATATGCTTAAAGCAAAACTATAATTTGCTCTTACAAGAAATAAATAGGATTGCCCCAAACAGTGAATCTAGCTTGTCAGTTGATTATATTAAGATTTTCCCCTATATTGATAATCACCATAGAGAAATCACTACCTTATTAAAAGCAAAAGAGTGCTGAATTCTACATTGTAGAACAGTCAACACATAGACCTCTGAAAATTATTTTAAGGGGGTTACTGGTCACGACTGGTATCAGCGATGTCCTAGTAGAACTAGAACTAGGGATTTCCGATCGAAAAGGCCACCTATCTCCTTCAATTTAAACAAAACGGCCACTACCACTATTTTAGTCGCAATCCGTCGAAGAGGAAACTTCGAAGGTATTTGCATCCTAACTAAATGCCTCCTGAGTATAGAAGAAGTACAATTTAAAAAGAAAAAAAAAAAAAAAAAAAGGCGCTACACACAGAGCAATAATAATTACTTCAATCAGGGGTCCAAAAATTGCAAAATGCACCTTAGATGATTTAACTAAATGTGGCGAAGGACGCTATACGGGAGATTGCAGTAATTAGAGAAAAAATAGAAACCTAATTTTAATTAATTGCAAGGGAGATGGATCTATTGTAACCTGGGAGGGTTGTTCCAGACTTTCGAAACTTATAAAATGCTAAACCATGGTAAAAACAAATAATAAAAATAAGTCTTTCACCTCTAAATTTACCTCAGGAAAAAAAAAAAAAAAAAAAAACCTTTATATGCACGTGTGTGCAACACTGAACAAAGTCTCCAAGAGGTCTGAACAAATGTAGGAAATTCATCCCCCCCCACTCCAACTCTTTTAAAAATAATAATTCTAAAAAAGTTTTAAACCAAGATTATTTTAACCTTTTTGCTGTCCTAAATGAAATAAAAGAACTTTTTCAAGTGTTTCCCTATCTCATGGATGCTTGCAAAAGGATGGATACTTCTGATAATAAAATGAACACACACACATACAAAAAACCCGGAAAAGATTTATGGAAGGAATTGCCGAATCCTCCCCTTAGATTTTAACCTAAGTGATTTTCCTAGAACCGTAAAAATAATTCATAGACAACAATAGTCTTTCCAAAATTCTAAATTTTTACTGTAACAAGCAGTGTGCCGTGAGAAAAGCGCCAGTATTAGAATGAGTGAATGATGATGAAATCTAATGGCGCAAGAGTCAGTGTACTCATGTTGCGCCAAAAAGATGCAGCTGTGATCTAGACGTTTGAAAAACAGGAAAGAAAGACAAAAGATTGACAAAGAGGGTCGAAAATAGAGAAGGAATCCGGGTCATCCTGACCACGAGGCTGCATGGAGGCAGGTTGATTATACGTACTTTAAGAAGGTAAGCAAGTATTAGAAAGACCACCAGAGTTAAGCACGAACGGCTGTGATCAGTTCCTGAAAAGGTAACCACTTGGGAGCTCTGTTAATCGAAACGATTTATCTGAATTTTTCAAAGTCCTGCCAAGAAAGATGGGAACGCCCATCAGCCAATGATAATTCCCGATATTTTAAGCCTTTCCCAATTCCTACTTTCTGATAAACTTTAACTATTCAATTAATAGCTTTAAAAGTTGGTTTTTTTTTAAGAACAATTACAGCACTTTACTGCTAATTTTCGTTGTTCATGATTTTTAATTCTTACACTGTTTACTCGGAAGAAAAGCTTAATCTTAATTATGTCCTACCCCGACTGGAGATAAAGGCCCATTAGGACTAAGAGCAGCAAAACTCCTTCAACATCGTACTGACGGGGGTAAGTTTAATAGCACGGACAGAAACATATTTGATGATTCCATTCACTTTACAAACTTTAAATTGTGTCGATAGGGAGAAAAAAAAAAAAAAAAAAAAAACTGTGCCCAGAGGTCTTACGAAAAGAAATTTGCCAAGTAGTTGCCAGAATTTGTTCTGTCTGCAGCAATATAGAAATTTTTTAAAAAATAATAATTTGGAGGGAGGGGAAATGTTGAATCCTTTGAACACAGAAATAATGCAAATACTGCTGAAGCTGAGTGTGTGGATTTACGAATTTTAAATGAATTATTATTATCAGATAGAACGTGTAAGAAAATGTTTCGGCGAGCAATCTTGGTTCACATAAATACTTAACATTTTCAGGAGGTTGGCATTCATTATCTTACTGTTATTGAATTCTGTACTTCTAGTATTCGTAGAATTGCGTAGCTTAGTTTGTGTAATACAAACTGCTGTCATAAAATACGACTTGAGATAGTGAAAAGTAAAAATCTTCACTTAAGTTACAGAAAAAATATCCCACTCATGTATTTTTATATCTCCTTAATGTTGTAATATAACCCATAACTGATCAAGGTAAAAATCTTCGTAATTGTAATTTTCACAAAATTTTTATGAAATACATTCAAAATACAATAATTAAGGCGACTAAGCACACACACAAAATGCTATGTTTAAGAAAAACGTATAATAAAAACGTATAATATAAAAACGTTCCTTTGGCCTAATCCAAACAGTCATATAAAATTTTAATGTAGTAATTCAGGAGTTTATACCTCTGGAAATTCAAATAATGTATTTTTTAAAAAAATTAACCCTTTTTTCGTGAGGAAAATTTCTAAATGACCTGGATGAACTTCTTAAATACATAAACTGAGCTGCTTTTGCAATATCAACATTTTTGTGCGTGGATTATTAGCGAGTAAGTGATTGCTCATTAACGTGTCCTACTGTGAAACAACACGAGGGCTTTTGGGTACGGACCTCGACCAAGTGAGGACGACGACACCCGAACTGGACCTCCCTCTCAAAACTTCCACACCACGCCAGCGGAAGACTTAGGGCTTAGATCAGATTCAACGTCCATCAGTCCTGCTACACGACGGATCTTTTATGGCATCAGGGCTCGAATCTACAACTCGGAAGAAAACAACGTAGACCACATATCAGGGTCACAAAAGATTATAAGAATCTGTATATAATATGGTCTTTAAATAATCCGGAAGCGCTTCTTTAGAAGGTCCTCCATAGGTTGAGCTTCGACCAGTAAATATTTATTAGCATCAGTAACATCCACCTCTTCTCCTCTAAGCTTTAGTAAGCGATGTTACAAATTTTCCAGTTATTTACATTCACATTGTCTATCATGTTGATAAAAAAAAAAACAGCCACCATCACTTCTTGCCTCTTATTCCGATATGGTAGAACTCGTTATCTCAAGGAGTTTCCCTCTTCCCAAATATTTTTTATATTGGTTAATAGCATTCGGTCAAGGAAGGGAAACTTCTTTAACCTCTTTTCTGTGTTATGGGGTACAACTTTATATGTATTTGTCATGACAGTTACAACAAAATTGTCATTCCATTCCAACACCAAAACTTTGAAGTTGAGATAGATATGCGTAAAAACTTCTTTCTTTCTTTTTTTTTTTTTTTGATATTGTTTTACCATCTTCGATTGTACATTAATCGGACGAATTTACCTAACCGAGTGTTCCTGAGACAAAAAATTCATTTTCTCTCAAATTCCAAAACAGGGCAAAGGAAGTAAAAAGCGGTCTAAGTAAATTATGTTCCTGTGGAGCTTCAACCACTGACAAAAATTCTAGAATAACCCTCATTCCTAATACAAGATTTAAGTTTGTTTTTTCTTCTTCTTCACAAAATCGAATCCCTATCACTACAAATGTTACAAGTTAATTAAAACTCATATAGACCTACATGAAACACAATACCGCGAATAATAAACTGATGTTTACATTCTAAAATAATCATATAGATTTGCAATTTAGTATATGCCTTGATTATAATTAGATGTAATAAGAGTAGACATTTACTGAATAACATGTACCTTTTTCACTTATGTGAAATCGAAAAAACATATATTGTAAAATTACTGATAAAAAACTAATTTTTGAAATTGAGCATATAAATTAAAATCTAGCATTTCCATACATTTTTTTACATATATATTACTTATTTTTAATAACAAAAACTACTCTGAAACCAAATAAATTCTTAAAATAAACAATGTTGTAAGACTATCAAATAATATTCATTTAAAAAGTTGCGTTTATACAGCTTTAGCTTAAAATGGGTTAATACAATTGCTTACATGTTATTATTTTATTTTATTACTTTTTATTATTATTATTTTGTAAAACCTTTTCAAAAAACAAGACAATCATGATTTCTTTTTCTTTCAAATCTTTATTTATATAAAACACTCAATCGTATAGGAGACACTATCATAAAAATCTCGATTTGCAAACTTCACAAAACAAAATAATAAATAAATAACTATTCAATAAAACTCACATTGAAGTGCTAGTATTCTACAGAAAAGCAATATTTAATTAGCTTTGGCATTCTCGAAAACACTCATCCATACTAAAAAAATATACAAAAACATTATATACAAGCATTCCAAACATGGCGAGAGTCAAACACAATTTTTAAGATTCAAAAGTTTCATGACTGTTTTCGTTCCATAGAGAAAAAAAAGCAACTCATATAGTAAGAATTAACATTTCAAGCATAACTGTTCTCATTCCTCAAAATTAAAAATTTTATATACATGATAAACAAGTAAATTAATGTTGAACAATGTTGTTTTTAATTATCAAATCGATCTCACTATTATTTTTACTCTTGTTTGAACATATTAGCATCATCACTTGACCATGTTGTTAGTAAACAGTTAACCATAAAAAAAAAAAAAACAATTAATGAGCATTCACCTATTTTTGAACACTGAAAAATATATTTTCAAAATTATTTTTATGAATGGTACAAACACATTAACCACATGCTTTTGCTTTCACAATGGTGGTTTCCTTACACTTTTAGTCAAATAAGACCTTAACAGTAGAGATAAGAATATGTTTGTGGGCTAATTAAACTAACTCTAAAACACTTAACATTTTTATGTTACAGCAAAAACTAATTTTTTCACCTTCACCAAATTACTACAAAGATTGTCTTACACACCTTCACTTGCACATTTATAAAAACAAATATTTTTGAATTTAGGAAGATCATGCTGCCTCTTTGTGCAGAAACAGAGGCATTTTCTTCCGATTTGTCAGCCAAGATAACAATAAATTAAGATTTTCTAACTATTGTTTACGACAGTTCATAACACTTGGTGCAAAATTACAAGTCAGAATAGCATTTGCTAAGAGCACTTGTAACTTGAGCAGTTAATGAATGGCATGCTGCAAGATTGAGAAATTTCCATAACCTCTGAATAAATATTAACAATTATAAGAAAACACATGGAAATCAAATCTAGATTGATTATGGATGGATCCATATATGATACATGCCCTTCTAAAGAAACCTTTTTAACATTGTAACCATTTTCAACTGAAACATATTAAAACTGTTTAAACTAATCATATGCTACACACATTCAGATTTAGTAACATTTGGTACAAATAATTTAAATGAGAAAACAGTTAAGTATAAATTTAATTACAAAATTGTTGAGGAACTGAAAGCAGAACCTTGGTGGTTTTACATTCATTATGACCATGACTCTCGCCAGAGACTAACTTGGACATACGATTAACTTTTTTCAAAAGAAAAAATAAAATAAAGAGCACAATGATTTCTTCAGATTATACTACATAAATAAGGGCATTTACATTGTCTTTCAAGAATAACACTACAAATATGTATATATATATATATATGAATATGTATATACGCATTACAATTCTAGTTCACATTTAGTGTACTTTGGTTTATTTAAGTGTTGTACAAAACAATACTAAAAATAACATTCAGAATAAGCACATGTGTATTTAAAAAGTAATGCACTGGCACATAAAACATTTACACTTTTTTTTTTTTTTACATTTTAGTATATCACATCTATAACAATAGTATTTTGACAGACAACATTGCATATAGCAATTCCTTCACCTTAACATAAAAAAAGACCCCTGCCACCAGAAAAAAAAAAAAGAGAGAGAGAGAGAGAGAAAAAGCCCATAGATTTCTTATTCCTTATGTTAATATCACCAGAAAGACAAATTGTAACCACTCATTTCTTAAAATCTGTTTAAAACAGTAAATAAAAACTTATACATAGACACAGATTAAGGAAAAAATACGAAGTAATGTTACTGAATCAAATGAATGCAAGATGACAGACTTTTAGTATCAGTATATCTCACATTCATAATCAAGAATAAAAAAAACCATGAGATCAAAAATGGCATAACATAACCAATAATTGATCCATCACAGCTTTGGCTCCAATACATGCCAAAAAAATTGCAATATTCACAAAGGTACTGAAGTAGAATAAACCTACATAGAGAGGACTATCTTTCATCTTAATATTTACAATACAATTAATTCAACTGAAAATTAAAAAAATATTACTATAGAAAAACTTGATTGCATTCAAATACAAAGATGCAAATAAGAACACCTTGACAAATTTAAAGAGGGAACAAATTCCTGAAGAAATGAGCACAGTCAACCTTACTGCATTTAATACAACTACAACCACAATGCACATTAAAAAATATTTTTTATGCATTTTCCATTATGAATGCAACAAAACAGCATTAAATTAATAATTTTTCATATACTGTTAATGACATATCATTTTTACACAGTTTCTTTATGAAGAATTATTTGCACACTATGTTCTTTTAATTGCATTTCAACATTAAATTTGTTATAAAACTGTTTATAATGCAATTAATAAAACTGTGTCATAACAACTCTAAATTGCTTTCATTAACAAAAATTCTTGATGTCTATCAACAAATTTACATTTTAATTATAGAAAATAATATGTACATAATAAAAAATTATTATTTTTGTTGAAATTTTAAATTAATTTAAAATACTCCAAAACTACAAGACATAGTACTAATGTGCATTATAAATTCCATTACAGTCTTTTGGATAAACCAAACTTATACCAACTCCACTAAGGGAAAATCGTTCTTAAATTAAATGCATACGACATTTTAATGCCCATTGCAATTACAACAGTTCTTTATTATTAATATTTAATTTTGGGAGATAAAAAGATAAAACAGCAATAAATTAAATGGGTTTTTTTAATATATATATATCGGCAAACCAAGTTTATATATCGTTCACTACATTAACTATAAACTATACAAAATCATCAGTGTATAAGATGAAGAAAATATCAATATGGAGGAAGAAGGGGGAGGAATCAAATACAATTTTTTTTTTATGATTAATTCTCTTTACAAAAAATATATTAAAACACATTTTGAGTTGGTAATTTAATAATTGAATAACAATCAACTGATGTCTAAATATTGCTGAAACAATAAAAAAAAATGGCAACGTGAATGGCACAGTTTGTCACAGTAATCAATACTAAAAACTGGAATGTCAGAATACAAATGTGGTAGTTATATTTATGAAATTATGTTGTTATTCCATACATAAATCTGAAAATAAAACTATTATTAGAGAAATATAAAAAGACAACTGGAAAAATACATAATTCTGAACTCCATTGTTCATTGAAAATATGATCTTATACACATTACAGTTAATTTGTGAAAGTTTTCCTACTAACACAGAAGATGTATTGAAACCATTACCAGATACCACTTTAATATTTTTGCTTAATCAAAAGAAAGGGAAAGCACACATACATACACAAACTTGGATGAAAAGTACTTGAAATTAAAACTGAAAAAATAATAGTAATAACAAAACAACAACAATAATATAATACAAATTCAGATTCTAAAAATACATACAGAAAAAAATATTTTTAGAGACAAAAAATATGAATGAATCAAAATTATTTTTACTGAAAAAGATAATGAAGTTAATAAAATTTGGAGTATAATTTTTTTACTAGGTTTCTTCCCCAATCTCAAAATATTTGTTTGACACATTGCCTTTTTCACAACAAAATCCCTCAGAATATGATAAAATACTTGTTGAAATTAGGCATATTTTTGACATAAAATCTTACTTTAAGGAGAATATAATGTAATATAGAGATAATGTTTTTAATTATATTAAAACTAAACAATAGATTAAATACAACAACAATTTCTCTAATAATTAATATTATGGCATGCTAGCAAATACATTTGAAAGAATGCAAGAAATGCATTCTTTTTTTTTTTTTTTTTTTGTAATATGCAATAATTTACTCTAAAACATTAAAAATAAAATTGTTGAAAAAATCTAAAATTATCAGCTGAAGTTAGCATAAAATTACCTTGATTTAATAGTCGGAGAGTACAAATTACTAAAGTAGTTTGCTCCACACACTTCATTACTATAGCCACATATTAATTCATCAATTTTATATTATTAGCTACATTTTCAATGTAATAATGCTCTAATTTAGACCAACTTACAATGCAAAGGACAATCCTGAAGTTTTTTTCTTTTCAAATTTCAATAATATTTTCAGAAAAGTATTTCATTAGAATATAATAAACAATTAGAAAAAGAGATAACTTATTTAAATAACATATGTACATTCCCTTAAAAGAAAGGCTTGTCAGTTAGCTTTTCCAATCTCGTATTTGACAATTACTTCTGATTGTTTTCATGTTTCAGTTGCATAGTAGCAAGCACCGTAGTCTACAGTCGTAACAAATTTTTACAATAAATAAAAGAAGATAAGTTTTACAGCATTTATAAAGTGCTCTAAATAAGCTGTACTTTTTTACAACTGATGACAAACTGTATTGATTTATTCACATGTCGAATTCTGTTGCAAAAAATCAAAGCTTGTGATGATTGCAGTTCCTGTGTGAGAGAATGAGATGTGTTGATATGCAGGGTTTATTTTTTGCCCTAAGGAGCCATAGGGGGAAAGTCATTTTCATAGTCCTGTTGCGAGTCCGAGGCGATCAAACCAGATCTTTGCTCTGAGTCTGAAGAGAAAGAAATGCAATTAGGCTACAAAATGAAGTGCCAAAATTATTCTAATAATTTTAAATATATAGTTACAAAACATCAAAAAAATCCCATTTATTAAAAAAATTATTATTAAAAGCTTTTTAAAAATTTTTACACAAAATGTTCTAACATATTACAGCAGATAATTTTTTTAATAATATGACTAGAAAATATGGTCAAAACATTACGAAAGGTAACAATATTCTACCTTGGGAAAAATTTATGTCCATCAGATGTCAGACAGTCAATTACTTTACACAATTTCCATCTTGTTCTATGTATAAATCAAAATTCAAAAAGTACCTGAGCTATGAATAGAAGATGGGGTAACTCGCTATTGTATAGTCCAGTGATCATTTATTCTTTTTCTAAGTTCAAATGAAGCAGTTTGCATCTCAGAAAATCATCCCCTAGCTTTTCCCAATCAGTTTTCGTCTTTATTTGTAGTAAATTCATTGGAAGCAATTCATTGTTTTGATTGTTGCTTAGTTTCTGATGTTTAGTCTCAATGATGGAGAGGAGCAATCAAATTTTGATTTGGTAGAAAATGGCGACCAAATCAAAACTATTCAATGAATGAGTGTCAAATTTATTTTAGCCCTGTTTAACAGATGACAACATACAATGATAATACAAACTTCCCTTAGCAACAGAATCAGTTGCAGGAACTTTTTTAATCACCTTTTTTAAAAAAAAAAAAAAAAAAAAAAAATCACCTGTCATTTCAATTATTGAAACAAGCTTCCTAACACCAGACTGAATATTAACATATCCATATATCCCTCCTTATGCAAATGAATTGAAGCTACTGCTGAGATTTTTATTAGATACCTTAAAAACTATAAATCAATTACATACGAATTACTCATTTTTATACACATTTACGTCCTTAAACTGCTAACTTAAAAGCAAAATTTCCTTCAGATTTCTTCCAAATAGTTTAACAGGAGAAACACAATTAAGCAATTGTATAATGGTATACACAATTCAATGACTGAGTTCCATAACAACAATAATTATAAAAAGGAATAGTTTAGTTATCTTACCATAAATATAGAATATGCCCTTATAATTAAATTTTTATTTTTTATTGAATAGTTATGGAGGAAAGGATACATACTTTTAGAACACATAATAAAATAGTTTCTATCCTACACATATTTTTAAATGAAATATTCAAAGTCTCAAGGGCAAATATAAAAATTAACCTGGTTTTATTATTTGCTATTCGGAACATGTATATGAAACATAAAATGATAATTTTTTTTACATCTCTTTAAATCATACCATTATCAAAATAATTAAAGAACCTTGAGTTATACCAACTTTTTAATCAAATTTAATGACTTTTGTCAACAGAACAGAATCAAAAAATCTTACAAGAAAATCCAGTACATAACTTTAATGAAACATAAGAAATGTATAAACTATGTCATAATTATTTATATTAACTTCCAAATTATGAAAAACCTTTAACAAAAACCTAAATCTATATTTTAATTTACCTGAATGCTCTTAAATTTAAAAGTTTTTATGATGAAACAAAAAAAAATTACTTTCAACTACATTTTTAAAGAAAATAAATTACACACAAGGAGTTCTTCAAAAAGTAAAGATACAATGTCATGTCTTGTATTTATTCATTAAAAAAAATATAATGATAATTCATAAAACTTCCATTACAAATTATTTACTGGTACACAATTTATTTTTCTGCATAATTGCCATCATTGTACAAATATTTGTTAAGATTGGGTACAAGTTTTTGCATATCATAGTCACATTAATGTTTACTGGCTGTTGCTGATCCCCCATTTTAACCTTATTTTTGAATTTTTCATCATGGAAGTTTTGTTCAGAAAAATGCTTCTTTGTATAAAGGAATGAATGTCACTGAGAGCAAGGTTCAGGTTCAATAGAAGATAGTTCAAAGCTTTTGATTAGTATTTTAGTTGCAATCTCTCTGTGAGCCTAAGTGTTGTCGTGAAGCTGGCATACTACTCTTGTCAGCATATATTTAAAAAAAAGTGATCATAAACTATTCTAATACGATTTTTTTTCAATTCTTCAAATATGAGACATCTATTTACTCAAATTATTTCCTCCATTCTTTAAAGAAGGGTATCAAAAATCACAAATGGCATACCCATTCTGTGTTTGTCATGAAATTCGGTCTTACATCAGAGAAATAATGACACCATTTTGCAACATTTTGTAACATAATGCTTTCATAGATTGAAGATAATTTCTTTGTGAAAAATGGCTGGCTTCTGACCTTTTGCATTCAGAAAATGTATGATGGAGTGAACTCTAGAGGTATTTTGAATCAACACAATCATTTTGAAAGTGTTTTATGCAAATCAGATTCAACATAGGAAAGGCAAACAAGCACAAGTTAAAAACTAAGGTTCAAGTTTAAAGCTGGTGTTGCCAACACATTCACAAAATTTTTTCCTTCTTTCATAGGTTGCATGTTTACTTTTCGAAAAAGCCTTAAATAAAAACAATTTACAAAAAAAAAAAAAAAAAAAAAAAAGATTTTTAGGACCAACTATTAGACAAAAGAGAGGATATAAAATTTAACCAAGTAATCATATAAACAAATTGAGAATTGTTCCATAAAAAAAATTCAAATGGCAAAGAGTTTAGTCAATTAACGTTATCAGTTAAATTAATGTTTTTATCAAGATGCTTAAAAGGTCTTAAATACAATAAACAAAATATATAAAACAGTGTTACAAAAATAAAATACACAGGTTTCTCTTTATACTTTGTGATGCATTTATCATCTTCACTGATGAAATTAACAACCTTTAAAGCAAAATCAAATTGTGTTACTAGAAAAAAATTTGGAGCAGTTTTGTTGATGGTGAGTCGAGAATAAAATGAATGAGAAAAATCAAAAAGCTTTTGTTACATAAAACTACAACTTATATATACTTTGCCTCATCAAAATTTTTGAGGTACACACACCTACAAAGAGCTGCAAAACAATCTCATATAACATTAATTTTTTTGCATATCAAAATTTTAAATTGATAGTACATAGAAAAGAGGTTTCAATAATAGAATTCAGGTTTTAAAAGTACATTTTATTTCACAACAGTTTCGTTTCATCTGCTAAAAATAAAAATAGCAATATTTAATTTTGAAATCACATCAAGCCCCCCCAAATTTCCTTCCTCTATTTTTAAATTTAAGTCAATAGTAGAATCTAGTTTGCTCTTGCCAATACTTGAAGAAAAATAGCCAAATCAAAAGTTATATGAAAAGAAATGTAATGAATTTGAGCAATACCAAAAAAGAATGCTTCATTCTTTTAAAAATTATTGCAGCAAAATTTCCCAAAGATTAAGAATACAATCATTTAAAAATGTCATTCAACACAGAAAGAAAATATATCCTCCAACAGAAATGAAGATTGACTTTAATGTTTCAAATATCTACCTGCTCAACAAAACTGCACCACTGAAAATTTTACTAAAAATTTTGAAGCTGCAAAAGTACATTTCTACTGCAAATACAAAAGAAAATGTGGTTGCATTGGTTTCACTTTTGTTCTGCTTCATCTACTTCTGACAGATTTTGAATGTTTAATAACAACACACTTGGAAGCAATACAAGGACTATTGGTGAAGGACCATGTATTTTCACTGCAGTCTTCAGTCAAATACAGGTACTGTCAGATGTAGAACTTCAGTCAAATTATGCAGAAGACACCCAAGATTGTATCTCTCTCATCAAACTTTCACATCACAACAATGGGAGGACTTGGAGCTTTAACAGATTTACTTATTCTGGCTTCATGAAAGAATTTGTTTCCAATATTTACTGAACCAATATTACCAATTTGGAAGCAACATGAGAACTATTGACAGCAGACTTCCTAATCTTTAGTCCTAATCAAGTGCCAAGGATGACACTCAATCTCGATTCCCCCTTCTCCTAACTTCCACACCATCCTAATATTGGAGCTCTGATAGGTTTAATGAATATTAGCCCTATCATGCATCTTCAATGGAGCCAGAACATGAACCCATGATTCCACTAAAGTAAAGCCAACCATTAGCTCATGACCACTTGGTTGTTATAGACTACTGGCCATCAAAATTACATTTGTTAACCTTGAAGGAAAACAAATACAAAAAAGATATTCAATTGTATGTAAACAGTAAGGCATGAAAACAAAATGATTAAATTTGCTAACATTTTTGGGATTTACAGGAGTGCAAAATTAGTAGAACAGCTGCTTCCCCTGGCAGCTAAAATGACTCTTGCTTGGTTAGGCATGGAGTCGAACTGGGCATGGATGACAGAAAGGGGTAAATCATTCCATGCTGCTTTATGTCACACTTCATCAACCATACTGGAGAAGGGCGGGCGGATGGCCAGTCTCAGCAACCCATGACCAGATGTTTTCAATGGGTGACAGATCTGGAAACCATGCAGGCCAGAACATGAAGTGCAACATGCGGTCTGGCATTATCTTGTTTGAAAATGGTATTCGACAGGTCTCGAAGATAGGTCACAACCACTGAATGCAAGATGTCAGAAATGTGCTAATCTGCATTCAAATTACTGTTAATCCAAAATAGAGATACTGGTGTCGTATACCCAATGGCTGCCCAAGCCATCACAAGAAGTGCAGGGCACCCATGTCAATATCAAATGCAAGCAGGCAACGAACGGTCTCCTCAGAACCTCTAGAAACCTATACAACCACCAGAATATTGCACACAGAACCAGGATAAGTCTGAAAAGGCCACATTCTGCTACTCCTGAATCCAGCTTTGTTACCAACACCATTTTTCTATATGCTGCATTGTCAGGAGAAGCCGAAGTAAGGTCACCATGCTGACAGTCTTCTCTGCTGCAAACCTTGTTACAATGTCAAGAGGATACTGGGTGTGCTGCAAACATGCCCATTTCCTGACTAATGGTCCATGATGTGGTTGTTTGCAAGGGCAATCTCACAATATATCTATCCTCGCCAGGATTAGTTATGGAAAGGTTTGGAGCTGCAAGCAGTTCAGTATGACCCTCAGCAGTCCACTGATTTCATATTTGCATGACAGTAGTTGGATTTTGACCAGTGCAACCTGCAATATCATGGTATGATAATTCACACTCTTGATAGCCAACGATTCTGCCCCAATCAAATTCCGATACTTGTTGGCAAGCATTTATTCTTATTCGAGGCATAACGCGATATTCTTAGCAAACTCTGACCTTACAAAATGCTTTCTAAAGGAGAAATCCACTACACAATTTTTCTTTTATGCAGTGCTTCAGATATCTTTTCTACATCCTGCATCATCTAAATGCACTGAAATACTAATCATTTACACATCCAACCGCTTCTTTCTTTCATGTGATTTTGACATTTGCCAGATCATTCCTTCCTGGTGTTGCATTATTAATGGCCCGCAGTATAGTATAAAAAATGGAATATACCCATAAAGAAAGTGAAATTACATTAAAACATATTTTCATAATATGCATTCAAATTTCAAAATTTTTAAAACACAATTAGTTTTATATGGCAGCAATTGTAATCATGGCAGGGAACTAAGAAGTAAACATGAAAATGAAACAATAAGTAGTTTATAAATTATTATTGACAAATGAATAACATTATTTTGGAATTAAATGCAAATATAGACACGAAAACCTCAACGCTTTCTGTATAAAAATTGAATGCATTTGATGGCCTAAGAAGCAGGATGTGACAGTCAGGTTTCTCATCAGTACAATAGATTGTGAATGCTAGATTGTGGAATTCTAAAACAATTTTTTTTAAAAAATACATCTTTATAGTTGAAATTATTTATTTTTACATACTTTGCAAGACACTTCATTATTAAGGAACAATTTAGTGTTCCATTATTGTGCTTTTATTTGTATATTAATTGAATATGAATGCAATATTGTTTTGGTTTCTACATTTACAATTTGTTATGCAGTTACTTTAATGGATTTATTACTCATAATGTCCTCCCCCAAATAAAAAGTACTAGACAATTCTATTTCTTTCACTATGATCCAAAAAAAGAAAGAAAACAGTTTTATTAAGCAATGGTAGCAAATGATTAGGTAACATTGAAAATAATAATGGTGGAGAATTATTTGATTGATAAATAAACAGATCATTATTCTCCATTGGAAACTGTTTTAATAAATATATATGCATGAAATTTTGCTAAAATTAAATTTAGAAAATATTAAAAAAAGAGACACTTTTTTTTTTCAAACTTTTTGTAATTTAGGGGAGATAGAAAGATATACATCTAGATGTCATTGTTGTTTAGTTTAATTTTTAAAAAAGAACTTATCTCTCAAGTACTACAGAACGTTTTAGAATAAGCAACAGAAAATATTAAACATTTTAGCTTAAATATATAAGCTCAGCAAAAAGCATGAATTAATATGAAGCATGAATCATGAAATATAAAATACCCAATAATAATACAGAAATGAAAGAATTTATTGATTTTATAGAGGTTGAAAACTTCTGACTTGATAGTAACACATCCTCAGTTGAGTTATAAAATACTAATAAAAGAAACAAACTTCCAAAATATGGATATACCATATTTCCAATATATACTTATTTTCACACACACAAACATGCTTTATTATTTAATTCTTCAAATAGGTTTGAAGAATAATAAGAATATAAAAAAGGTTTTAAAATATATATTCTTTAAGTAAAAAAAATTTTAGGTAATCTAAAATGTTAAAAGAAGGCTATGCAAGTTAAAACCAAATAACAAAAAGCCACAAAACAACAAATACACAGAAACTAATATTTGAAAACATACACCACAAATATGCAAGTATAATGAATATATTTGGAGAGTGAGGTAGAAATGGTTTTATTACCTAGAAATGTATACTAGAAATATATGTTGTAAAATAATATATCTAAAAATGTGTTTTGATGAAATAAGACTAACATATAATAATTCTAAACATGTTACAAACTGTAAAAATTTACAAGACTTGTTTTTAATTTTACTTTAAAAGAGATAATCTTTAATATGCTCAGAATAATTTAAAGAACTGAAAATCGTCTGATAAAATCATTCATAAAAAAGGTTTTACTTTCAATTAGAAACCTAGCTCCTTAAAAACTATTCATAATTTTTTTTAAAAATTCCATCTTAAAAATGTAAACTGGGAGAAGAGAAAGTTAGAGAGAGAAGGGGAGGGGATTTAAAAAGACTCAATATTTAACTTATGAAAAAACTACAGTATAAAGTAGTTGATATCCAGTACACAACTTAATACCTACATTCGAAAAAAATATATAAAAACTATGAAGTCAAAAATATTCCAGTTTCCATATAATTAGTTACCTGAAGAATTTTAGCCTAAAAATGACTATGGGTATTTCTACAAAAATTATTAAATGATCATTTGAATAAAGATTGGGGAGATGCAATCTTTAAGATGCATGACTGTAAAATAATAAGTGAGGAGAAAGATATTTTTCAAAGGTAAGTTTTTTTCTCCCCTAATTTACTGAAAATAAATTGATTATTATTTTTGTAGCAAAAATTCTTTTCAGAGACAATTTTTAACAAAAAAAAAAAAAAAAAAAAAAAAAAATTCAAACAGGAAATTCTGCTATATCACCACTAATAACTATTTTAGAGTACACTAATATATCAGAATATCATGGCTCAATATAATTTTCTGTACACATAAACACTCATAGAATATGAATTAACATAGATTTTGTGAGGTAATTCATAATAAAAAAAATATGTTCCACATTTTACAGTTATACAATGAAATTTATTTCAAGAGGTGAAAAGCAAATTTAAATTTTCTCACAGCTTCTCAGTCAAAAAAATATAGTACATTATCACCAGGATTATTTTTTAAATATTGTTAAGAACTATTCTCATCACCAAACAATAGAATGTCTTATTGAAAGTGATGTCATGTCACTTTACAAAAGATTCTTCGAATGTTTTACTTGTGAGCCTGACTCTTACTTACAAGATATGAGATACAAAGAATACAGCACCATGGAAATTAGGCAGAGGAATAATAATAATAAAAAAAAGAAGTGATTTAAAATAAAGTTTGGAGTTGGTCTAACAGGTGAAATGTCTTCAAACATGGTGGGAAACAAAGTTTATTTTAGATGGAAAAATGCATTACGCAACTGTAACTTGATTATATATATATCATATGAGTGTGCATACATATATACATGTTTTTAAATACAAGTATTCTTTTTTTTCACAGTATTTACAATTAGCTTACACTAGTAGCCAAAATAGAGGAAACCCTTTGAAAAAAGTACAATTAAGTTATGATGGCTCATAATTCCACTTTTTTTTTTCTTGGAATAATATCATAGAATATACATCAATGAAAATATAACTTAATAGCAAATGTAATACAATAACTTTATAAGAAAACTTTCATTAGAATACCACTTATAAAGAAGAAAATTGTAACTCATAGAAAAAAAATGTACAAAATTACTCACCATGTTAATTAATACTTAGTTGGGAAACTTTTAACCTCAATTATTGTGCAGTGGTTCACTCCTTCTTGGAGTTAACCAAGTTTTCTAGTTCTACAACTGTTATAATATGAAATAAAGAATGAATTATTGCTTTTATGAACTTGATTTTGTTCTCAGATTGCTTTTGTCTCACAAGTTTCTCTTGTTATCTACAGATTTATGATTGGATTAAGTATTAGGCTAGGCTAAGATGATTCAGCAGTGGAATATGATTGCTTTGAAACAACTTTTTTTTTGCACAGAAAAACAATATAACAAGAAGTTAAATCACCTCCAAATATATATGACTCATTAATGTGGTAGAAAGCTTTAATTTATTCTAGCATACTTCATTCATAGATTTTTGAGCATTTAAACTATAATTAAGCAAGCAAATTCTGCCAACACTTTTTGTTAACATACAACTCCAGATCATAATGTGAATCAGTTTTTCACTGTAGGTATTATACAATCAGGATACAAATATTCTCAATTTCTTAAGTATTTTAAGCCATCACTGCCAAACTATGTGATTCTAGTTTCATCTCTAATAATAACATTTTTCCATTGTTCTAATGTACTTTCAAACATGTGCTTTTGGCTAGTTTAATATTTTCAGCCTTCGTATGAGAGATAAAAATAGCTTTTTTTTTTCATTGGATTCTAGCTTTAAGACTAAAATCCATCAGTATGAGTTAAACACATCTTGCTCTAACTTCCCGTTGCATTCTGCCATTTCATTTTGAATTCTCCAAGATGACTTTTTTTCTACCATTAAGCACAGTTCCTTAATACATCTATCATCCCTGGTTGGTGTACATCTTTTTCTACTTTTACCTGTCAGGTTTTATAGTGATTAAGTCTCTGTGTACCTCTTCAGAAATTTAGAAATGCTACTTTTGTTTATGTCTCTACTAGTCACTCTTATAATGTCTTCATAACTGTAGTTTGTTCATTAAACATTGTTATTTTGTATTGCTTTCTGATTCACCAGTCACCTCTTTGAGTTAATTTATTTAATTTTATTATATTTTATCTCTCTAAATGGAAGAAAACCTTTTTATAAGTCATAAGTTTTCTTAACTAAAAAACACACAAAAATTAGCCAACTTGATATCAATCACCTACTATATTGATAGAATCATACTGTAACATATATGGTTCATAATTAAAATGACAACTGATGATTTAAAAGATAACTATCTCTCTAAACACTCTTTCATATAGGCTACATTCAAATGGGGGAAAAGTATCTAAGATGGATTGTGCTTCCTTTTATTGAATATTTGGTTAGATCTTTTGATTAAATAAAAATAATTTTATTTTTTACATTGTGGATAAAATTAATTTTCCAATTATGTATAATATGATAGTGTTATGTCAAACAATATGTGGAATTATGAACCATTTAAGCTCAGAAATGCATATTTTTTGAAGATGAAGGTTTATTACAATTTGGTCGCTAGTGTATATTTACAAGTTATTTTGCACTGTATATATATATATATATATATATATATATATATATATATATATATATATCAAATAAATTTCCCATTAGTAATCCAACATTTGAATGTTCCTAGTAACATTTTTGCGTCTAAATGGATGTGATGTACGTGAAAAGCCTTGGGCAAATATTTTGGAATGTTGTTTATTGCAATGTCTTGGCTGATGATAAAAAATGTGGGAGTCCTACTGTTACTTTATAGGGAATGATTAGCAGAGAATTCCCAACTTTTAAAGAAACAACACAGCCCTCTGGTAAGAATGCATTGTACATATCATTTTAAAGTTAACTTTACTAAATTGTACTAAAATTCTACAAATATTGAATCTAAAAAACAATACAAATTCTTGTATAGATATATGTATGTGAATGATTGATATTACAAAATATAACAATACTTTCTCATTGACAAATAAAATTTAAAACCAGGTTGGATATTGCTCTGACTTAATTGAGCTGCACCCATAAAATTTGCACAGTTCAGGTACATACACACTCAATTACAAGTTTTGATCATGATATATATATTACATATGTACTCAACATAAAAAAGCTA
>BMAW01008854.1:271903-296660 GCA_019974015.1 Nephila pilipes | reverse complement strand
GAAAGCTGTTTATCGCTATTTACTCGCAACAAAAAAGATTTCTTGCGGGAAAAAAAAAAAAAAAAGATTTGGAAAAGCGTTGGAACGATTGTATCACCCTAAAAGGTGATTAACAAAAGGTGTTATGTTGATGAATAAAAAAAAATTTTGCAAAAAAAATGTTGTTTTCAATGTTAGACTCGGGAGTTATTGATCGATGTGTTAAATGCCAAGCTAAATGTTATGTACATAACATTTAGCTTGTAAAATACATATATTGTTACATTAGATTTGTAAAATACATATATTGTTACATTAGATTTGTAAAATACATATATTGTTACATTAGATTTGTAAAATACATATATTGTTACATTAGATTTGTAAAATACATATATTGTTATATACATATTGTATCATATAGAAATAAAAATTTTGAGTAGTCTTACTTTTAACTGTTACAATAAAAAAAAATTTAAAAACAAAGTACAGATACTATATACAAATTTTTCATTTAGAGCATTAGTTACTCAATTTTAAAAATTTTACTCGAGACTAAATCATTCTAAATTCAACATCAAGTTTCCGAAATTGCCATTAAAATTACATACCAGCTTTGTTTATGTATGTTATATGGCTGCATTTAGTTCAATAGTGCAATTAGTTTAGTTCATTCATGTATAATGTGGTTGATAAAACAAGCAACATAACAAGAAAAAGGGATGGGTAATTACTTCCAGAAAGCATTCATATTAACACAAACAATATCAGAACATTGAACCAACCAGATTGAGGGCATCAAATATCTGCACTTCTCCAATAGAGGAGCTGCCTGGATAGGCCAGAAAATTGTGCTCATTGGAGGTAGAGAGAACACAAAGCCCAGCTGGGTTTGGTGGGGTGTCCCGGATGGTGTGCAGCACCTTCATATCACGGATGTTGTGGATGTAGAGACTCTCCACAAGACAGACTACAAGTCGCTGGAAAAGAACATGCTTACATTAATACGATAATGCATCAAGAAAAAGAATACCAAAACTTAATACACTTGAATTTGTATTGTAATGATTGTTTGGTAAGGAAGTTCTCTGAAAACTTACTCAAAAATATTAAATATCATTTTAAGAAAAGTTGAAGCTGCATTTCCCTTTATTTTAATTAATATAGCATAGAGTCCCACATTGAGCTTTCCTTTCACACCAAATCCATTTCAGTTGCAATTAAATGACAGAACAACTTCTGAGTTGCACACAATAAATTGAGCTCATTTTTCAAAACTCCAACTTGTAAACATATAGAAACTTTGAGGCTGAATTGAAATAAATGAGCTGGAAAAAGACCATACATTATGGATACCACAAATGTCAGACATCGTTTTATCCCTCACCTTAGTTATATATGTTTAATTAAAAAAAAAATTCAGTATCAGGAAAAACATTTGTCTGTAAACTGATTTTTAAAAAAAAATACTACAATTCATATGGTAGAAATTGTTCCAAACAGCAATAATAAATTTTATATGATGCATTAAATATGTTACAATGTCATATACATGGTATGAGAAACCTGTGAATACATATGGTTACCATTACTATCATGAGAGTTATTTTGAATAAATTTGAATTTAGCAAGGTGGGAAAAAGTGTTTGTTTTCTGGTAGGCTTTCGTTCATTTTTAATTTGTCAGCAAAATAGTATTAATTAGCTGTAATTATTCACACATTAATATACAACTATTTTTCATTTAGTCAAGCATTATATGTATATCATAATAGTCTATTCTAATACTAAGACCTACACTTTCTATGCACTTAATTTGGTTGCACTCTATTGAAAGAATAAATTAATAAACTTTGAAATTAGAGCACAAGATAATTTATTGACATATAAAAATAATCACTAATCATTATTAATTTAGAATAGAATACTTATAAGAAAATTTAAAATACCATAGAAAGAAACAGACCTTATCCTATTCAAAATGCTCTATGATATTAACATACAACTCAGAGAGAATCTTGTTTTTGAGATAGTGAGATTTTCTCATTACAATTGACTTAAAAACAATTTCCAAAAAGACATTCTAAATAAAAACTTTAGAGATTTCTCAGTTGCATTTATTAACTTAACACAGAAAACGATTTCTATATTAGCATAATAAATTAATTACAGAAATATTTTGCTTTTAGCTAGCAAATTATAATTTTAAAAATGCCTTCAATACATACAATATTGAAATTTTTTTTAATTTAACAACCAAATCTATGAAAATCATGACAATTCATTAAAAGTCAAAGATATAGTACCATTCAAATTGTCCCCCTCCCCCCCTGCATTTTTAGATGTACAAAACCATACAAAAATTGCTGAAAATGATACATGAATTTAATCAAGATGACAATGAAAAGGAAGAAATTTCTAATTTCAAAAATGGATACAGACAGATTGACTACATTAAAATTGACAGACATTTAAAAAATGAAACTTAAAAGTCAGATAGATATCTCATTAGAAAACAAAACCATCTAAACTGTCACACAATAATCTTTGGTGTTAAGTCTAATTTGTTATTCGGCTAACCTTGTTCATTACCAAGTAATTCAAGTCTCATATACACATTGCACTTCATTGTTTTACATTAAACTTTAAAATATATCAACATACGAGAAAAGCATTCTCAAAAAACACAATAATTTTTTTAAATTAGAAATTGGCAAATATTTTTTAAGTTCACCTTAATTTATATTTCGATAACAATTTAGTGAACAGCCCTAAAAAAACCTTTTGAATTTAGTTAGAATAAATTCACTATAACTCAATATAAACTAATAACAGACATTTTTATATATAATAGTCTATAAATAAATATCTTTAAAAAAGGAGAATCTGTACATTGGTACTGTGTAGAAATAACAATAATCAATCAAAACTTTTCCTATTGACTAGTTGAAACCAATTTAAATTTCTCCTGTTTATTGTCATTGAGGTACAAGAAATATTAGGTTCATCACTTTTGCCTAAATTTCTGAATAAATATCACAAATATAAAAAGTTTTTGAACCAATATATAGGTACTAAAATAATTACAAGATTTCATTATCTATTAGCATTGTACTTGATCATTCTATTAATAGATATTTAGATATTTAAATATACATTTTATATTACATAATTGATGAATAAACCTACTGCAAATAATTTTATAAATTCCTACATCAAATTTGAAAAAAAGTATTATTGGTACTTTTCCATAGCCAGGCGCAAATGTCGCCAACTGAGAGCCAAACGCAAGCCAAGTCGCCAAGCGAAGCGAATGACCAAACAGCCAATGGAATAAAAGTCAAAAACGTTCAACTATAAACAAATATTAATGAATTGTAAACAAAACAGTTTTACCCAAAAAGAATGCTTATAATTATTGGTTTTTCCAGAATATAAAAATGTCCTTGAGAATTTGCTCAAATTGATCGGTAACTCTTCGTCTCCACATAAATTCAGCGAGGTACAACTCCAAATGATGGCGAAAAGTTCCCCAATGTTTTTTATTTCTCCATTTGGCACTACCTCAAGGTCATTAGATTTCCTGATTGTTTACACCAGTGTCAGGATGAACGAAATTGTATCAGTGATTTACTTTGAAATACTGTAGACCAGCTTCTTTCATTTTAGTTGAGCAGTAGCCCTTCCAGGAATCAAAATAGACAATTGACCATTCTTCAATGTGATTTGTTATCATATCTAACAGTACTGGTAAAGAATGGTTTAGAACTTTAACTAGAAAGCATTTGTCCATTTCACGGCAAACATCATCAAATATCCACTGTTGTAGAAGAATTCAACTGGCATCGTTCTTTCATTTTGTAAATAAGCTCTCGTCTATCTCAACTATTTTTTCAGGACCCGGATTTTTTTTTGCCCATGTTTCGCTAATACTTCTACACAAACTACTCTTAAGTAGTTGTTCCAATCTACAACTGAATTATGATTCCTATCCAGTTGTTTTTCACACCATTTGATTAATGTCATCTCTTTGCTCCAGCCGTAAATAAATCTCAAAGATGTTAGAAAACTCAATCTGGACAATTTGAACCTTGTACTATTGCAAATGTTCTTCATGCGGCATGTTGAAAGATTGTACTGCCAATGTACTCCATCACAAAAAGACAGTTTCATTTCATGATTCTGATCCCATGTTGCATTCTTTGCTAATATACCTTTCTCTTGAAAAAAAGACAGCATCTTCTTCAATTCTGGCTAAATAACAAATTTTCATCATTTTTTAAAACAAAAATTAAGATGGAAAATGTGCTTTGTTTTGAATGAGTTCAGAGAATAGAGCATGTGGCCTTTATGGTTGTAAGAAATTTGGCAAAATTCTACATTATTTGGCGATTTTCCCCTAGTGTCCGGTTAACGGAAAAGTACCGTTTTATTTACATTTTATTTTCTAAGAACAAAATATCAAACAAATAGAAATAATAAATTCAATATTAGAAATTGCAGATATATTTGGAATAAAATATTAAAATACAAAATCCAGAAATTTGAATTTGTATTTATTTAAAAGTTCTTTAATTTATCTTAAGAAAAAGCCATTAAAATTAGCTATATTTTAAAAAAGTTTGCACTAATGGGTTAGGGTGTAATTTTTTTGAATTTACATACCTGTCTGTTGAGTTTCACAGCCAGAATAGTGTTTGAGTAACTGTAGTTACAGATCTCTGTCCCTTTCTTGAAATGACAAACTTTCAGCTTGCGAGGAGAAGAGATGGTGACCAAGGCAACCAGGCTAGACGAGAAAAGTCGCTCAATGATGCGGATGTCATCTGTGTCTGCAAACATAAATTGAGTTTCAAAGAACAATGCTCTAAAGTCATAAATTATTCTGAAGGGCATGTTCATTTTTAATATAACAGCAAACATAATTATTAATAATTTTAATCCTTTGAGGGGCGGTATAAAATCAAATTTTTGCTAAAATTTATCTGATGTGCATTAACAGTGTTAAAAAGACACAGTCAAGCAGTAATTTTTTTTTCCTGATTTTTAAGACTAGGCAAATATTATATACCACTGCCCCCATAAGACAATTTATTTGTTCACTCAAAATTTCGTAAACCTTTGAAAAAATAACACTTGCATAAAAATTATATTATTTTAGTTAATTCGAAAAATATTAGGATTACATAACATTTTTGAAAAGATTAAAACTTTTTATTCCTAAGAATGAATAATTTGTGCAGAAATATATCAATTAATTTAAGTATAACTTTTTTATACATACATAATTTTCAGAGAGAATAAAGATAAAACTATATTATAAACTTAATAAACAAAAATTTTGTTGAAATACATACACAGTTTTATTTATAAAATAAGGCATATTTTTTATTACATTGATTGTAGTGATATTTTCTTCCCCACTTGTTTCTGAAGATAACTCTGATCCATCAGAATGGAGCTTTTCAAGCAAAGAAAATTCTTTCTCAATCAAAATTCCCCATATAGGCATTCTTTTAAAGATACATTTTAGAAAAACATATATTTACAAAAAATTAGTTAAAACTAGATCATGAAACAAATTTACATAAAATTTGAATTTTTTAAATAATAATGCACACACTATTGTACAAAATCAGAAACAATCCCAAGAAGGAACAAAAACAGAAATGCAATGAATGGTAGATGAAACTAAGACGCTGTCAGTTTTATGTTTTCAATATGAGCTCAAAACCCAGCTATCTAAAGTAAATTGAGTTTTGTCGTATATTAAACACACCTCCCAAGTATATGATGAACATGCATGTCACATAAAAAAATTGTCAGCCCTCCCTAATTTGAATTATTTTTAGCAGAATGCATGCTCAATTCTTTTTAATCTCTACTAAAGTCAATTTCATAGTTATTTTACAATTTAGAAGGAACTGTCCCTTCTTTCAAGATTCAGATCTGGCACCCAAACATACATGACTATTTTTCTTACAAAGTGGGTGTCCACTCCTCGATGCTTTTGAATTCTGTTCACTTGTACCTTTTGGGGAATTCCACTCCAGGCAATGAGAGAACTTCTCTCCATAGCCAGTAGCCTAGATTATCCATTTTTATCTCATGCTAATGCCTCATGTTCATTATAACGAAAAAGCCTTTAAGATTTGTCTCTCACTTCTCTTTGTTTAATTTTCTTTCCAATAGTTTTGGATTCAAGAAAACCTTTCTTACCCAAGTGCTTTTGTTTGTTGTCTTTAAGTGGGCATGCACTGCATTGATAAATTTCTATTTCTGTTTAAAATTTCTTTTCTTCGGAGAATGTCTGCTTTTTGCAACACTGATACTCAAAAACACATTTATCTTTCACTGTAACAAAGTGAAGCGCCCCATATTGTTCACAATAAAAAATTTCAGAGCTGCCATCTGCTGCTTACTAATTTATTGTGTGGGTGGTGGTATAGATTTTAAACCAGTTAGTTTGAAGTATAAGACAAATACTTTATATATTTTGTTTTGAGTAATTAGCAGTATTTACGTACAGTTTAAAACATGTAGATTGGGTAGCTGATGATTTTAAAATTTTCAGTTCATCTCAGAAACATTCCTGTAAGGGATAAAATACCACTTGCTGGAAACTTTGATTTGATTCAAAGCAGTAATTTTTATAATTATTCAGCATGGTTCTGCCATCCAAAAGTAAAGAATACTATAAGCTACCATTTGAAGATAAATGTGAGGGGAAAACACATATTTCATAGAGATTTTTAGGGTGCTAAAAATGTAGTACAAAGAATATACTACCACCCCTGAAAGGGACAAACATATAAATTTCACTTGTTTATATTTATAACATAACACTGACTTTTATTATAATGATGCAATTATGCATATTTATAGAAATAATAATAGGTCATTAAAATTGATTAAAATTTGTGAATTTTTATTATTATCAAAGATTCGACGAATTTTCTGGAGATACGAATGTGTAAAAAAATATTGTTACATATTTTTTTTAAGACATAAATCAGATGGCACAAAAATATTTTCAGAAAGAAAAATAATACTTTCGATGCCAAATAATTCTGCTTTAACATACTTTACTCAATATTATCAGTAATCATTCTTTAAAGAAAAAAAAAGACATATTATTATTAACCAAGAAAAGCACAATAAAGTTCATACAGATATTTTCATTAAAATCTGCAAACATATTGTCCGAATATGCTAACAGCCCGATTCTGATTTAAATTGAAAATTCTTTGCAATGTCACAAAAAAAAAAGTTCAATGTTATAATGCAGCATTCTTTATTAAAAATGAGCTACAGAAAGGTAGCAACATTTCCAAGAAATAAACACCATTTCTAAGAAACATTTGTCTGCATTCACAACCCATTTACAAAAATGATTATTAATGCAATTTACAAGCAAAGCAATATACAAAATTAAATCCTTAAAAAAAAAGAAAGGAAATAAAAATAGCAAATTTTAATCAAATAAGAAAACAGTTTGAAAATTATGCACTATAAAAACTTCTTTCCGTTGTTATTCTTAATTCTAAAAGATATTTCTACAACAACCAATTTTCATGTATTAATAAATCAAGTAATGAGTATGATGTTAACGTATAGTGACAGTTCAAATATAAACTTTTATCATGCGACAGTGGATCAAAAATTACAAGGTTTATTTTTTGTGGTTAGTGAATATTTGCATTGGGTGGAAAGAGATCGCTAGAAATGTTCAACGCAAGTTAAATACACAAATCAGATTTAAAAATTTGGGTTTTGAAAAATAGCAAATACTTGATATTCAATATCTGAAAATTATATTAAAACTTACAAGACAAATAACATAAGACTTTTATACAGGATTGCCTTTAATAATTCACTTAAAATGTAATTCCCATAAATTATTTGGTTTTCAAAATAAAACAACAGAATAAAATTAACTGTACATTGCATGAACTGTAACAACAGTTCCTATCCTGATTACAACACAGTTTTAAAAGACAAATTATTTCATAACAAATTATATAATGAATGAAAGCCATAGAATAAGAGACTTAATGAATTGTTTAAGATACAGGGTAATTGTGTAAGATTGATAAAAAAAAAATACTGTTCTGTACTTTTTATTATAAAATTTTTTAACAAATACACTCATATTTCTCTCTTTTTATTATTATTTAAGAATACATATATGCATACATGTAAAAAAATATCTACTACTTTTTTTAAGATAATGATATATTAAATGCTGTTTCAAATCTTGAATTACTTCACAATTTTTTACACCAAACAGCAGATACCAAAACTTCTGAATTAGTGTAAAAAAATTTTAATGTGCGAGTAATAAAATATTTAAAATAGTTTCTTTCATATTCTTTGATAATTTTTCCAGTTACAGTTTTAGTAGATATAATATAATTCTATAGTATATATATATATATGTATATATAATTCTATAGTATATATATATATATATATATAATTCTATAGTATACATATACAATAGAATTTTCAATAGTTGCTCCCAATCAAATAATCCTACTATTTTGCAATTAAAATCAAGATTAAGAGTATTCAATCTGATTCTATGACTATGTGTGTGTGTATATATATATATATATATGATGTGAATCCATATTTCTACTCTAACTCACATAAGTGTTAAATTCTGGAAGATTCCAAATGATGTCAAAGGAGGCTGCTGAGTATAAAACTTTGTGATTTATCATTTGGCTTTTTCTAAGTTCTTTTTATGGAATTTAAGTCCAATTAGTCTGCACTGATCTGCACTTGAGTGGTAAATTCTCCAGTTCTATGTAAAATGATATGTCATGTTGCCAAATGCTTGATCCATGTAAAACATTTATGATTCCTTGATATAAAATGTTTTCAAAAAGATTAAGTTACATGTATTTACAAAAAGACAGAACGCTTCTTATGAATCCAGGATCATGATTACTATTATTGAGTTTAATAACACTGTCAATAAAGATCTTTCAAAATCTTAAATATTGCTCATTGACAAAAACAAAAAAATGAAGATAATCTAGTACAATTAATCATTTTACCTGCTTTAAAAAAATGGAGTTCATAACAACAATGAAATTGAGTTGCACATTATTAAATAGGACACAAGTCTCCTGGACTTCATTTTAAGTCTTTTTTTAAACTTCCAAGATCATGATGATGATTCTAACATAGATGTTTACGGACAGAAAAATTCCCTTTCAAAATGTCTGAACATCACTGTAGTACACTGTGTTGAGCTATGATAGATGCATTGAAGATTGATGAAGAAATAACAGGTTTTGACCAAGAGATATATGATACTTTTTCCTTGGTTAGTCCTGACAATCTATGGAACAATGGTTCATTCTGCATATTCTTTAGATTTATCTTCAACAGATTGCATCAATTTGCCCATCCAAATCACTTCCTGTGTGAAAATGTTTAATTTCAAATACCAAGAGATTTTGAGTTTGTCAAAGAAAATTGTACCTGAATTCAAGGATCTGATTTGAGTGTAAACAATGTCATAATTTTCTCTTCTAGTCATTTGAGTGTGAGGATCATTTTTTTATGTGCACTAAATCTATCATATATATTATTGCAATGTAATACTTTCAAGCTTATAAATTTTTGAGAAGCTTAATTTCCTTAAAATAGTAATTGAGACAAATTTTTGTGTTTTCATTTAGGAAAAATAAAAAATTAAAATTAAGGTAAAATATAATGACTCATCACTTTAAAAAAAATACCATAAAATATTCCATAAGGAAACTGGCTTGAATAATTTGAAAATTTTTACCATTGTGGTGAATGACTTCCAGTTCATCCAAGTTATTGAAGGAATAAAGCTTAAAGCCTTTTTTAGTTCCAACTGCTAATGACCTGTAGAATCAAAATAAAAAATAAAGTTTTTAAAATAAATATCATTGATTTTTATTTTCAAATGATAGAAATAAATTTTCATTTATTTTTTTAAAGATAAATTGGTCCACATACACATCACTCTTAAAAGTAATATTTTAATAAATACATATATACTAAACTTAAATATAAATCTTATAAGAGAAAATCAGAATTTAAAACTAATTGAATGATAGAATAAATCTTAAAAGAAATCATGCAACGCACATGTTATATGATAAAATAATCTGGATATGCAGTCAATTATGTTCATATATGCAATATTCATTCTAGACAGAGTTTACAGAATAAGCTAACATATTCAATAAAGAAAATGATACAAATCCAAGTATTTAGAGAATAATAAATGAATCACAAATTTTTCAATCTTCTTTTCAATAAAATGCATTTTAATGAACACCAATATACACATCATGAATTATTATTAAAATTCCACTAATCATCTTTAGATTGAAATGGGGCTTTAAAAATTTGAGACCTATTTTTGAAGCAACATATCTTTCCATTAACACATATAAACAGTTAATGAAAAAAAAAAAATTAACATATTACTGACTAATATATAAATTAATGTATTTTTCACATAATTAATTACAAAAGAATATTCTATTCATTTTCAGGAAGTTGTTTACCATGCATGAACAACAGTTTTTAAAAAAATTAATATATCTTTACATTCTTTCCTTCTGGAAAGATATGCTTAAATATTGAAACTAAAAATAGCAATTTACCTTTTAATTTAAAAGAGCATCTAACTGCCTAAAAAAAATTATCTTACAACATGATTAAAGATTTTTAAAAAAAAAAGTCTTGGATTTTCTGATAAATCTTCCACAGCATTTCTCATCTCTATCTGAAATCATTTCTATTTACCTGGAACCTTCATATTGAGATCATTTTTCTCAATTTTTAGATTTTTGCTTTTTTCCCTTTGTGATTATTCTGAATCCAAGTTTAAAGTATACTATCTCCGTAATTTTACAGCAGAGCTGATAACAGTTGTAATATATTTATTTTTCTCTCTGTTTGCTATGTAACCCTATTCCTATATATTAATATGACTAAGCTCCATAAAATGGCATGGTATAAACTATGGGTTTAAATTATCTCTAGAATACCAGGATATCAAAGTAAAATAGTTTTTATGAAATGTGTGGAGATACTTCTAAAAACAGAATTTGAAAGGCAAAATATCACAGTCTTAATCAAACAATATCAACAGACAAAATGGAAGGGATAGCATTGTTTGCTTCTTGGGTACGATATTATTTTTTAAAAGTTTCAGAAATTTATATGTTGATGGAATAATGATAAGTGACATATTGCTACATTAATGTCTTACTCAAAACAGTTCTAGATATACCAGGAAATACCAATATTCTTTCCTAGTTTATACACCAAAATATGTTTTATTACTATACAAAAAACATGTAAGAAATTATGAATTTTTTTAAAAAATTCTCTACAGTTTAGATCTAGTTAAATTTGTTCTTCCAAAAAAAATTTGATTTTAAGAAATAATTAAATTCAATTTTAATTTAAATCTGAAATGATTTTATAGCACTGTTCACATTTTCCAGATTGAAATGTCAACTATTAGAATTAATCTGAATAATTTTTAAAGGTATTTTCCAATTTTAATGGAACATTTTACAAAATACTTGCAGAACAAATAATTTCAATTTTACTATCTTTTAAAAAATGTTTCATAAGTTGATATATGATCAAACTCTTTTTTAAATTTGACAAGCCAAAATGTAAGCTTATAAATCTTATTTTATAAATATCTTGAAAATTTTGTGTATGTGTGTACAGTTTTCAAATATAAAATAACATAATACAGTTGATGTTAAGCCCTAATTTCATTCAATTCAAGCACAAACTGATTAATTCATATGATTTCTCAATAACAATATTGTTAGTCCAGGATATAGGATCTATAAATTTTGCTTAATTTTTTTTTTTTTTTAAATTTCAAATCCCTTCAATACACATTACAGATTTTTTTCACTATACTAATGATACTTTTTGCATGGAAAAACCAAATTAGTTTAGATCAGCTGGCAAATATACTTTATCAGATTATATAATATATCGAGTTACTCCTATTTCCTCTCTTTTTCTTTGACTATAAGAATATATAACTTCACTAATTTCATCTTCATGAGTAATTTTAATAAGGATTAAATTCATCATTACTGCAACCAATTTATCTAATGGGATGATCAAAAATGGTGAGCAGACATCTGCATTAATTTATATAAACAATAATAAATGATTAATGTTAAGATCTTGTCTGAAGTAATTCACATAAATGAAGATAACGATCAACATTTTTACAGATCATTAGTCATATTTAAGAATTAAATTACAAATGTAAATAAAAAAAAATCAATGAGAACTACTATGATTAAAAAAAGAAACATTTCCAACAATATTATAAAGCTTTGGACAATTTCTCAACAACTTTTTAAAAAAGAAAACAGCATCAAATTTTTAAATAGCAACTGTGCAAATTTTGTGATAACTTTATTAAAAAAGTTTAAACAAAGATATAAAATTTTAAAATTAATATTCCTTAAACTTATTAATGAGAAATGAAAGTGTTCCTAAAACTGATTCTTGGTTCATGAGAGATTATACATTCTCCATTTTACAATAAATGTTTACTTTCACATTTTGATAAATTTACATAAGCTTTACTGCAATATAAAGTAAGTATAAAAAATTAATGGATTTCAATTTCATACTTAGTTTTCAAGCTTAGTTTTTTTCATTGATTTTAAAAACTATAAAAGATTTAAATTTTAGGGATTTTTAAAAATTTAATAAATCACTACAAAAAACTAATTTAGTAATTTATAAAGATAAATTTTCAGAGTTTTGAATACAAAGTATGTACAACATATCACACATTTTTTTCACAGGATTCCTAACTTCAAGAAAAGAATATTTGCAAACTTTATTGAAACAGTAAAAATAAAAAGTGTTAGGTAACTGTAAGAATTATTATTGACAAAGAATTAAAAAAAAAAAAAACTGACATATTTTAAATGGAGAAACAGGGGTATTAAAATAACAATAGAAACTCCCACACTGAAATTATGAGGGAAAGACAGAAACTTCCTTTACTACTTGTCAGATCCTGTCTATCCAGATATTTCAAGGTTGAAACACACCCAAACACACATAAAGTACTTAAATCCGCGTAGGAAATTAATAATCAAGAGAAATTGAACATTTCCTCTTGCTTTAGATCAATTAAAGAAACAGATTATAAATTAATTGTTTTAGTGCAACTGAAAAATTTTAACGCCAACAGAACGAAAAATAGCTCTTTATTTTATTCTCCCTAAATATTTATTAATAGACATTTTTAAATCTTTTTTTAAAATTTGATCGAACATGAAATAGCAATTCGAACACTATCGTATCAATTATTAGAAATCAGACAAATAAAAATAAATAAATAATGAACTAAAATGTTTCTAACATTAGTAATACTTTATTAAATAACTCTATTGCACTGTTTAAGTACATAAAGTTGTCGTAAAGTTACAATTTCAAATAAAATTAAGACTTTTCTTTCTTAAATTGGTGAAAAGGCGAAACTGCGTTATGAAAAAACGAAGTAAATAGAGCGATCACAAGTAGTAGCATTACGAAATGGATTGTTAGTAAATAATGTATCTGCCATACTTGTTTTGACTTACGTGCAATCTTGATTGAAATTGACGAATAAAACTTCCCCTGAAGCTTCATCAGTGGGTTCCAGGAGATTCATGTTATGTAGAAAGAAGGGTAAAATTTACTTTTTAAGAGTTAGAAATAGCTAAAAAAAAGAATATATTATAAAGGTTAAAAAAGATATTCCCTAACATCGCACTCCTGCCATTACATCAGCTGTCTCTTAACTTGCTGTGTACTAATCCAGCGTTTTCTGACTCCGATGCGCATGCGTCGCATTGTTTAGCTAGTTGACTTCTGTGAACAATGATTTATCTTCGATTTGGCGATAGAACTTTGACAGATGACGTATATTTGTAAACAAATATTGTTTTTTTTTTTTTTTTTTTTCTGTGGAAGTTTTCCGTGTATCTTGTTTGAAATGTCGGAAAAACTCTCAAACTAATAGTTCTGGAGACGGTGAAGAAAAATAAAATTTAAATTTATTAATGAATGAGTTTAATACCCGTTGGCGAATAAGCATTTAGAGTTTTTTTCCTTCAAAAGAAAAAGATAAATCATCATTATATAATATACGCGTGCTACACAGAATAGAATAAATTTTACAGAATACTCTTTCATAAAATGTTAATGATCAGTAAAAAAGGATTCCAAATTTTTTTAATCAAAAAGTTATCTGTGACTATAATAAGAAAAATTAATGATGGCGACCATATAAACTTTTTATAATTCAATACGAGAGCAAGGTTCAAAATTTTTTACAAGTATTTTAAATTTTTTTTATATTTTGATTTTTTCTTTTTGAAATAATAATACAATTAAGTAACTCAGTTATTAATTTGAAGTAGCTGCATTACCTTAAATACAGTTATAAAAGTTATTGTAAGCGCAGTTAATTATAATTTTTATTCAGTTTCACATATATGTCATAAGTTGAATAAATATTATTAATTTTACAATAAAATATGAAATGATATATTTCAGAGGATCCGTTCAGTAATATGGTTTGGTGGAAGTTTAAAACGGTTTTCCGTTCGAAACTAATGAAACTATTAACTGAATGACACGTAAGCGATTTCAAGAAAATCTATTAAATAATTTCAAAGTAATCATTTATATATATATATATCAATTAATTATATATTCTTATATTTGTGTGTGTAAGGTTTCTACCTGAAAATTTAATTCATATTTATATAAAACTTATTCATGGGGGAATAACTTTTTGATTTTGATTATTGAGTGAAAACATTTTCGGCTGATGGTTATCGGGCTAATTCTTTGTTGATTTTCAGAGCTTGACATTTTGCGAGAAAACGATTTCGACTTAAAAGTGTCTCATGGTCCTTCAGACTTGAAAAGCGAAAGTTTAAGCGCATTTTTATTGTAAATCAGCATGCAATTAACCTATTTTTTGGTGAACAAGTTCTAGCGTATGAGCTTTTAAGAAATTAATCCTAACTGAAATTCTTATAAGGCAGTTGTAATTTATAATAATAAAAAAAATATAGAATCCATAATCTCGACAATGATGAAACCGTGGAAACTAAATATTCTTGTTTCATCCTCTTCTCAAAAACATTTTACTGAAAGAAAGCGATTATAGTTTTCTTTGAAATTCTTCCTGTGTGAAGATAAAAAAAAAAATAATGGAATTTCTTTAGAATAAATTATCAAGTATTAATATGAAGAATTAAGTTTCTCCTGCTCTGGAAGATCCTAAGCTATCTACAGTTTATTTCTGAGTGAAGTCTTTTAAATGAGAGGAGATAGATATCTGGATTTTACGAATTTTCATTATTTGTCTCTAATTAATAAATATGACATGTTTATTATATTAACATATGCCACAAACTATTCTAACAAAAATATTTAACCTTGGTAATTAATTACTATATCTAATTGAGGTATACAAATATCTGAAATAAAATTCATTATTATTAAGATTACCTTAAAATATTTTCATTGCATTACTTTGCACCACAAATTGAAATTAATCCCCCACAAATAATTTGTTTCTACTCAGCTTTCAATTACTATTTACAAAATAAATTTTTAAGAAAATTTAGCATAGTTTGTTCATGATTGTACGTACGTGAAGTCGAATGAATTGTCGGAATACGCGTTTAAAATTATTAAGTCATGTTTCGTTATCAAATCTTTCTCTATAAAACTCAAATAAAATGTGGACATTTGGTAGCTGGACAGGACTTAGTTCGAAACGATCCTCAGGAAGCTCATCACAAAGGCCTTCTTTCCCTTTTAGTCCCCAGAAAAATATTCCTTGCTCTACGAACAAAGAAAAGAGGGGGGGGGACCTTCCATTCGAAGTGAGAAAGCCATTGTCCGTAGTGAAAGGGGTGTCCTTGTTCATTCAAGGTAAGGCTAATGACCCCTGGTTCTACATAAACTGAAGTCCCGAAAGGAAGAACGAATTTCTGTCTTAAAATTTGGCTTACACGTACATTTTAAAAACAAATAACTAAGAATATAAGTATCTATTTATTTTACATCAGTGTTTTTGTGGATAATATTTACATTATAATTTCCGATATAACTGAACTTCTCTTTACTTTTATCGAATTCATTAAGTTCACCATCCATTGTTTAAATGATTTATTATTGTTTTCTGATACAAATACATGGTATTTCTTTGAAGATACAGAAGATTTTTGAAAGATTATGAAAAAAAAAAAAAAAAAAAAAACGGTATCGTCATATTTGTTTTTTTCCCCTCTAAATTTGTAGGCAGACTACTATATATTACGACTATAACTTTATAATATGGAAAATTCTTTATAATACGCAAAATTGATCGATCAACATTTTTATTGATATTTTTTTACTTTTCCTCAGTTTGATTTTGTGTTGTAAAAATAAAATATTAGTAGTAAATCTTGTATTTAAACTTTTAATTGAATCTTCAAATACAGAAGTCTAACACAATTTCAAATTTCATTTTTTATGGTATATATCTTCTGAAAACAATTCGATTTATCATTGTTGAATTTATTTGTGCCCAGTTATTCTTATAATCAATAATACGCAATATTTTAATTTATATTTTAATTATTTTTAATGAGAAATAGCATGGCTTGCTTCAGCCATTGACGATAAAAATTTTAAAAAAATAAAACCTTCGTGGAGGTAAAAATTAGCTCAGTTTAATTTCTTAAGACTAAATTTTTACTTATAAACATATTTACTATCCACACAATAATATACAATATAATTTTGAAAAAGTTACAATAAAAATTTTATAAATGCATATTAATTATAATTAAAGACTTTATATAACGCTATCAATAATATTTTTAATCCATTTTTTTTATACTTTATATTCTGCTATTGTACTAACTTTTTTTTGAAAAATTTTAAATGAGAGAAAAATTCTTTTTAATACAAATGCTCACAAATTGTAAGTCCAAAATAAAATTTTAATTTTAATAAAATCTTTAGAACAAAGCTTTTGATATTTATATATGATTCAACTTAAATTTGTAATGATTTCATACAAAAAAAAAAATAATGTTCATTTCGTAATATTTCCTCAGCTATAACCCATTAGTAATGAGTTCATCCTTATTTGCTGATTCAATTTCATATTATCCTTTAATTAATGTGATCACATGATCAGAAAATCTGCTGAACCAACTTTTCCATAGTCTTAAATATGTAGGAAATAATCCCAACTAGACAGATAGATGCCATCAAAGTCCTTCAGAATACATTTCATCTTATACCACGTGATTTAGAATAATCCCTACCTATAAGTTCGAAGGCAAGATAAAATTCTTACTCTTCTGCTGCAATCAAGGTGGTGAAGCTACGCTTCTTGCATTATCCATTTTAATCATGTGTGCATTGTGTGTATATGAAAATCTCTCTCTCATGAAAATGAATAAACAGTCGAAATTGAAAAAAGCTGTTCTCATTGCGACTCCTGAATAATAATGTATTTTTACAAGCCATTGAAGGATTTGTGACACACACACATTATATATATATCGGGATCAGTCCGAAGAAAGAATATTGTTTTTTAAATTTGAAAAGTTACCAACAAATTTGTTATTCTTTTAGTATGCTTTATTTTATTTCATTTTTATCCACTCTCCAGTTAACTCGGACGGTCTCTGATCCCAATTAATCCAACTTAACGAAGTTATACTGTACACTCATCGTCGAAAAAATTGCTGCACCCAGAAGGGAAGCAAGGCACAAAAATTTTAAATAAGAAATTGTTTCGTCTCTATTTGGTATACAAAAGATTATTTTTACAATCTATACGAACGACTCTTTTCAAACATTACGACCAGAAGTCGATTTGAGCTTATCCTTTTCTGCACTCTGTGAGCGCGTGAAAGTGAAGTTTAATGACGCAAGAGGTAGATGTGACTAAGCTGCGTACAAACAAGATGCAACTGTGGCCTGGACGATTGAGAAAAAAATGGAAAAAAGATAAAAAGTTTGACACAAGAAGGAGAATCGATAATAGAGAAGGATTTCTAGGGTATCCTGGGGGCGCGTCAACCGTGTTTACCAAAGACAGTAAACCCCGTTGGGAAGAAAAAGATCACTAGAGTGCCTCGGGGCCTTGATACCGTACCTTCCTGAAGAGGTTTCCAGATATAATTCCCAAGAGTAGGTGCCTGACTATAACTCCAAGCACTGTATATCCATTTTAGTCACCTCTTGTGACATGCATGAGCCACAAAGGGACTATTCTTTCACACCCGGTCACCACACGGGTAGGACGACAGCTGGGCTGGCATCCCGTCCCCAAATTACTACATCACGTTAACGATAAGACTTGGAACGTCAACATATTTAACGTGCATCAGCCTTGCTACACGGGAGGTCGAAAGTGGCATCAAAACTCGAACTCACCACTGGGCGAAAACAACACCAGCCGAGAACTCGCGACCATGACCACGCGGCGACCGTGTTCAATATGCAGGGAATATTTTTACAGATGGTTCTGTGAATTCTTAATTTTGGCAAACGTAAAATTACAAAATACTAACAGATAGTTCTAAACGTGAAATTAATGGATAGCACTAGATAGCCAACTGCACCAGACGCTCTCCAATAAGGATAAAATTCGGAACACAACAAACTGAATTTTATAGTTAAGTAATTATTTTGACGGTAGCTCTTTAAGGTTAAAGCGTTTGTAACCAATTCTACTCGATGGGCTATGTTTAGTGCAACCATGTGTTCGATCCCGATTCTATTCGAGAAATTATGAGGACAGCCGTTATGTAGAAATTAGGAGACCACGAGTAGCTCAAGCTCCAATTTCGTCAATCGAACACGTATTAAAATTACGAGCACTCTCTTGCGACTAAAATTCAAAATTTGCAATTTTACTTTTCTTTTTGTATCAGGTTCCGTCGCTGTGGCCGAGTAGTCATAATTGTGAGCTGACGGCCGACTTTGCTCTAGTAGAGTCGTGGCTTCCAGTCCTGGTGTCTTTTAAGACCTGCAGTGTAATGAGGCACTTCAAATCAGTCGAATTTCTAAGTCCTTCCCATTGGCGTGTAGAGGAAATTTGAAGAGAGAGATGCTAGCAGAATTCCTCGTTACTTGACCGAGGCTCATTTTTTGGTTCTGCTTTTATTAACGTCGCACTATGAGCAACACGAGAGATATTGGTGGCAGACCCCATAATTTTGAACCTCGGTCTAGTGACGATGAAAATACTCAAGCTGGCACCCCTTCTCCTAACTTCCACTTCAATTTAGCACCTAGAACTATGGCATACATTAAAAAATAAAATAAAATTTTTTATGTCTTCCTGTTATCATAATTGTGGAGAATGTTGTATTTTAATTTTTAATATTCCTTCAGTCAATATTGTATCATTAACTCATTTATAACGTAAGTTTGGTTTTATTAACGTCGCACTAGAAGCAACACGAGGGCTATTGGCGACGGACCTCGTAATTTTGAACCTCGGTCAAATGATGAGGCCGACACCTGAGCTGGCACCCCTCTCTCCTAACTTCCACGCCCCGCCAACGGGAGGACATTGGGCCCCTACAAATTTAACGTTCTTCAGCCCCGACTACACGGCGGGTCTTTAGAGGCATCAAGGCTCGAACCTGAGACTCGGCGAAAATCGCCGGTCGCGAGTCCGCTGCCATAATGTGAATAAATATAATAATGTGCCGTAAATGTGAATAATTATTTATGTACTTTTTTCAGTCTGGTAAGACTGACAAAAGTACTTAAAAAATTTTTAAAGATAAAGAATATCATTTGACTGATTGTTTTACTAACGTTGCACTTAGAGAGTTATTGGCGACGATCTCGTCGCTTTGAATCTCGATAAAGTGAGCTGCCACCTGAGCTATCATCCCAATCTCCAAACTTCCACAGCACACGAATGGGAAGACTTAGAGCCTTTAACATATTTATCGGGCCTCAGCCCCGCTACTCGGCGTATAAAGAATATCCAAGAAACAAATTATGCAGCATTGTTTTTTTATGTCAAAGTAAATAAATGTTGCTGAGAAATGAACTAAAATGTTAATGATATTAAAAATGTTCGTTTGTAACGACGTCTAAAGCGATAAAAAAAAAAATCGGAGAAATAATGAAAATCCCTGAATTCTTGAAATACTTACAAGCGAAAAAAGAGGGCGATCCAAAAACATTTATTCGTAAAACATGAAAAAATACTTGAATGCTTCTGGATAAAATTTGCTTCGCACCAAAAATGTGGCTCGATGTTTTCAAGCTCAAATAATTATTGTAAATTATTTGATATTTACTAAATTACAGCAAAATTATTCATTTAAATCCAAAATGAAAATTCTCCTATTCGATTTGTTGCTTACAAAGTGGAAAAACGCCAAACAGGTTCTGGTGTAAAAAACGCAAAGATGCGTTTTGAAAAGACAAGAAGAGAATGACATTCATTAACGCTTATTCCTACTGGAAATAAACTCTCATCTCAGAATGAAGCTACAGATAACTGAACACAACTGATGAATGAAATGGGTTTGAAAAGATTTTTCTTAATGAACGAATGTTTTCACACGAAAATTGTTATATTTTTTGTGTTTAAACATTTTTTTTTTTTTTTTTTTTTTAGAATTTTGATCATAAGTTTGTATAACTGTTTATGTTGCTTTCGGACATTAACTATTATTTTTTGGATTTTTAGGCTCCTGCAATCATCATACATTTTTAAAAAGTGAGCTATGGATTTCGCTTCTGACATGACTTGCTTCAGTAAGTGAGCTAAGGACTCCCAAGTATGACATATTAGGAACAGATTTCTGAGATACTTAACTTTTTACTTCGTAAAACTAACAAGACTGTTATGCCTTTTTAGACGTAATGAACTGTAAATGTTATTATATTTTAAAAAGATATCAACAAACTGTATTGTTTGCAAATTTAGATCTAAGCTTATGAATGTCAAATTGAAAAAAGTGGCCGTTTTGTTTAACACCCAGTACAAAAAAAAAAAAAAAAAAAAAAACCAGACGTTTTGGTTAAAATGTTTGAATTAAAATAAGTTTTTCTTAAAGAAGACTTTTGGAAATTGTTTTGAGTTAAAAGAACACAGATTGGTGGGATCGAAGGTTACAATAGGAGATACGCAATTTTAAATTCTCAAATACTAGATATATGAGCAATCGCATGGAAAAAGCTGATTCGCCCTTTTCCGAATAACCCGTTGAAGTAAAACAGATTATTGTTTCAAATTAGGACATAAACTTTGCAAAAAAAAAAAAAAGAATCGACGAAAAGTATTCGGTTTTTTCAGTTCTGGATGCGTTGTGGTTGCTTGCATGAGAAAATATAATAAACAAACGTGAAACCTATTGAATGAACTAAGCTTATATTCCGGTGTTTATTGTTTAATTTAGACAACTTGGATAATATTTTAAAATGAAAAAAAAAAAAAACTGTCCGGATAAATATTTTGATTTCTAAAATACCAAAAGAAAGTGAATTAAATTAAAAAATTTCTAAAACTAGCTTAATTTACTTTTCCCACGAATGAAATATAGACAATTCTATGTATCCAAATGGACGATCCGAATTTAAATAACTTACAATCCTCTGAGAAGAGAAAAATAATCTGTAATTTACAATGAAATTTTAGTTTTGTGCTGTCTCCCATCAACACCACCATTATTTTTGAAAGATAATAGTTGCCATTTGTCGCTATCTGTTGAACCGTGACCGTTATAACATTTGAGACTAAAAAAAAAATGCTTAAAAAGTTTTATCTGAATTTTCTCATGATGACGCTGTTGTTTAAATCATTTTGTGTCCGAGAAGCTTTAAAACTCACTTTCTTCAAAACATATTTAATCTTATTTTTAAAAAAATTCTATTCCATCTCTGTCACAACACAAACACACCCCTTCTTCAGAGGGAGGATCTCAGTCCTACTTTCCGGCTTTTCGTGAGATGTGAATTCAATTAGCTTGTAAAATTCACCGGAAAAGTTCATTATGTTCAAGATTGGAATTTTTTAAAATAATTAAACGGGATAAGGAGATTTTAAAATAATTTAAACGAGACAAAGAAAAAAATGTGATTTTAACCAGTGCATCGCTTGTTGTAAAAGACGCTTTTCTTCTCTGAACTTTCAGTTACGCTATTGGGAAAGAACAGTTATTTGAATGCAATTTCCCAGTAGTTATAAATAAAATTTCAGGGATCTCTTTCAGTGGATGACTCGTTTCTCTGCTCGCGTGCAGTGTTGACGTCAGCCACCTCGTTTGATGAGTGGCGACGGTGGGTGAACTGTATCAGTGGGCTGCGGGAAAAAATCGATGATTTTATCTGGGATTATTTCAGTTTATTTTATTCTAAAAAGGTAGTAGGCACCTACGGTTATAATTTCTTCAAAAAGAAAAAAAAAGGAGGGGGGGGGGATTTTTTTTGAAAAAAATATTTTGAAACATTTACGAAATAAATTGCTGTTTTGCAAAGGCAAAATAAAATTATAACCATTGTGCACCAAGCCAACTGCAAATATCTCATACTATTCATATTTTTTAAAAAATTACTGATAATTGCCTAGGAGCTGTGTCATAGACTAGAGAGATTCGAGTCTCAATTCCATCAAGAACCTCATTGGCCCATATGCAAAATGGTTGATTTTATTGAAATCTGTAATTTCTGTCGGAATTATAAGAACGACTTCTTATTAAATTTTTGTAAAAAATACAAGAAGAAGGGCTCGAAATGTATGAAAGAGCCAAAGCATTGCATTCCTAGCATAGCCAAGGATATCTTTAGAATTACAGATTATGGGAAGCTCGAAGAGTTGGCTCAGTTGTCGCGTATCTCTAATTAATCTACTGTCTTTACCCCCTCTGGTGTGTTGCTCATCAAATAAGACGATATTATTCAAAAGTGTCATGCTGTTTCAGCTGCGCGTTTTAAAATAACTAAGCAAGCCTGCATTTGAAAAACATTGCAATATAATCCTCTCTATTTCCTCATCGAACGCCGCCGCAACACATTCTTTTAGAAACACCAAAACTTGCTCAATTTTTGTAATGAGAATCAGAAGATATGATCCGACTGTTTTGGGACAACAGACGATAGCGATACCGCTGCCGCGAGCAGTTAAAGGAACCAAAATTCGCAGAAATAATTTTATGAGCTATCGAAAAAACCTCCGCCTCAAGTGTTTACAAACAGTTCCATTTCCTGAGCAAATCGCTTAGCATGCGCTTCGATCTCTGCGCAGAAAGGAAAGTCTTAGGGAACTTAAAAAAGAATTAAGCAAGCAAATTTATAATTTTTGCTTATAATTTATTTTTTACGCAAACGGAATTATTTTAATTACATTCTTAATATGAAGCTTAAATATAAATCGGTTTTAACGAACATCAAACATAACGATGGATTAGTTAATATTAAACATAAAATGGAGTAATGAATTAATGTGATGGAGACTAGCCAAAAAAATTCACTGAATTTAATGGGTATTAAACGTGTAAATAAAATACTCATAATTGGATTCACATCTCGGGAGTCAGTAATATAAATTAAAATTACACTTTCTGAAAGTTTTATTTCCCGAATATCCTCTTCAGAAAGAAATATGAGCTTTATATGATAGTAAGATAATATTTTGCTTCTGTGTTCAAAAAAAGTATTTTTCGACTTCGAGGGAAAAGATACAAATTAATTCGCTTGGTGAATTCAAAACTGATATTTGTTAAATTTTTTGTTCCAAATTCAATTTCACGCTGATATTTATTTACCAACAGAAAATACCTGAAAGCCTGATCATGTTTCACAAAAAGAACATTTTTTTAAAAAATCTTATATAAAACTTAAATATTTGCTTTTATGTTTGTTTATCCAAGTTATACATACATATTCTTACGATTAATCGCATCACTCCAGAATTTTAGGGCACTTCACTAAGGAACAATAAGCTTATTCTAGCCCCCCTCCCCCAATTTTTTTTTTCAAATTTATATTTGGAGATATTTTTCGAAGAAATCTCTTCTCACTCTTTTGTGGTATTTTCCAGCAGATGCAACAATTTTTTCCCCAAAAAATCTACTATTTGCAGAGATTATTAAATATGTACTTTCAAAACAATAAACAAAATTAGTATAATATACAAAGTCTAAACCTAAATTAAAACAATCTATTTGTAAGTTTCTTTTCTGTAAAATCGCGTATCACATCTTTCAGATCTATTTTACTACTCAACCCATGTTCAATGGCCAAAATTGTTACTAAAAATCATTTTGATTTTGAATAGATATGGCTCTTAAATAACTTTTTTATTCTTTTTAATATAGAAAAAAAAAATTGTTTCATCAATAGCAACAGTTATGGGCAACAGTGATAAAATTCTCAAATCAATTCTCAAATCTGACCTAATTTTAAGAGAGGTAATGAATTTAAAAAGCGTCAACTGGACATCTTTTCTTTGTTAAAAGTGAAGAAACAAGGCCTATTTCGTCTGTCAGTTCTAATGCTTAAGGCTCCCGTCTACCCACCATTTTGATTTCGTCAGCTTAATGTTAATCCTATGGAGTTTTGACTTTAATCCTCCCATCTTTATTATTTGATCTATTTGAATGCAATAAAGTGCATTTGAAAGAGCAAAAAATAATGAATGCTTCTGTGGAATTACTTTTTTCCTCCGATTTTTAAAAATATTT
>BMAW01008854.1:247500-271893 GCA_019974015.1 Nephila pilipes | reverse complement strand
CTCTTTCAAATGCACTTTATTGCATTCAAATAGATCAAATAATAAAGTTGTAAGAATTAAAGTCAAAATTCTATAGGATTAACATTACTTCCACGAAATCAAAATGGCGGGTAGACGGGAGCCTTAAAGACTGTAGGAATCACCATCTGTCTAGACGTTTTCGAGATCTTTACAATGTGCCAGTAATTCGTTTTATGTATGTCTTTTAAGTTTGTAAACATAATACAGAAATTTGAAAAAGAGTTGTTGTGACTATTCAGTAGATTGAATCTCTGCTCCATTGACTCTTGATTTATAGTGAAGAAAAAAAACTCTATTTTATATTTTTGTTTTGGATCTTGTATCTGTTCGTCTAAGCTTTCATGTGAAAAATTTCGTTTTGTAGACTATACATGATGACATGGTGTAGTCAATTCAAAAATTTTCTTTGTCGATTTCGTTGGTTATATTTTCAGCTTCTAATATAATAATTAATATAATGTCAAAAGATTCATCCGACCTGAATTCTTTTAAGAAAATTAATGAGCTGTTTATTAAAACAATAACTGTGGATAAATCAAAAATCATTGGATTGAAGTAGCTCACTCTCTCATCAGATTATATCAAATATCTCCATTTCTTTCTGTCTATAAACGTTTCCTCGCATGCTTATTGAAGACAAATTCGAAAATTGGGGCTCCTAAGTTTAAGCAGAATTATTAAAAAGAAAAAGGAAGGAATACTTTTTATCAGTAAGTACAGTTCGAAATACATGTTGGCAACAAGATTTCTACGGCCGTATTGCGTGCAGGAAATTCTTTGTGAAAATCGGAACTATGATTATCCTTCACTATAAAATACATAATCAAATGTCCAGAGTTCTGGGGGAAAACATAATTCTTTTGACGAAAGTACGAGTAATTTTAACGTTTTTGGTTTGGATGGTAGGTTTTGAATTTGGTTTTATTAACGTCACACTAGAAGCAACACTAGGATTATTGGTGATAAACCTCATAATTTTGAATTCGATCAAGCGACGAGTACGATACCTGAGCTGGCACCTCCCTCTCCTAACTTCCACACCACGCCAACGTTAAGACTTTGGGGCTAACAAATTTAACGTGCATCAACCCCGGCTACACGGCGGATGGATTGGATGGTACAAGAATGGTGCGAAGAAAAAGAAACACAATAATGTATCCAAGGAATTTGCTTCCAACAATGAAACATGCAGAGGGGATGCTCATATAGAGATGCATGAATGCCTCTGAGGTTGCTAATTAAATCCAAATTAATAGAATAATGAATCACAAGCTTTAATAGACATTTTGAAAAAGAAATTTACGGACTGGCTCGACGATCAATATCATGCCTAAAAACCCTCATATATGTCTTTATGCATGATAATGATCCTAAGAATATAGCCATAAATACGTGGCTTTGAACCTTATAACTCCATAATGTATGAAATTTCTTTTCAATCATCAAACGTCATTTCTTTTGTACATGTCTCAGTATGTTCGTATCAAGTCCATTTCCAATAAAAATGCTTTGATAAACGCTCTTAAACAAGAATGGAATTATATTTATAATGCTGTTAATATATCGAGTTGGGTTGGATGTATGAAAAGAAGACTCAGAGTAATTAATAAAGGTAAAACGTATCCTATCAGGTATTAATAATAGAATGGTAATTTAAGCATTTGTGATTATGCGCATCGTACGATTACTTTTTACATCGCAAGATTGTGGATTATTTATGTTTTATAAATTTTATGTTTTCATATGTAAATTTTTCATATTGATTTTACATGAAAGTAGCAAAATTTATTCTATTATATATTATATTTAAGGGCTACGAGTATTTCTATAATTTAACTACATATTTTTTGACAGAGAGGCTCCTTTAAATTATAACTATTATTGTAGAATGATTTCATTCACTGCCATGATCAGATTTTATTATTTTATTTAGAAATAAGTTACGGTGTGTCAATGGATCAAAAACATTTTAGAAATATCTCCACAAACAGCCACTGTTTTAAAGATATTTCTCTAAGATATTAGTAAATGAGTGTATGTAAAACACACATAATGGATATATTATAAAAAACCTAAATTATTGCTTTTTTTCAGGATATGAAAACAAAATTAAAAGAAAAGAAACCAATATAATAGATTTACGTTTTTAGATGTTTATAATTACAAGGACATCAGGGTTTTGTTTCTGTATTAAACTTACGAGGAAATAATTACAGATCGGTATGCAAACTTTTTAACAGCAGATTTAACCTGATTCAAATGTCAGCTCTAAAATTCTTTTGAAAGGACATTAGTCGAAATGCCTCGAGGAAAAGAGCTGACAGGAAATGAAGTGTGAAAAGAGCAGTTTTTACGTGGAACTGGAACATCAATTCGCCGCATAGCTAGAAAAATTCATGCACATATAACAGCTGTAAAAAATATGATTAAACATGGAATACAGAAAAGATCTGGTACAAATCAAAGTTGCCTCACAGAGACTTAAGGTGCACTGTGTTGCTGCTCTACGAAACATATCTGCATCTGAAATCATCCGTAATATTAAGGAAAGGCTTAGAAGCCAATAATTAAAAGTGTTTTAAATAATTGTAATTTCTCAAAATATGTCAAAATTAATTTTTAAAAACCAGCATTAATTAATAAATAATATTATACTAAGAGAAACTGTGCTAAAATGGATAACGGACAACGTATATTAAATATATTTTCGCATAAGAAAAATTTTAATTTTGATGGACTAGATGGTTTTGGCACGATCTCAAGAAAGACAAAGACACCAGAAGCAGCAGCAGCAACACGATGGAACTTCTTGTTACACTTTCAGAGCAGCAAAAAATAGTTTGAATAAAGAAACTTCAATATTTTGACGATTTCCTAGACCTAAACTTTATATAAAATGTTTGGGATTATCTTCTTAGAAAAGTGTATGAAGAAAATGAGAGGCAGCATTATTCATTTGAAGAGCTTACGGATAAAATCTATGCTGTATGAAATGATATTAATCATGAATATTTGAAAAAGCTTGTTGAAAGTATGCGAGACAGAATGATTCATTCTCTCACTATGAAAAGAGGTCCCCAAAAATAATAATTCAGAGAATAACTGTAAAAAAAGATAGGAAAAACTTAACTATCTTTACAATTGTAAACTTGTTAAAATATTGTTTTTTGACTGTATTTTTATTTTATCACGAAGAAAAAGTTTATATATATATATATATATATAACGAGAAACGGTGTAGCAACATCAAGAGTCTAAACTGTTGACATAATTTTTGACATTGAATTTTTCTTCTTATAAGAAGCTGTAAAAAATGTAAAATGATATTGTCTTTGATTCCAAATGAATTACCTTTTCGAATTTACCTATTCCAAGTATAATTGCAGAGAACAGGGGCTTTTCGAATGATGCAAGATATTGTTATGAATTGGGTTGGGGTAGAGCTTAATTATCTAGTACTTTATTATTAATAATGAAAAAGTGCATTTTTGCAAAATGACTTTAAACTGCAACGTAAAATACAGGTTGTTTTGAAATTCATGGGTAAAAATTTTAGGGGTGATAGAAAACATCTAAACAGGCAGTTTTCACCATACAATGTATTGGTGGAGAGCAAGCGGGGAACCACTAGACGACTTTGTAATGGAAAGAATAAAGATCCAGTTTTCTTACAAGTCGTCATTTCCATCGTGGATTTCAGGAGGCCTGACGACGGGAGAAGGCCATTATGTATTCAAGATAAATTTCTAATTCCTTGCAGAGCAAAGACATTTGAATTTAAGATTTTCGAAATAAAATTATGCACTTTTTAAATTAACTGACATGACAATACACAAAAATATCCAACCGAAAATACTTTCAACTCTGTCTTGGTCACGATTCTCTTCACTGATAAAGTCTAAATAAAATTTCAGTAAGGAAAAAAAAACGCATATTGTAGCCCTGATGATGCTTTGGGACAAGCGTTGAAAATTCCATATCTAACATATGAAGGACATTTGCAATGAATACGACCATCAAAACGCCGAGTTGAATGCGCCACAAACTCATTAGGCAACCAATCATCAAACTTCGGTCTACATTTTTGGCAGGCATTTTTTTTTGTTACACTATTGCGTATATTCTTTGTAATTATACAAGTAGTTCATCCGGCCGATAGCGTAACATACCCACGAGAGAAACTTTTTATAAACAGTTTGCTAAAAAATGTAAAAAAAAAGTCTTGTCAACCATTTCAATAATTTCAACGATATTGTAACAATATCAATCGCCTATTACCTTATTAAACGAAAAGCCACAAATAACTAAAATTTATTCATTTATTACTTAAATATTACAGCAATAATTCCCAATAGTTTTCAAGGTAAAGAAGTTAATTATTTTTAAATACAGAAAATATTTAAATTTAAACTACAATTAAAGAGTGAAATTGTATAGAAAACTAAAATTATTCTGATATTAGTAATTTATGTTTACACACACACTCACAATCAATGCATAAAAGTGCTTCGCGGGAATTGTTGAAACAAATTTATTTTAATTTTCAAATAAACATAATTGAATTACATCGCAAAATATCCGGAAAACCTCTAAGATTTGGGGGAGGGGGGAGAAGAAGCTTAGGTAATAAAATGGCTAAGTTAATCTTGGAAATTGAAGAATACATCCCCCCCCAAAAAAAAAAAAAAAAAAATTGAAAAGAATTTTAATCCAAGAAGAAGCTTGTCATTGGTAATTTAATTGGATTGTTCTCGAAATTGAATTATATTATTTAAGAGGTAAACTGTATCTCCAATGAAAACTATTATAATTCAAAAAAAAAAAAAAAAAAAAAAAAAAAAAAATAAAAAAAAAAAATTTTTTTTTTTTTTTTTTTTGTGAGAAGCAATCAATATAACTATTGACAAACGTCATTTCGTTAACAAAATAACGGGAAGAGACGTGTTCTCAGCACCACACGCATACACAAGTCTAAGTGAAACGGTTCTATAAGGTTGATGTCGTCTTGCGTCACGCAAATGATCCTCTGTTCTGGCATATATCCCCCGCGGGAGAAACTAATTTCTCCTAGAAAAACATCCATATTCTTCATAAGAGGGAAATCAAGTAGAGTTAGATCCTTTCGGGATAAAAAGCTAAGCTTCTTTGCAACTGGAAGTCAAGTATTCGTAGCTCGAAAAAGTGAGACTGTATTTGTTTTGGTTCTTTTGCAGAGTCGGTTCGATTTGGCATCTGTGGAAATCCATTTCGACACAACGAGCACTGTAGAGAAAATCACTTGCATTCGAAAGGGTGATTGAACGATCGCGCGCGGAACTAATGAGAGTCGAAGAATGAAGCAAGGCATGAAACAGTGGTTTTACATAGGATGACAAAGATTTTTTTTTTTTAAGTTTTTTGTCAATAGTTAGATTCGAGCCTCACACGAGTAAAGAACATGTGGTTTATCAGGACAGACTGACCCAATGGCGCAGATTATTTCACAAAGAGCTGCTGTGAAAAACAATCTTTAAAACTATTGTTTCACTGTTGAAGCACGGAATAAATGTTCAGCTTTTTAAAATGGTCACGATACTGTTGAAACGAGATAAAATAACGCGAAATATCTAATATTCTTACAAACAAAACATGAAAGCTTAATCAAAAGGTTCAGGCAACGGCTTTTCGCTTGCAGCAGTCGTTTTGGCGAATTGCACCCGAAGATATTTTTCCTTTTCACTCAAATGTTTTTTAGTCTCTCCTTAGATTCTATTTCTTTTACCACATTTTTTTATTATTAGAGCTATTCATGAGATTGAAAGGAGTTCCAGTTAAAAATTTGAAAAAGTATAGGGGAGGCGTAAGAATAAGGGGGGGGACCTATACACGTGTAGGGGGATATAAGAATTTTTAAAAGGCTTATGGGGCATAGTAAAAAACATTGTCCTAGATAGTGAAAACATCCCAGCAGTAATCCAAATTTGATTTGGTAGGTGATTGATTGTCAACTCAAAACTATCATGACATGAATCAATGTCACTTTTTTTTTTTTTTTTTTTTTTTTTTTTTTTTGCCTTCGTTCAAAGGATAGAAGCACAGATTGCTTATTCTAAATACGTGACGCTGAGCTATTCGCAATTTTCTCTCTAACCTCGGGAACGTTTTGATAATTTCAATTGAGTAAAATTTTGCTCCTTCAAAATGAAAATGAAACGTTATTACGTAAATTAGATGTAGATAAGACGTGTGGCGAATTGAATTAGGGATAATGATGTACAAGCGAAATAGAATTGAATAAATAAAAGAAGGGAGATAGGGAATAAAGACAAACTGACATGTTATTGCAGATTGGACTGAATCATCAAAAGTAATAATTCGGATTGAAGTAACTCCTAGTTAGAAGACTAAGAGTTTTAAATCTGAGATAAACTAAAAGTGAGAGAATCGGAACGAGTGACTTGGTAAACTAAGATTTTATTATTAGAACATAAATTAAGATTAACTAAGTTAAGAATGATTCGAGGGAGAGAGGGAGGGAGAGAGAAAGAGAAAGAGTGATCTAGGATTTCTATGTTAAGAGCTAATAAACTATATTGTTTTTCTCTTACTCCCAAGATTTTTAAAAGGATATTTTAGATCTCATTGAAGGAATCGATCACCAGTTCCCTGAAAAGGTTTTTGCTAACAGCAAATAAAACCATTTGCTAAGCAAATAACTAGAATAGCATGTCAGAAACATCACTAAACTAAAATTTGTATTTATTTTTTTAAAAAAAATGTCCTATCTTTCAGATAGGGTACTTCGAGTTTGAATTGTAATTAGATTTAACTATAAGAAAGATAAAATCTTCACTTTGAGTTTGGCACAGAATGTCCCACAAGGATTTAGTACCATAGATTCATATAACCAACCTTTAGAAGGGTTTTATTTCAATGTACGGATCGCATGCCATAAAATTAAAGGGAAACTCAAAAACTATTAAAAACAAAATTTATTTATAAACTGCACACAATATATATATTTTGTATTAAAGCTTCATAATTCGAACGATGAGGCATTTTCTAACCAAGGCGATTTCTAAAGTTAATTGCATGTTTTGATATTTGTAAATAAAGTGGCGCAACGTAGATTTCTGCCACCCAGTGCGAAACCTAAATATACCACTCCCATATAGAAATAAAAAAAAAATAATGCATTGCGAGTGCGTAAAATTAAATTACGAATAGTTGAATTCATTAAAACGAATTAATAACATTCTACGGGGTTAAAACTGCAAAGCTATCGAAAAGTTTAAAAGTAAACAAAAAAAAAAAAAAGACATTTACCTTAACACCCTATATATTCGCTACACGAATCGTATAAAACAAATAAACTTGACATTACAATGATTAACAAATTAAGGTACAAGTAAAATTTTATCAAAGTATAAAGTAAACAATATCAACACTGCGTCGCTCTTCTACATAGAAAAAAAGCTGAAGAAATCACTTGTCATCTGCTCACTGACAAGTCATGTCGTCTGAGTTGTTCAAGGACAATAAGACAACAATTCAAAAATCAAAAAAGGGACACATTAATTACATTTGTTGAAGGGCAACAACGAATCATGATCTGCGGCGTCTTTTTCGAAATTCAAAAAGGGAAATTTATTTTCTTATTTTGAAAAAAATACTTTACAAGCTTTTATTATCTTTACATAAATATAAGTATATTTGTTTAGGTCAAATCTTACAACTCTATTTAGAATCATTTCTGCTTGCCTTGAAATTCTGCATAAAGACCTATGCAGTCCGAATGACAATACAGCTATCATATCTAATGACCATGACCTGATACTGCGAACAAGATTAGCCACCTAGGTCGTTTTCTGCCCCCCCATCTGTGCCGCCTGATATCATGGCCCCCTTTCTCCCTCCCTCGCTACTCCACAGTGTAAATATAACGTTTCCGGCTGCTTTTCAGCTCGAAGATTGAAATGATAAAAAAAAAAAAATGTGTCTCATAATTTTAAGCTACGGTCATATAATGAGATCGTTACTCGAGCTGCAATCCCATATCATGCCAAAAATTGATTAACTGATTGCTTATTAACGCTGCAGTTAATAGGAACTCGAGGGCCTACGGCGATGAGGCTCTTAATTTTGAATCTCGATTTCCAATGACCTTAATATCACCTCCCTCTCCAAATTCGGTACCTTAATTAGCACCTCCCTCTCCAAACTTCTACATCACCTCGACGAGAGGACTTTGATACGACAGATTTAACGTGCATCAGCTTCGCTACATGGTGGGTCTTCAATGGTTTCAGGTTCGAATCTATGACTTGATGAAAACAATGCAGGCCGCGAGTTCACGACCATGACCAATAGGCTACCTCGGCTACCCTTGCAAAAGATATCACTTTGAGTCTTGACATGAGCTGACGGCTTTTGCTTGGAAACTTAAGATCTTGAACTCGTTATCCATCCTTAGTAAGAAATACTTATTAATTATGTTTACTTCCCTACTACGATATTTTTATTGATTTAATTCATAAATGCGAAACAAAATTTTTAAGAAATAATTGTCGAATAAATTGTCGATAAAATCCAAAATACACTTGGAGAAGAAAAAAACTTTGAACTAAGGTGGAATCCTTTGAGCAAAATAAAATAAGTAGGTACAGAGAGGTATAAATAAAGTGACCCTATTTAAAACCCGGTAGAACCCGTTCTACCAATCGGATTTTGATGAAACTTGGTATACGTTATATGGACCATGCAAAAAAGTTCAATAAAATATAGTTCAAATTTTGACCACCAAATGGCGCTTTTCAAAAATTCCTTATGCAAATTAGTACAGAGACTTACAGTTATAACCAAAAAATCATTCTGCGTGCCTTTGTCATCGTTTATCATGCACTTACAGAAGAAATATCAAGCTTTACTGATAAAATCGTTCTATCAGAACGGCAGCAATAACTTAGCTGCACTAGGTAAATACCGTCGTTTAAGGGGATTGTGAAAAGCGCCCATGTTTAAGAATGGTTTGAAGAAGATTATGAAATTTGAAGACTGGTGGTTTCGGTATACTGCCAGGAAAAGGGCGTTTATCGGTTGCGAATAAAATTATCGAAGAAGTCGCTACTGTCAAGGTTGTGAGCCTCCAGTTCCAGCTATTCTTCAGCAAGTGCTTGATCGGTGTCACGGGAGTTGGCGATTCCGTGGTCGACACTACGAAAAATTCTGCGTTCCATTATAAAATGATATCCGTATAAGATTCACGTAGTGCAAATGCTGCAAACGCAAGATCACTAAATACGCTCTGATTTTGCTCTTGCCGCTTTTCTTTAGATGGAGCTGTGAATAATCAAAATTGTCCCATATGGGGTATTTCACCTCCTAATGTCCTGCACCAACAACCCCTGCATTCTAATTACGGGACTGCATGGTGTGGATTTACTGCTGATTTTATCTTCAGACCGTTTTTTTTTTAAAAAACTTTTACTCCTCAAAGTCTTAAAACGTGCTCTGTCACGAGTGCATGGTACAGTGAATTCCTTCAATAGCAGGTCATTCCTGCTTTAAAGGAACGGCAATGTTAGCAAACCACTGTCTTTATGCAAGATGGAGCAACTCCCTACATTGGGCACCGAATTAAAAATCTGTTTCAAGCTAACTTTGGCGAGAGTCGTGTAATATCCTGAGTTTTGCGAAATGCCTGCCCTCGTTCCTTCGACTTAAATCCCTGTGATTTCTGGTTGTTAGAATTCCTGAAAGATCGTGTTTATAGGGGAAGAATTAGGATTTTATCTGAGTTGAAAAGCACATTCTGTAATTGAATAAATTTTAATGGTTCTGACAGATTTTTCAGATTTTTTGTCCTTTAGGCACCATAATTCCCCCTGGTGAACTATTTTATTACAGAAATTGCTTTCTTGTAGTCCATATAACGTACATACCATTTCATCAAAATTCAATAAGTAGAACGGATTCTATAGGGGTCTGAGAGAATAGGGTCACTTTAATTATAACCACCCTGTATGAAGTATAAATAAAAAAAAGAAAGAATTAAATTTTCAGACTTGAATGCTTTATTCAAGACATAAAACCCACAACAAACCAATGAATAACCATTTGAATCTTGCGCAAGCTATTATCCAACTTGACTTTGATTCGAAGAGGTGGCGGAAGTTCCTTTGAAAAATTGATCTTGCTAAACTCTGTACACTTAATGATTTAAAATCCTAGAACGGTCTGAATCTCCGGCCCATCAGAACCTGAACGTGCTCTATTGACAAGCATAGAGACGCCCATTGATTGGTAATGGGGATATTCAGATGCAAACCTTTGAGATGAGTAATTCAATTAAGACATGGAATATCATCAAAGAGTCACCGTGTTGTCACGAATCGCCAAAAAGGCCCAGTTATCAAATGAAATTGTATTTCAAACCATGGCTCCATATTATCAGACGTCTGTCTAGTGAGTATCCCAATCACTGGGACTCCAGATACGTGGATGTCAGGATTCAATTCGAAGCGGTGGCTTAAAACAATTCTTTTCCAATAAATGAGATTCGAAAATGCCTGACTACGCTGCAAATGAGATTGTCGATGTGCATAGGGGAGAAATAATCAGAGCAATGGATGCTTTTAGTTCAGACCTTGTTCATTGAGTTTCCTTAAGTTCAATGAGTCCTAGTTCGGATCTTTCATAATGACAAATAAGATGTTGTATGAGCCACTCTATTGGCTTTGTAGATCGACCGCTGGTGCCTTCTTGATGTCAGGTTGTGTCAACAATACCTATCAACGTAGTTGGTTGGGGACATCTAAATGTTGGATGATCTTTCAATTTGACCATCCTTTTAGCCCAGTGGCACGTCCCCTTACAAATGCTCTAATCCGTCGTTGAAGCAAAAGTAACTGTTAAAGTGAGAAGGTGGAATTCATTTCGAATGATAATAATGGCCTATAAAATTAGAATTTCTCCTCTTTTTACATAGCAAAAAAAAAAAAAAAATAATAATAATAATTAGAGTTTATGTTCCGATGTTTGATACTTAAGCAGGATCTCTTCATTCGATCCAAGGAAATATAAAGCTAATTTTTTTTTCTCTCTTACGTATCTAAATGAGTTTTATTAGTAAACCGAAAACCGTTTTCGAAAGAAAGATTTTTAACAAAGAAAAATAATATTAAAGTGATTGATTCTTTGCGCTCCTTTATAGAAAAATAGTTCTTTTTTGTTGATAATCTAAAAATCAATGAAAATAAAACGGACCAATCCATTGAAAAAAGGGTTCTGATTGATTGATTATTTATATTAACGTCACACTTTAAGCAACACGAAATGAAAAACAGGGACAGAAAAACCAAAAATATTTTGCTGGATATGCTTTAGTGATAAGATATTTAACAAAACCTAATGTGTGTGGGAATGATTTTCAAAAATATGATAAAATATAATGATGAATCACCCGACACATGAAAAAACCAAAATACGATTCAACATTAAATGAGAGAGAGAAATCTCAATAACAAAATGTGCATTTCTTAAGATCATATAATAAGATATTTAAAATTCTATCCAATTTTCAGTTGAAAGCGCATATTTACATAAATACATCGTAGCATTTCTCTAAGTATGAAACGTCAAATTTTCCAAATTTCAATACAAATATAATATAATGAATGTCAGCCATTGAAATCGTGATTTGAAACGTTCCATTTCTTTTATCACAATGACACAGAAATTTCATTCTTTTATAACAATTTTTTTTTTAATAATCACACCTGTAAGTTATCACACAGAAGGTGACTAAAACATTTAAAACTTTTTTTAGTTCCTCAAAATTCATTTATGCTTCTGAATGATAAATCAATTTGATTACATTTTTTATTCGTGTGGATGATATTCGTAAATCGAAATTCTGATGCATAATTATCTCTATAAAATTAAAGAAATTTAAAAAATATGTAATCTTAATCAAAATTATTACTTTTATAAGTAATATACTTGTAAAAGTATTTATTTTGATTTGAGTCGAAGAAACTAAAAATAATAATTTTAATTATTAAAGAACAGTAGACATAACTAAATGCCTAAGTCCACTGAAATCTGAAACAAAAATTAATTATTAAAGGAAGCAGCCACTAATTAATTTGAGTAGAAAAAAGATACTAAAATTAAAATTATAGTCTCGCTTCCAAGATAATTTAGTTTGTTTGCTTTGACTATTTCAGTAAAAAGTTATATGGATATCGGTCCATAATTTAGATGAAAGATATTTATTTACTTCACATGCTTGAACATCTACGCTTCTACTTCTGAGAATACTTAAAATTTGGAATATTGTAACAGGATTCAAGCCTACGTATTGACCTCACGCAGACCTCTACAAAGGGGTCTGAGAGCAAGAAATCATTTGGGACCCTAAATTTTTTCTAAAGTAAAAGAAAAAAAAAAAAAAAAACTACAAACACTAACATTCTTTCTTATGCATGCTTATTTAATGCGTAATTTCGTTTTAGCTAATACATACATTACTTCAGAAAAATAAAAAAAAAATGAAATTTTTTTTTTTCTTCGATGCTTAATATAGCAAGTGCATTTACGCGTTCTGCACTCACGCTTGACAGAAAGGTTCAATCTAGGTGGAAATACTCTGGAATTCCCCGAATCAAATAAATAAACCTAGCCATTCGTATTATCAAGAATTAGTTTGAAAGAAGATTGCCGAAATTCATAGGCCTACTATAATAATATTTACGATAAAATGAACTTTACGTCAAACCTGCAAAGCAGGAATATTGTCTTTTCATGTGCAAGAGTACATAATTTTAGTTCTTGATCATGTTGGGATTCTTATATCTACTTTTAATACCTGCGTCAGTACGCGACTTTGAATATCTTTTTACTTATTTCTTTCTTTCTCTGATCTATCATTTTAATTTCTTATACGCTAGCTCCTAGAGAGTTGAGTAGTGTTCATGTGAGAATAAGAACAACTCCATCTCTTTTAACAATAATTATAAAAGATGTTTATTCTCACGTCGGGGCTCGTTTCGCCCCACCTTTTACAATGAAGTTCCGATCACGTCTCCCCCCCCCCTCAAGACACTCGTAATACCTCTCCTATGCGGGGAGATTGTCACAATGTCTCCTATGCGGGGAGGAGGGATAGTCACAATTTTTTTTCTCGCCAATAGGCGTCATATATAAAACACCACTTTTATAATGTTTTTGATAAAATAAAATTTTTACGTTATACTGTTAAAGATAGAAATAATGTCAAGTTTTCATGTGCAAGAGTACATTATTTTAGTTCTTGATCAGGTTGAAACTCCCGCAATCGCGAAGCCCCGGCGCATATCACCCCTCGCAGATGACCAGATATGACCACATGGTACCTTGTAAGTATACTGGGGAAACCCCCGTGGATCAAGAATGTCACAAGATTCAGATGCCGCAGAAATGGTTCTGGTGCCGATATCGACCGAAGATTTTTCTAATTAATAAATGAATGTTTATTGCGTGCACGTGCTTTTGAGTAGTTTAAGCGTTTTCAAGGTGACCGAGAAGACATTGAAGATGATTCACTCCCAGATCGCCCTTCCGCGTCAAAAACGGATGACAATATCGAAAAAAATCGGAAATCTGACTCGATCTGACCTTCAGTTAAGTATTCGTGCGATTGCTGAGTGTAGGAATTAACAAAGAATCCGTGCGGCAAATTTTACATCACAATTTTACCATGCAAAAAGCGTGTGCCAAAATGGTGCTTAAAATTCTAACGTTTGTACAAGAAGCTCTCAAAAATGTTTATACAGACACTTTGAATGCCATTGTCAATGACTCAGACTTATTGGAAAGGATAATAACGTGTAGTAAATTGTGTTTCTTTCTTTTTTTTTTTTTTTTACTTATGATCCTGAAACGAAGCGCTAATTCTTGCACTGGAAGAACCCAGCATCACCAAGAACCAAAAAAGTTTGAATGAACAAATCAAAATTCAAAGCAATGATGATTGTTTTTTGGTTTTTTGACCTTCACTGGGTTCTTGAAAGACAAACTATTTATCAGCATTACTACCTCCTAGTTCTTGCTGAACTACGTGAAATAAGGAAAAAAACGATCCGAATTGTGGAAGGACAAGTCATTCCGTTTTGTCTGTCAAGAGGTTTCCAGCCAAGTACAGTGTCCCAGAATTAGACTAATCACCTTATTCGCCGGATTTTGCGCCTTGCAACTTCTGTTTCCTAAGCAGAATTGTGTATCAAAAGGAACAAGATTTGAGTCCGTTGTAGCTGTGAAAGGGAAAGTGGCACGCGTCCTTAAGGAGCTGACAGAAGTCTTCAAGCACTGTTTCCAACAATGGAAGATCCACTTGGAGAGTTGTAAGGATAGAAGAAGGGTGTTTATTGAATGCAATAATATGTAAATATGTATGAAATCAAAATAAAATGTTTCACAGCGTCAGTCTCGTTATATAATAGCCACACCTTGTGCGAGGGTTTTACAAACAACATATCTTTTTTTATATATGCCTGAACAATGGAGCTGAAAAAAATAATGTAACGAATTAAAATGAAAAGTTCAAAGTTATAAATAGGTTTTATTGTCAATAAGTATAACGGTTGTCAGTGAAGTTAGGCATAAAATAAAAATTTAAAAGTTCTATACAAATATTTGCAATGAACAGATTTAGCCCCCCAACGTGTACCTTTTTAAAATAATAATTATTAAAATACTCAATTAAACATAAGAATTAAAGTAAACGATGAATTATCGAGAAATGGAGAATAGTAAGCTTTTCCGATATTAAAGTAAGTGAAACGATAAATTATTAAATTGAATATTATATCAGCTACATGTAATTAAAATTAAAGCAACGATAAGTTATTAAATTGAATAGATTTAAGCTAAATATAACTAAAATTGAAGCAAACGATAAGAAATTGAAAAGTGATCTAAAACGCCAAAAGTAATCCACCAAAAACAGTAGCCCCTAAGGAGGTTAAAAAAAAATGGCTGCCTCACAACTGTCTTAAAATTCTGGATAATGATATTTATTTTCAGTCATACCTTGATTCCAGTTTACATATGATATACATAAGTCAATAAGTCAATAAAATACTTAGTTTTTATATTTGTTTCATTTCAGTATTGAGCTGATTAGTAGTGAAAGCAGGTATCAGATATATATTTTATTTCAATCCGATAAAAAATTCAGTAGAAATTTATTATGATGTATTTTTGAAATTTAAGCTCTTTACTGGTGAAAGCAGACATCAAAAATGAACGATAAAATAATTCGAGATAAAAAAAAAAACCAACGTTTTTATATGTTGGCAAAGTTTATTAAAGAAAATTAATGAAATATTAGTTAAAACTAGTCGCAAAATCTAAATATTGCATTGTTAGGCAAGTAAGAGTGGTTCCCAAAATTTTAGAGCTCTAGCTTGATGAGAAATCGGTTAAATTAATGATAGAAAATTTGATGACACACTGATACACACACAGACAGACACACACCAAGTGAAATACATAATAATTCGATATAAAAACCAACGTTTTTAAAAATAACGTTTTTATATGGTAGCAAAGTTTATTAAAGAAAATTATTGAAATATTAGTTAAAACTGTTAGTTATTTTTAACTTTAAAATTTACTTAAAAAGATACATTTGTGAGCATATTAAGAAATTCATAATACTCATAAAATCAAAACATGCATTTGAAAGTTTGTAAGTCATTCTATTAAAAAAAATGGGAACCAGAATTCAGGAAAGGTTTATCCTTGGCGACAAGAATTATTTGGCAGTATTTTGCCAAATGTGGCTACCCTGTTCCGTTTCACGGATTTAACGCTCAGCAAAAAAAAAGAAAAAAAAAAAAACAATCGCCAAGTTTGGTGCCAATTTTTGAAATCGCGCCAAGTGTTTGGGCTAAACTGCATTATTAAAGAAAATATTAGTTAAAACTTGTCGCAAATGTCTAAATATTGCATTGTTAGGCGAGTACGAACGATTCCCAAAATTTCAAAGCTCTAGCTTGATGGGAAGTTGGTTAAATTAACGATCGAAAATTTGATGACACACACACACCAAGTGAAATACATAAAAACGTTTTAACAAGATAAAGTTTTGAAAAGTGGTCAGGTACGACATTTTTGGGTTAACTAAAACAATAGCCTCTTGAGTGTCTAATAACTTGAAACATTTTATCCTAATTATTAAATAGTCAATCCTTTTTACATGTGGTTTTTGAATTTGTATTTTTTTTACCAAGTCATCAAATTATATTAGGTTTAATTCTTGAAGTTGCAAACAAATTTAGTGTTTTAGGTACATATCGGTTAACCTTGAACGATATTTAATGTTATTATGTTCTTAATGGAAGACATTTGTTCCCAAACATTTATATATTGACCCAAACCTCCAACAATATCTGACAGGTGAATCGCATAAACTTAGAAAATTACTAGTTCGTGCAAATTTTCAAAACTTAATATAATTTGGTACACTAGCAGTCAAAATAAGTTCCTTATACATGCTTTTTGTAAAGTATTGTGCTTTTAGGTCCAATAATTTAAATTTTTTTATCTCATTGAAAATCATTAAACCTAACACTGAATGAAACCCGCAAAATGGATATTAAATTTTCTAATCTATCATAGTTCGGTACATTATTGACTTTGGTAACTAGATCCTGAATTAATGTGGAATGTGTTAATCTTTTTTCTTCAAAATTACAAAGAAAAAGCAAAATTACAATTACTAAAGAAGATACATGACTAACTAGGTTAGGAAAAATACAATTCTTTCCCTGTAAGTGCCAATTTAAACTATTTAAATGTCCCATAGCATATATGAGAGGTAAAAAAAAGCTGAATTCCACAGCGTCTTTCTTGAGTAGCAAGCATACACTGAGTAGTTCAGTGTTTTCTTCCAGATATTTTAAAATACATTCTCTCAAATTCCAAAATCTCGCAAATGCATCTTCATTGAATACCCATCACACATTACAATGAAGGAGGAATTCGTCATCCTTTTTCGTATCTTCCGGAAAAACCTCCTGAAATCGTCACCGTTTCAGAGCTCCTGCACTTATTGAATCGATACAGCGCGCTATAGGATCGATAACAGAAGACAATATTAAATCCTTGGCATATAAAGCTTCTTGATAGATAATACAGTAATACTTAAAAACTTTTCTTCTTAAATAATTTTCAAGCAATGAAACAAAGACTTTTATCCTAGCAACCATATAAGGTTCTCCATATGTGCAAACATTATCTAATTTTGCTCAATCTACTTTGTTAACTGCAGTTACATTTTTAAGTACTTTAAAAATGTTTTCATCTGTAGTTAAAACTAATTGAAGCAAATCAAGAAGTTCTTCCACAATATCAAAATTATCATTTGTATAAAGCACAAATATGCATAACTACTCCTTATCTGTGCTGTCACAGTTTTTATCCAAAGCTGATGAAAAGTAATGGCAATATTTTAGTCCAGAGACAATTTGTACTCCATTTTGGCTCATGTATTTTATACGAAGCATAGCGGTATTTCGAGACAAAGAAGTTATATGGACCATATTTTTTACTTTTCTATCTCATCGACATTTTAGGCAAATATTAACACTGTAATTTTGATTATCTCTTCTCTGTCAGAATAAGGCTTTTATTGCGAGCCAATAACAAAGAAAGTTCATTAGAATCCATCACCATAGTTTTCATTTCATCGCTTATCTTTTGGAATAGGAATTATTAGCTGACTATTGATTTCTTTTTTTTTTTTTTTTTTTTTATGAATAAAATCCGTTCGCAACTGTGAACCGACATGATATTTGCTGTTGAAATCACTTTGCTGTTGTTTGAAACATCGGTCTATATTAAATTTCTTCAAACTGCCACACACGACTTACACATATCAAATAAACAGATTTAAAAATATTTTGCTGAGGAAACAGAATTGCTATTCCCATACTGTATTAAAATCACGAAGAGCAATATTCTCTTCTAGTATTCTTTTCGATGTCAAAGGTTTACTCATAAGCATAGTAAAAATAAAAAAATTTAAACGACCCTCGACATCAAAATTTAAGAACGTTTTAATACAGCATAATGTCTTGCTCGGCTGTTAAAAATTAACTGAGCCATGGAAACAGTAAGTCGTATTCGCTCTCGCATATCGCGCCAAAACAAGGTAACTGAAACTATTGATCTCGTCCTGTGACTGCGTCGTATAATGCATAATTGCACTAGTGTCAGGCAGTTCCGTTTTCCGGGGCAATGGATTCAGTAGTGTATGAACAAAGTTTTTACGAGTTTAGACAAAGTTTTTGAAGACGTCTTTATTAGTTTTCAGATTTTCTTAATTTTTTCAAGAAGTCTTCGTGGGTAATTGATAGGACTCCACCGTGTCAAAATGACGCATGCATGTCACAGGATGGCTATCTCTGATTAAACGAATGCTAAAAGAAATTAAAAAGCGCTTGCGACTAGGAATATGAAACTAGTTCCGATTGGAGCTCTGGCCACGGTATCGTAGTGATCATGATTACGAACTCGCGGTTGGTGTCATCCCGTTAAAGAGTCCTGATGTCGCTAAAGATCCACTGTGTAGCGGGGTTTATGCCTGTTCAATCTGTTGAGGCTTCAAGCCCTCCTGTTGGCGTGGTGTGGAATTCTGGAGAGTGATTGTATGCTCAAGAATCATCCTCGTCTCTTGACCGAGGCTCAAAATTACGAAGTCCGTCACCAGTCTAACACTTCCCTCTCCTAACTTCCACACCACGCCAATATAAGGATTTTGAGCATCGACAGATTTTTTAACATACGTCATCCTCGGCAACACGATGGGTCTTTTATGGTGTCAAGGCTCGAACTCACGACTCGACGAAAACCGCCAGTCGCGAGTGCGAACCATGACCACTAGGGTACCGCGGCCACTTTATAAAAGCGTTTTTATTAATTTTGAGCATTCTTCAACAATTGAAAATTAACATCCCGTTAAAGAAGTATAGAAAAATTATATTTAAAAGGAAAAATCATTGAAGTATATATATGTCGAAAGTGAAAAGCACGCAAGTCATTACCAAAGAAGGATTTTGTAAAATCGAAGAGGGGGAGGGGAAGAGAGAGAAAGTCGAGTTTTATTTTCTCATAATAATTTATTATAATTATGTGAGTGCTTACTAATGTAAGATGTGCGAAAATTGTAAATAAGAAAATGCCTGGAATCTTAATTCATAAGAGTTTTTTTAAATGTATTTTAATTTAATTCGAAATAATTTTACGAGATGCAAATGATGAAATTTAGCATTTTTTTAATGATTTAAGCCTTGTTTTTCTCAACATCTTAAATAACCCCATAGATATTAAAAACAGCGGTTGATAACCGTTATACGTATGATAATAAATGTAACGTGTGAAAGGTTTTCCGAAATAAGGTTGGTTGATTGATTTAATTAAAGTCGCAATAGAAGCAACACGAGGGATACTGGAGACAGACAACGAAATTTTGTGTCTCAGTCAAGTGACGAGGTTGACATCTGAACTGGCACCTCCCTTTCCTAACTTCCACACCCCGCCAACGGGAGGACTTTGTACCTTGACGCATTTAAAGTGCAGCATCCACGGCTACAAGGATGTGGCATCAAGGCTTAAACTTGCAACTCGACGAAACCGCCGGCCACGAGTTCGCGACCATGGCCACTAGGCTTCCGAAATAAGAAGGAAAGCAAATTTTGAAACACATTCTATCTTGATTAATGAGGAAGGTGGAGCTCTTTTCTGCCTTCAGTAGCTGGCAGTGGAATTTTATCGGTATTTTCCAGCAGAAGTGTTACCGGGGGGATGAGGGAGGAGGTACCAAGGGATATTTGACCCCCCACCCCCAAGATTTCTTTTCCCTAAAAAATGAAATATTTCAGGATATTCTATTACAGACGTTCTGCACATTGAGAAAAAAAAATGAACACTGTTCTCCCATAGCTTAAAATTTTTTTCATCGATAAGAGAAAAAAAAGGATTCTATCTAAACCAATTCCTGAGTAAGTTATAGAAGTCTTTCTTGTGTACATTCCTGTAGAAGATCATATCGAAGAATGACCTCATAACTGTGTTTGTGTGCAGATGTGAAAATAAGTTAGAGATACTGAAAGAAACATATTCTTCAGTTTGTCAGATTACAGTATTTGTATTTTGATAGCAGAATATCAGCTTATTATACATGAAAAATAAATTACTGGCACGACAAACTAGATTAACTGGTGTGGAAGCTTTGCAAGAATGAAATTTAGATATTTTCCCGAATATCCATAAACTTTACAAAATTTCAGTTGCCTTTATCAGTTATAATATGTAATGATGTAAGATCGTGTTCAGCAATAAATTATTTTTAAGAAACTACTAAGAAACTATACATCTGAATAGCGTTTAAATGGATTCTGTTATGCATATATAAAAATGTATCTGTAAGTGAAGAAGCCTTAAATACTTTGCAAATACAAAAACGGAGAATACATGCATCTTAAAAAAAACCTAATTTGAGTAGAATTTTTCATTTCATTATATTCAAACTTTTCTAACCCTTTTTCCAAAATTGTATTCTTTTTTCGATCATTAAATGATTTTTATCAGTTTTTCAATCATATTAGATTCCACCATTTTGATTACCATGCTTTTTTGCTCTCATGGTATCTGTATAATGTTTCTTAAATGAGTTTTATAACTTGATAAAAAAATTATACCAATCTTTGAACAGTTTCAAATATGAGAAATAAGACTAACATAGCATATTCTTTAATTTTTACCTAATGATTAATTCTAAACAAAAGAAATTGATTCTTTCACGGCAATGACGATATGCACCTCCTCCCCAGCTCAAATTAATTTCCGGGTACGCCACTGTTTCGAGGAACTCTCACTGACAGCAACACCTGACTGAAAAGCGCGTCAGTGTTGTACAATAACAAGCGAGTTTCTACGAAATTGTATTTCTGATATACAATAATGTTTTAAAATTACCTGACAGTCGATTCATTGAGCTGAGATTGGGGATTCGACTACGGTTTATGTCTGAGTATGAACAAATAATCATTTGTGAGGTACATACAAACAACACGATGCGAGAATCTTTCATTGTTTATGAACATTACGCTTTTCGAGAGTTATTGAAGACGGAACTCTTTATTTTAAACCAAGCGACAAAGACGACACATATCCAAACTTCCACACCGTGCTAACGTGAAGATTTAGAGCCTCACGCTAGCGTTGGATATTTGATGAGCATCCTTCCCTCTACACGTCGAGTCTTTAATGGCATCAGAACTCGAACCCACAACTCGACGGAAAAAACGCCTTCCATAAGTTGGCGACCATGATTTCTCAGCTGTGTGATAGAGAAAGGGAAGAGATCAATGTTTCAATGTTCTTCCAATTGGAAAAGACTGGTTTCGAGGAAGAAAAAAAAATAATAATAATAAACCGCTCCGTCTTCAGACTCTAAAAGAATTTGTAACTCAAAATTTGAACAGATGTAAAATTAAAAGTTCTTTTTATTAGCGAAATAAGTTACTAAAGTAGCTTGTGTGGAATTACTATATTTCATTTATTTCAATAACAGAATTAATGATGCTTTGTTGAGAAAACTATGAATTGGCCTAAATTTTTAAGCAATGCTGTTCCTCAAACAAGCGCCAAACGCACTCTTTCCACAAGTTACGAGTGCGTTGCTATGCCAACGGGGCTGCTGCAGTTGGGCACTAAACGCATTGACATCCTCTCGCATGTGAACCTGCTCTTAGTAAGTTAATTAATGTGTACATGTGAGAGAATATATGAAGCATATTTATGAACAGAATATGCAAGTTATGAAAATGACGTGATTAATGTTAATTGATATTGTAAATTAAAGTAGCATCCTCCCCGCACACGAATCGGAATGAAATGCAGAAGACGTCATAAAATGTCTAAAAAGGAAAACAAATGAATACATTTTTGTGACGTGTATGCCTTATTAATCGATTCTTGAAATCTGTATCCTAAAGGGAAAGCGTTTAGTTCTTGCTTTAGACCCATTCGAATTTATTTTCGTCACGAAAGAGAAAAAGGAAAATAAGTGAGTGTTCTCCTTTATTATTAAATGCGTTTATACTTGGAGAAAAATTTGGCTCGAATTATTTTACAATAACGTTTAATTAATATAGATCTCTAGAGGAATCAAATATGATTACAAATACTGCTTAAAAGATCAGCTGCAGGGTCACAAGGTTATTCAGAGTGTTACAAAAATGTGCCAAAAATTTGAATATTTTAAAATCTCTATCACACATTTTGATCTTGGTGTAAAATTTTGCACTTTCATTATTGGCCTGATTTGGTCGACTGGAAGTTCAGTCAAGCAACCCTATTCAAGTTTCTTTTTTTTTTTTTTTTTTCGATTGTTCTCTTTAATAGATAAGAATGGATGATGTGTTGAGCGATCACCAAATTATTATAATTTTATGTAAAAAGTAATGAAAGAAAACAAAAACGTAATGGGAAACAAAATCTCAAATATTTCAGAACTCCCCTTCCTTTCTTCTCCCCATTAAAACTAGGCAAATATAACGAATTATATCGAAACAGTAAGCTCTTGAGTTAACATCACAGTTGAATCGCTCTCAATGGACACGGAAAAATAAAAGCTCCTTATCTTTTAAGGTATAATATAAAGGTATATTTAAAATGTAGTCCATAGTTGTTTAATTTTAAAACCTGCTGGTTTACTAAGCTCATTAAATAACGTTTGTTGTAGTTTGTTCTCATCATATCGCCCTCTGTTAATTTTCTGTTTGATTGATTGTTTGTAAACGTGCTCTCAGAAACAACGTGAAGGCTTTTCGTAATGAACATCTTCATTTTGAACCTCGATCAAAATAAAGAGCTACATCTGAGCTGGCATCTTACTGTGCAAACTTCCACTCCATCTCAACGTGAAAATACGGAGCTCCGACAAATTTGATGAGCATCAAATCTTCTACTTGAAGGGTCTTTAGTAGCATCAGGACTCGAACACACGATTGAAACAAGCTCGCACCACTCAGCTATATTCGCTTAGCGCTGTGCACTTACAATGTACGCCATTCGTCAAGCTCCGTTAAGATGGATTACACTTGAAAATTTGGATGCCTCGACTGAATGTTTAAAATGTTATGGAGGAGGTTTCATCTAAGGATTATAATTAAATGATATTTTGTGTACATGAAATGCGTTTTTTGGGAGAAAAAACCACCGAAATATTCATTGAATCGTAATAAGTTTTTATTATATACTTTTCGTATATGAACTCTTCTTTTTTGAACATAAATTTTAAGAGCTCTATAAGCGAATAAATATACAAAAATTGAAATTAGTTTTTGTTTATAGATTATCGATTTGATGCATTGTCTATAAATAGTGTGAAATAGGAATGTTAAATATGGTATGAAAAAGTACAGTCCTATTTGAAAGGTATTTTTTAAATAATTAATGGAATAAAAACTATAGTTATTTGATTAAAGGCCCAGAGTTTTCATATTGTATTTTCAAAAATCTTTGAAAATATGCTTAGGCATGTTCGGCCTTTTTATTACGACGTAAAATACGGGTCATCCATTTGCTTTATTCCTTCACTTTTATAAAATTCTACTCCTTTATGTGGCCCTGCAGTACGAAACTAACACCCTCGCACACATATAAAAATATTTTCAACTATAGAATAAAATTGAATAATGTATTAATTCTGAAAATTCCTATTGATAGTAAATTTATATTGATCTTTTTTTAAAAAAAAAATGTGGTCAAGACGTACATACCAAATTATAAAAGAATTGTAAAAGTATGTCGTTTAAAATTGTTTTTTTTTTTTATTTTATGCATCTGCCCGTAATGTGTTGAATATCGCGAAAATAGTTCTTGTTTACTTCCGTTTATATCCGCAATACAGGTTTCATAACAAGGTATTTTGAAAGAAATCGCTGTAAACTTAGATTTCCACTGCGAATAGAATTTGACATAGGGGATAATTTTAAAAGAGAAATTCGCGCAAGCGCAGTCACCCAGTTTTTTCTTCCAGGTTTACACAATCGAATGAGTGCAGCTGTCTCCTGTTGACAAACTGCCCTCTGGCAACCCTGAACTTCTCGCCTCATTGGCGACTTTTTACGATTACGAAAAAAAAAAAAATATTTGTGCTTATCAAATGAAATACTTTAATTATCATAAACTCAGAAGATATTCTATAAAAGTTTATACGAAAAAAAGTCACAGGTCAAAAACATTACAGGAACTATCAATAAAATTATCTGAATGGTTCAGAAGTGTTGTGCATTAAATGTCGTTCTCTTTTCAGAATGAAAGTTCGTGTTTCTTATAATA
>BMAW01008854.1:242500-245000 GCA_019974015.1 Nephila pilipes | reverse complement strand
AGGATTCCCCTCACGGCGAATCATCGACGGCTGCGTCGGCAGTGGGCTCTTGAGCACAGAGACAGGCGAGCTGATTGGCACCAAGTTGTCTTTTCAGATGAATCACGCTTCAATTTGTGGACCCATGATGGCCGTGTTCGTGTTAGACGTTATGCCGGTCAACGCTGCCTTCCTGAGTGTATTATTGAACGACATAGTGGTCGAACACCCGGAGTTATGGTCTGGGGTGCGATTTCGTATCATGGACGATCCAATTTGATACGAATTGAGGGTAATCTCAATAGCAACAGGTACGTCCGTGAAGTGCTACAGCCCGAAGTCGTTCCTTTCCTTCAAGGCATCCCTGGAGCTATCTTTCAGCAGCATAATGCACGCCCACATGTTGCGCGGACTGTTCGAGACTTCTGTTCAGCACAACGCATGCAACTTCTTCCTTGACCTGCTTATTCACCGGATATGTCGCCTATTGAGCACGTGTGGGATATGGTTGGTCGGCGTCTCGCTCGTGATCCGCGTCCTGCAGTTTCCAAAGACGAACTTTGGTTGCGCATACAAGCGATATGGAATTCTCTTCCTCAAGCAGATATTCAACATCTGTTTGACTCCATGCCACGTCGTATAGCAGCACTTATTGCAGCGCATGGTGGCTGCACCAAATACTGATTTCGGACGCTTAATTTGTTTCTTTTGTTTTGAAAATTTCATCATTTATTTGTATCAGTACAAGTCGTTTCTGCATTAAATTTCATTTGATTCTGATGATTCTTTCATGGTGTTGCATTTTCTACAAACAGCAGTATATTTCGCAGTATATATATCTCCGCTCGCGCGGGTTAGTAATCGTTTCTAAAATATGAATTATAACCACTAAAAATCTTTTTTTTAAATTTTTTTATTAGAACTAAAAAAACTATAAAAAAAAAAAAGCTACAGAATAGATTTAAAAATTACTCAACTGTCAAATTAACCTAAAAATCTATTTAAAAATAGGACCTAAGTTAAAGCAAATAAAATATTCTAATGAAAATAAGCAAATAAATTTTCTACAATACTATTATACAAATAATATTGATTCAACACAACTATAAGTCATTAATTAAAAATTACAATTAATTTAACTCTAAACTACATTGAATAACTTTGCAAAAAACAATAGAAAAGAATTATATAAGGCAAAGATTGAGATATTGTAATTAAAAATTATTCCTCGCTGTAAAGTAGAAAATATGTATAAAGCAGATTTCATCAATCAACCATCACATCCTCAGTAATTACAATATAATTATAGATAAAGATCAAGAAAATAAAAATAAAATTTAAAAAAACTGAAAAGAGGGAAAGAAAAAAAAAATTAAACATAAATTCCACAATAGAAAAATGGAAAAGGGATTTTAATATAATTCAACCAAAAAGAATAAAACAAAAAATTTAAAACATCTATACCATTTATACACAAGTATAAAAAGTATTTTTTAAAACTAAAAAGGTTAATTTTTTACCGTATACTTTATCTTGTTCCCTCTCAATTCAACATAGGTATACCGCTGTGCCAAAACCACAAAAACTAATGATTGATTGACCAAATATTTATAAATAAATATTTACAGAAATATAAATACAAAACGTAATTGAAAAAATGAAAAAAAAAATATTCCAAGTAAAGATTTAAAATAATAATAATAATAATAATAATATTTTCTTAAAAATATGAACCTATTACTAAAATTATTACATCTAAAACTATTATAGTGAAAATAAAATTACATCAAAAATAAGTTCCGCCTACTGGATGCTAAATTTAAAATTAAAGTAAAAGCTTTTTGAAAAAAAAAAAAAAAAAAAAAAAAAAAATTAAAAAGCTATTGCATATGAATACTATTGCAAATATAAGGGGAAACTACTGTAAAATGTCAATCAAATTATAAGAATGTTAAGAAAACATGCATACATAAATACAATACAAACATATACCCATAATCCCCATGTATTACAATTATATTGGGGAACATAAACATTTTAACAAGGGAAAGAACATGTAAACAAAAAAATTTAGGAAGATAAAATTTTTTAATTTGATTATTAAAATTAAACTGTTTGAAAAAAATATTTGTACTTAAAATCTCATATTTAAGAAAAAATTACTATGATTTACAGCCAACAACGATAACAAAATATATTTTATTGTCTTTATTTAAATTTCATTTAAGAAGTTAATAAGATAATTGGCCTTTGCACAAGTAAAAAAAAAATTTTAAAGTTATTTTGAAAATTTAATGGCATATAAGCTAATTTGATATTTCTATGTAAATAGTTATACCAAATGTTCCTACATATATTTAAACTTAAATTTCTATCAAAGAATAAATATTATGATAAGAGAAGCAGTAATTATCTCACTTGTCAAATATATTACTGCAATCATATTATTCGCCATTTTTAAATTAACATTTAAAAATTCTATTTTAAATGAATTTAAACAGAGTTAAAATATGATGGATAA
>BMAW01008854.1:225213-237500 GCA_019974015.1 Nephila pilipes | reverse complement strand
AATTGTTTTGATTTTTTAAAAGCAATATATAATACTATATATATATATATATGTGTGTGTGTGTGTGTATGTATGTATATTTTCACACACACACACATATATATATTTACTTAGAAGTATCAAATCAGTTAGTATGCTTTTAAAAAATCAAAACAATTTAAATAATTTCTTTTTTACTTGTTCAGAGCTGATTATCATATTAATTTTAAAGAGAAAAATAAAATATAAAAATTATAGAATAATTTATTTGTGAATTTTAATTATTTATTTATTTATTTTGATAATTATAATTTTGGATAAATTTTTAATTAAAAATTTGCTGTCAGTTTTTTTTTTTGACTAAATTTAATTTTTAATTTTGTCCTTAATGATTTTACTTTTTGTACATTTTTTTTGTTTTATTTTTATTTGATTTTTTTAGTTTTCCTTTATTTAATTTTTTTAATGTTTTATTCACTTATTTTTTTCTATTTTCTTATTTTTCTTGTTTTTTAAATTAAACTAATTAATTTTTATTTTATTTTTATTTAAATTTAATTTTAATTTATTTCATTATTTAAATGGAATTGCTTAAAAGTTTTCTTGTTAGATTTAGCTATGAAATTATTTGATAGATGGCGTTGCTTATTTTGAATTTGTGAATTTTTAATTTTCTCTGTTAGTTATTCACGTCTTTTAGAATTTCTTTTTTTTTTCTTAAATTACTATTTTGTAAGTTTTTAGTTGTAATTTCTATTTCAGTAGTCCTTGTATGTTGTGCTGGCTTTTGATTTTAGATTGCTTTTCTAGAGTTTAGTGCTGGTATTCTGTCAACATTTAAAAACTGTTCTGAATAGAATTTAGAGTTGGCATTTTGGCAGCGTTTACAAATTGTTTTTAGTCTAAGTGGGAAGATGGTATGTGTTTTGCTGATATTTTGACTCATTTCTTATCCTTTTCAAGTATTTTCATCACTTGAAATAAGGCATAAATGAATATTAAATGCAAAATTTATTTTGAAATGTTATTGGTTTTTATTATATAATTTTCTAAATTTGTTTCAATTGTCTCTCTTCTTGTTTATAATAAAGATACACGTAGAGTGTTGTAATTGGAAAACTTAAATTCTTCCCCTTCCCCTCCTTTTTTTTTTTTTTTTTTTTGTAAAGAAATAATTTTTTGTTTTTGAGTGTTTATTTTTTGGTTTTTAGTTTCAAAATAAATTTTCAATTTATATCTTACATGTTGTAACCATTTTTTAATAATACATTTGTTGATGGGGTAGTTGGACCTATAATTCTAAAATAATCCAGCATAACAGTCTAAAGCCTGTTACAACATTCCATATATTCTTCTCCTTTTTTGTCTTTTTTGGTCTTTCAAGTTTTTCAAAAAAAATATTTTAAAATTTCAAGTCTTTTAATTTCTTGATTTTTTGTTTTGTTTTGTTTTGTTTTGTTTTTTTTTTTTTTGTTTTTATAATATTGAAAAAGAAACACCATTGTAATAGTGGTGATATTCAAACATTCACTCTTGAATAAAAAGCTTTAAAATGTTTATAATCTGAATGTGATCTGAAGCGCAGTTTTTAATTTGAGTATTCGTCTCAAAGATATGAAAAAAGAAGCAGTTCGGGGAGAATCATAAAAGAAGTTTTCTGATAACTTTAGGGGCCGCAATAGCCTAATGGTCCAAGTTCCGAACTCACGGCCGGCGGTTTTCGTCGAATCGCAGGTTCGAGCCTTGATGGCACCAAAGATCCACAATGTAGTTGTAGATACATGTTTAATCTGTCGAAGCTCAAAGTCCTCCTGTTGGTGTGGTGTGGAAGTTAGGAGAGGGAGGTGCCAACTCGGGTGTCGTCCTCATGACTTGATCGAGGTTCAAAATTATGAGGTCCGTCGCCAATATCCCTTGTGTTTCTTCTAGTGCTACGTTGATAAATTCAATCAATCCATCAATCTGATATCTTTAACTGATTCACAATATGAGACCGTTTTGTTATCGTTGTTATCAAAACACAATCATTGATAATTTCGACTTTTAAATTAATGTTCATTAATATGACAGCTTCCAGATGAGCAGCATTCAAATTTTATTGTATCATTAAAATGTCCGAATATTTCAGTTATTAAAAATATTGTTCAAGTAACATTAAATTTAAAAAAGTTACAAGAAATGAAAAATATTTAATATATGTTAGTAAATTTATTTTAAATAATGAAATAAATGTGTCAATGAATTTAATTAGATTTTTAAATAGTAAACGACTTACTTAAATTAGTTGTAATTATAATAATATTTGGAATGGAAATGATGTCATACATCACTGCTTGTAAATGGATGTTTTCTAATCTTATCTGACATTCTACTGGTACTGATATGATAGGGATTGTAGTTTGGACAGTTGGTTTGTTTAGGTTGAATAAAATGATATGATATCTAGAGAGTATTATTTACACTAATTTATTACAATTAATTTAAAATATTATAGTTGAGGTTAACAAGATAAAAGGTTTGTCGCTTTCATGTTTACTATGGAAATGTAACATTTTGGGTGCACGTTGCACGCTAAAAAAGTATTGCAGTGTCCTAAAATACGACATTCCTGTCGAACGTTTTATAGAGCTCTAATGTCCCTTCTCTTCGGACATTTTGGAAAGAGTGAATTGACCGCGCCTCTCTTCCAAAACCACGAGACATAATCCTTTGTTTGGGTAAGATAGCTGAATGTAATACACTAACTATTGGTCCTGAGCTCTCCAACCAGGGCAGGAAATAACACTTGATAAACTGGACACCTGATACAAGGGTGTTCTTGAATCGGACTCTAAAAGGTCAAGGTTATTGTGAAACAGAAATTTTTGTTTGCCCTTTCTCACAAGTCCAGATATCTTTATTGAGGGCCTTTATTGAATTAAGGGTGATTACTAACGAGCTTGCTGAGTGTGGTGACCGCATACTCCCCACCAGTATTACCTTGATGATACGAAATAATCAGGGAAATGAGCATGAGAGCCGGAAGGAGTTTGACGAAAGTTTATCTTTACTAATGTATAAAGTGATAATTTTGTAGCACTAAGAGTGATGTCTGAGTCAGTATCAGGCATAAATGCCAGTTTTACTCTATCGGTGGAGATAAGGGACGTTGACTTCAATAAAGTTTATCACTACATTTTAACACCAAAAATGGTCCTTCATAGGGTGCTTGCAGTAAAGACGAAATTGATCTACGAGCTGGACAGGATCACTGACTGCTTGAGTGCTGTCGAAAAATTCTCCTGGTAATCTGAGGGTTTTTCCGTACACCATTTCAGTCGAAGTACAGCCTATATTTTTTAAAAGATGCTTAGAAATCGAAAAGAACAGTGGGAAGATAATACTTTAATTTTTCGGTTGCGTCCGGATGAAGGACCTTATCCGGATGAAATGGGGATCACTGATGAACTTTCTGAATATGGTCGATGCAGTAGTCTGGTGCTGCATGTCTTTTATAACTCAATAAAACAATGATAAGGAATTGCGATGATGTTGCATTGTACACAATTTAAGTGAATTTGTCTACTTTAATCTAAATACATTGAAAGCAAATTTTTTGAATTTTCCGCGCAAGAGTGCAGCATCGAATATATCCCTCAATACACTTTTTTTTTCGTTTAATTAATAGAATTGTTTTAATCTGAATAAATTAGAAGCAATTTTTTTCCCACACAAGGCTTTTGGATTGGATATTATTATTCAATATACTTCTTTCGTTTTAATGAATTAAACTATTTTATTCTAAATAAACTAAAAGAAATTTAACTTAATAAACTTTTATTTTTCTGCGCAAGGCTGCTGGATATGATATTAATACTTTTTTTTTTCCTTTGTAATAATTGAATTAATATAATCTGAATGAATTATATTGAATTGTTTATTGTAAAAAGTTAGGAATTATGAAATAATTACATTGATCAACAATAAATTTATTGAAAAATTATTTATACTGAATATGCATTTGAATATCAAGTTAATATTTTTATTATTCTTTTCTAATAAATGTTATACGAATGGAAAAATAGTTTATTATTCTATTTTCAACCCATTAAGTTCTACTGTTTATTTTAAAACTAACAGTATTTTGTACTGGATTTATTTCAAAAGATGCAATATTTTGGCATTTCTTTTCTCTTCTTCTTTTAATGTACTGTAAAACTGATCTAAACTTTGAACAATAATGATAAATATTAGTTAATTTTTCAAAGCTTTCATACGCATAAAATGTATGGAAGGAAATGGTTATTATTTTTACTTTTGGAAAAAATTGCCTTTTACACAAAGTTTTTGATTTCGTTGTAAACTTTATCTTTCTCACGTAAACATTTCTGCTCTATATTTGTCATTTTAGAAAACTCTTTTAAATGTACTATTTTCTATAAAATATTTTTTATTTTTTAAACGTTGTTTTACTATTTCTTAATACCTGAATATTTTATTGTTTAGATATGCACTGAAGGGCCTCTGAATTAGATATGGAAGTTAATAACGAGATGGGCTTTCTTTGGCCTTGATAACGACGAGCATTGATTCAACAAATTTGCGGAAGCTTTTCACAGGAATGGTTTTCTAAATATATATTCAATTTACAGTGATACATTCAATTATGAAGATATCATTTAATTAATCAATTTCTAAATATTATTAACAAATTGGTAAAGCCACACAATGAGACAAATCAAAGATTTATTTAAAACCAAAACTATGAAAGGTTAATATTAATATTCAAAAGGACATTTCGCTATTAAAGTAATTATAAAAAGAAAAAAGTTCAAACCAATCAAGTAACTAAATCTCAAATATTAACAAATTGTAAAATTCAGCGCAAAATAAATGAAAGTATCAAGTAAAATTTAAATTATGAAATTGAAATGCTAATCATCACAAGGATACTTTTCTGCATGAGTGATCATGAAAAATAATGAGAAGTTTCAAGATTCTATTTCTTTGAGTTTTTAAAGTTCATAAGCAATACAAAAATTCCAAGTCCAAAGGATTCAAATGTTGAACAATTCGCCTTAAAAGTCCAGGACAGTAGGAAAATTCACACAATCTTTCTTTAAAAACTTTGTACCTTTCCACCACAGTTCATCAGCTGCTTCAGCATCCAATCCTCTGGATCTTACGTTCGTTGGGTTATTTTCGGAGCAGATGTGTCCCCAATAAAATGTCTATGAAAAATAGTGCAATGAATGGAATCTTAGACGACTATTTTTAGCATACGATTTGTTGTATGTTTCACAAATATAACGTTATTCACTACTTCTACAAACAGAATGATTATAAGCACTATATTGCTTTTATTTTTGCTTGATTCCCCATAACGAACCCTTTGTGTTGAATGAGTCAAGAAATGAGTTTTTAAGGAAGAAAGTGATTGAAATCCCTTGAAGCACCTATTAAACTTTTTACCCTTAATCATTGTTGGAACTACATTCAGTAAATTTAAGATTCTAATGCTTTAAATTATTTATAACATTTTTTATATTTGAAAGAAGCTACCCCAGGACTGGTAAGCACAAAAACTTATTTCACCAGTAAATTTAGCATTGTAAATGCTACAAATTTGGTTTTGATTATTTGCATAGAGTAACTAGATTCATTTGTGTGTGAAAAATTGTCTTTGGTCAGTAATTCATCTTTTATTAACAGGGCATGTTCTTTGGTATTATTTGTGTCCGAAACTAAAGTCACAGTTTTATCAAAATAATTTAAGGCTCCGCCCCCCCCATTATTATTAAAAGGCTAGTGCTTGATGAAATATTAGATTTTGAATTTAGAATGGGAAGACTTTCCGAAACTAAGAAGCCAAAATAAATATCTTGTAATATTAGTTCAGTATCTTATAATCGCAATCTGTCTGTTTTTAACAATTGAAAAAATGGTTCCACTCCTAAAAGGAGATCGACATTTTTAGGCTTGTCATATTCACGATTAACAAGACTTATTTCCTTTGGAATTTTCAATGATGAAACATTTAAGCTTTTAGGTGGTTTAATGTCCGTAATCTTAGGCATAATAAGTAGTTCAATGTCGCAGATGACATCATTATTATTGTTGGATAGTTGAGAGGAAATTTAAGATTTAATGTTTAGCGAACAATAATTTAACCCACTAATAAAAATAAGAATTATTTCCTTTTTTACTCTTAAGGTATTTGCTGCCTCTATAGTTATAAAACTTGATTATGCAACACTATCCAAAATGGCCAACATTTTTACTTTCTATTTTGAATGTCTCGTAAATATACTATCGTAGTATTTATCGGCACAAATTTCATATTCTTCCCCTCCCCCTCCCCTTTCCCTACTAGCGTTCATCATGAGTGGTCATAGTGAGATGAGCGCTCCCGAAACGGAAGCGATGCATGGTGTTGTGTAAGAAGAAACGACAATAGTTGATGAGGGAGAGAAACGTCCCCTCAATCCGTAAGATATCTGTGACTTAATTGAAATCCTGATCAGACAGCAAAAGTGCCTGGGAGCCAGAGCTGATTTTCTGCAACAGCTCGTAAACATCCACAGCGCACTACAGCATCAAAGATCAGAAAATCATCAACTGGACAGCAAGATGTAAGGAATTCAGAAGAAGATCAACCAAATCGAAGGGGGGCTAGCTAAATTTTCTGTTTACACAGTCCTTAAATATATTCATAATGCACATGCTAATAGTATTCTATTCATAAGAGACTAGCTAACAAGTCATACAACCAGCCACACTTGTAGTCTATAAAAATAGCAATAATAAGAAAAACAAAATTGATGTAACTGATGACGATGGATGATTTAGGCTTTTTTTTAACCTCATCCAAAACAGTTAAAAAAAGCCTAAAACTAACATTTTTAATAAAAACACCGAAACCAAATATTCTTTCGAACCATTAAATCAGCATATTCCAAATGAAAATGATGCTGACCTTTCTCCCCCACCGTCTAAGATACAGTCGATGATGATGCGCCTAACTTTGAATTATAACATAATCTTTCAAAAAATAAATAGATATCATCCTAATATAACATCCGAATTAGCAGGATACAGCATTAAATACAACCTACTACAGAAGACGAGCATCGGAAGATCACATCCTACCTGAATGAAAATAAAACCGAGTACTATTTCATTCAACCAAATCAGCACCGTACCCTGAAAGTGTTATTGAAAGGATTACCAACTACGACAGATATTGCTGAGACTAAAGATGATTTCAAAATATCAAAATTGAAAAAATAAGCCAACTCAAACCACTGAAAAGCAAGCTCCACTACCTATCTTCTTAACGGAAATCCGGAAAACCAAAGATGCACGGGACATTTAGAAAATCAAGACAGGCTTATACATGTCCATCATTATTGAACCTTTCAAAAGGATGCATGAGGTAACTCAATGCTTTAATTATAATTTCTTCCATCATTCATCAAAGAACTGTAAAATGTTCCCGAGATGCCTGAAGTGCACCCAAAATCATCGAATTGGAGAAGGCACAATCAAATAACAAGTTCCTGAACCAGTCTGTATCAACCATATCGGAAAGTATGAATCGTGGACTAAACCATATCGGATTATGGAGATGATGTCTAAAGCTTCCTGAATCGAAATCATCCAAAGGATCGAGCACAATTGCTATAGAAAACCGTAACAAAAACCTAACAAGAAATGTATCTGAAAATAACAGCTATGCAAACATTGTTATTAACAATTCCATCCCATAGATAGTGACACTTGACGCGCAGAGATCAGCATCAACGTAAGATCAGTCTGAACCCTTTCTCACCCCAAATTTACTTAATACCGAAATTTAAGAAGGATTTAAAGAAATCCTTAAAGAAGGATTTTAAGCTTATATCATTTAAAATACCCTAACTTAATTTCAGCTCCTAAACAAATAACTAAAACCCCTACAGACGTAGACAAAATTTATCTGCTAATCCAAGGAATGACCCCAATCTTTTATACAAATTAATAATGTATCACATCCATTCTAGTCTCACACGTCTCTCACTGAATGTGAACGTATAACGATTTCATACTTTCGAGTTGCAATATCCTCCTGCAAGGAACACACCTTGGTTCATTGGACCTAGAATGGACATTAACATCCCAAATTACCTCTCCCATAGAAATGATAGACCAAATCAAGTTCCACCATGAAGGGGGACTTCCATTCTCATAAAACGTTCAGTACAACATCATGCAATTCCCACACGATACAGAAGCTACAATTGTAACGCTGACTCCATTGGACGACAGCCCAATACTCATTACTTCTCTTACATTTATCCTCTCCATCTGAGCTCACCACTTATTTAGATAAAATTATCTGATTATGACACATCTCTATAATCAGCGGAGATTTTAATGCCTACCACATGGCATGGGGCTGTGATATTACAAAAAAGAGAGGAAATGTTTCAAAAAATTAAGCAGATCTGATAATTTAGTAATAATAGCTCTGCCCAAAAGTACACCTTTGAGCTATAACTCCACCTCCCCAATAGACTTCTCTCTAACCAATAACTTCTATTGGCCGAGAGTTCCTACCTCTCTCTTAAATCTTAGAAGTGATCACAATCCTGTAAAATTCACCTTCCAAACCAACTTTCAATTACATTTACCAAAAACTAAAGTTCACACTAACTGGGATAATTTTACAAGCGTCCTAAATATAGATACCTCTCTCACTCTTCCAAGGGCAGATGCAGGAGAGGACAATGAAAACCAAATAAACGATCTTTCAAAACAGACCCTAAGTGCTTACAACCTTGCATCGAAACGAATACAAAATAAAAATTCAACTTTCATCAGCGCAGAAATCAACAACTTTTTTAAAGGAAAAAAAAAAAAAAAAAGCTGAGAAAAACTTGGTAAATCACCAGATTTCCCCCACATAAACAAAAACTTAATAATTTCCAAAAATTATAAAAAGAACATTTTTTGATTTTAATCAAAAAATTTGGCACAATACTCTTGAGAATCTTAATTCAGGAGGTGGCTCCCTCTGGGGGATGGCAAAAGCAATTAGGAGAAAATGCTCAAAAATTCCGGAACTTAAAACGCGTACGTGTATCGCACTTTCAGATGAAGACTAAACAGCAATTCCAGCTAAACAATATCACAGACCCTATTAAAGACAAAAGAGTCAATCATATTGTTCAAAATTTCTTTGTGAACGAACATAACTTTTTTAATAATACGCCAATCTCATCCTCTCTCCCATCTGAAAGTATTGAATATATTAAAAATATAAAAATAAAAATAGTCCCTGGAAGAGAAGGGAGAACAAATAAAATGGTTAAAAACCTTCCATTCAAAATTTTAGTGATGATCACAAATATTATCAATTACATTATAATACTTGGTTATATCCCTCAAAACTGGAAAACTGCAGCCATTGTACCCATTCTCAAACCAGGGAAAGACCTAGCTTTCTTGAAACTTACAGATCCATTTCACTCTTACCTATTTTAGCAGATTAGCGGAAAAAGTCATTCTCATAAGACTAAACACTAATCTTGACTCTAAAAATATCATCATTCCTGTGCAGCACTGTTTTCGACCAAAACTTACTACAGCACACCAACTGCTCCGAGTCTTCGAAGCCAGGTTTTTTTTTATAAAAACAGTAGACCGGAACAGTGTTCTTGGACATTCAAAAAGTGTTCGACAGCGTTTGGCATTTAGGTCTCATTTGCAAACTCCTTAAATATGACAGCCCAACTAAATTAACCACCCTGATCAACTTTCATTTCCAAAACCGAAACTTCAGTTAGAATTAATAATTCTTATTCTGAAAATAGAAACATTCTTTCAGGCGTACCTTAGGGCAGTCTGATCTCACCACCTTTATTCGCTTTATTCGTAATTGATATTCCCAAACAGCATAACATCATCAAATGCATATATGTCGACGACTCTGCGATTCTCGCACACCACAAAAACCCAAAAGCAGTTGTACATGCCCTCAGTAGATATCTCTCGTTCCTCGAAAACTGGTTTATCGACTGGAAAATAGCTTTAAATATAATGAAAACTGAAGCAGTTCTCTTCACCTATGAAAGCAAAAACATCAATCCAGATATTTTTCACTACGAAAATAAAATTTCCTGGTTCAAACAAACCAAATACTTCGGAGGGATTCACAACAAAACACTTACTTTCAGACAACACCTAACACAGGTTTAAGAAAATTTTCAAGCAGTAGTCTATAAACTCTATCCCCTAATTTCACGGAAATCCAAAATAAATCGAAGAAGCAAAATGCTTATATTATATATACTCTGATTCTCAGAGTTATCCTTGCATATATCTTCCCTATCTGGGCCTATAAATATTAATATTATTGTTTAAACAAATATAAATATTATTGAAAAAGTTTAAAATTCTATCATCAGATAAATTACCGGTGCAAGCTGGTATATGAGAAAAGTCGAACTGCAAGCTGCTTTAACATACCTTTCTATAAAACAATTCATCACAAAAACTTCCAAAAATTATTTCATAATAGTGATAACTCCTTTTAGGAATCGCAAATGTTAAGGAGAAACTTGGTGAGGCTTACAGACTTTTGATCAATGAGGTTAAAAATAAAGTTATAAGAACCTTTATATAAAGGTTAAAAAGAGCCATGAAATTTTGTCTAAAATAATAGACCCCCTTTTTTGTGGAATCTTTGAAACTCTCTTACGTGAATATGATGGAAAAGGCGATTCAATAAACCCAGTGATATTTGGAGGATCAGTAGATTCTCATTCTAAATTAAATTCAGATCTGCAGAATCACTTAGAAACTAATGCATCCTTCAAAAAAAATTTATGAACATTTATAATGAGACATTTGACTGCCTGCTATATAAATATACCATTAGGAGATAATGACGGAAATTAGAAAAGCTTCCTTTGAAGCTATCATGGCTTATGACATAAAAATTGACTAGGAACACTCTCTAATGGTCCTTTTTCTACGACACGTATTGAATGGAGAAATATTTGAGCGTTTTGGGGGATTCTTTATTCCAGAAATTAACTGGGGTGACATATCAAAACGAATGCTAGAATAATTGCACGTAATCTTCAAGGTAATGAACAAAAAATGATAACTCAGACATTTGATGACGCAAAAATAATGAAAAGCAAAAAAGTAGGCACTTAGGCACAAGCAAAAATAAAAACACATTTTATAGTAATGCACATTTCATTCACCTCTAAGTACATCAACTTAATTTAATTATGAGATATGCAGCAAACATCCCACTAAAGGCAAGAATATTTTTCTCTATCATTCTAGCTATTCCAACACTCTTCTTCAGATCAACATAGCTTGTGTCCATTCTCAAAAAGTATATGAAAGTCAACTTTTTTTTCTACACCCATCATCTACAAGGCGGATCTTCAATATATAGATTAGAGAGTTCGTGAAAATTTGCAACCTCTAAAAAACTGCCTTACTGAAATTCATTCGACACCAAATGCAGATCAATCCATTGCAGAAGCAACATGAATTTTAAAATACCAGAATGATAATAATTTCAAGTTTTGGTTAGAGCGTTTACATTAGATAGTGCCTTATGTTGAAATAATTTACAACAAAATGCAAGCTCAAGAAATTCGTGTTTTTGAAATTAATGAATATGTAACAAATTTCAAAAATTCTAGCTTAGAATTAAGAAACTCTAAGTACTGGGAAAATTCTTCAAAGACACTAATTGTAGAAGCTAAGGAAGTGTATGACTGTAAATGTATTTATATAATGGACACAGATATTCTTCCACTAAACGCTTAGTAACAGCGTGTGGGGACAGCATTAGTTGAGTTTTCCCTCACTAGATGTCAGCACGAGTCTCATAAAATTTGGTTGTCGACAGTTAAGCCTTTGCAGGACTGTAAATAAAAAATATTAAATTTTTGCTAAAATTCATCTGATATGCCTTTATAATGTTAAAAGGACACAACATCAAGCAGTAAAATTAATTTTTATTTATTTCCTAATTTTTAAGACCGGTATATATAATATACCACCACCCCTGTAGAATATCTTATTCATACACTCAATGTTTCGTATTTCTTCGAAAAAATAATAAGTACTTTCATAAAAAAAATTCTATTATTTTAGTTAATTTTGGGAAATATTAGGATCACAAAATACTTTTGAAAAGATTAGAACTTTATGATGTTGTATTTTTGTTTCTAAGAGTGATAATTTGTGCAAAAATATGTCAATTAATTTAAGTATAGCTCATATATATATATATATATATATATATATATATATATATA
>BMAW01008854.1:201266-225188 GCA_019974015.1 Nephila pilipes | reverse complement strand
ATTTCACGAAGTGGCCAGTGTCCCATTCCAGATCAAGCGAGTCCAGCTGAAGAACTCGTTTGTAGTTGCAATTTATGGCGTGCCTATGATATTGACTTTCAGATCAAGGTACAAATTTTAATTCTGAACTCTTAATGACTGTCAAACCTTGGGAATTTGAAAACTCGAACTACAGCTCAACATCCAGAGTTCGATGGCAGTGAATCGAGAGGTTTAATCCAAACGATTTTAAACCATTTGTCTTTATTCGTTTCGAAGAATCATTGGGACATGCATTTGCCCCTTTTTCATCGAAGTGCCATCCACATGAGACTGGATGGACTCTGTCAGAATGCTGTTTGGACGAACCTTCGACGCCCTGATATCCTTTGGACGCCCGACAGATACGCCTCTACCGAATGAATACAAATGACTTGAGAGGTACGTTTGGAAAGAGTACACGCATTTGCCAGAGAGCGAATAAACAAATAGTGAAAATGAAGATTCGTTACGACTCGAGCGACAGAACACCGATTTCAGGAGGGTGATTCTGTATGATGTATAATCCAAGAAACGATGGAGAGGACTCTGTCCGAGAAACTGCACACAATGTAGAGGCCAACTTCCTGTCGTCAAGATGTTAAATACATTATTTTTGAATTGAAATCCCCAATGCTAAACCAAGGTCATTCACATTAATCAGCTAGCTCATCAGGCGACTAAACATAGTTATTCGGACTGTAACGGAGACTGTCGACGTCAGCTTTAAAGAGAGAGTGTTACAAATATGAAATGTTGCTTCCCAGATCTGATGATCATTTGAAGTAGGAGACGTTCACAGCCATCCGGAGCCAAGGAGAAAAGAGAATTCGACTCCGGCCTGATTCAAACTTGGCTACTTGGCAAGAAAAGGCGTCAGCGAATCTTCAGTAGAATCTAGTTTTGTCGAGACGTGTTTCCAGAATAAGACCTAAACATTGAGAACTTCCTAGTGACGTCACATCCGACCAGAGCTACAAATAGACAGAGCCGCTGATCGTCGGAGGTTTTCTTCCAGTGAAACAGATCGTGCTTGCTTTGTAAACTGCGGATTGCTGTTTTTTTTAGTGCTGCAAATTTGAGAAAAAGATCTGTGGTCGTCTGTGCTTCCTTGTTTTTTTTTTTTATTTTAAAGAATAAATTACTATTTTCTATTATTCTCATTTCGGACTGTTCAATACACATAACACACGACAATTTCGTAACAATACAGTTTATCATTAAACTTATGAAATTATATATTATATATATATATATATATATATATAGTAATAGACATAATGGATTTTTATTTCATATATATACTTCTTACTCCCTGTAAAGTGTAACTGACCGCAGAATAACAATTATTTTAAAAAATAAATATTTTATAAGGATTCGAAGTTGATGTTAATGATTTTTCATCAAAATTACTACATGCTTTGGAACGAAAAAGACTGCAAAATGTGTCCAAATGTAACTATCTCTAAACCTGCGGTCTATTACACTCCCAAGGACGTGTTAAATATGTGTACCAAATTTTATTGAATTTTGTTGGATTGCTTTGGAGATATCACGTTTTTTGTGCATGACTTTTGGTGAAATTTTAATTCTTCAGAAAACACATTTAAAAAATATATTTATAAGTTACTTAAAGTTAATATTAATGAAACTACTTAAAACTCTCCAGTTTTACATCTTATTCCTTCCTTCTCCTCAATAGTGATGTTTCCTTTTTTTCTAATGGACCTAAGTTTTCTTGTGGAGGTTTTTGTTGATGGTAGTGAGAGCCATTTTAATTCTTCAATACTCATCCTACAAGGATCGTGGACTAATTTTTCAAAATTGACAACCAGGAAAATTTTATAATGAGAAATAATTGAAAAAGACTCATAATATCACAAATACTTGAGAGTATAAAAATATATACATATATATTACATCTAAGTTTTGAAAAAGAAATGCTCTTCATGAAATTTTAACAAAATTTTACATGTCAGGAAAACAGCATAATTTAAAAAATAATGGCCATAATAAATTTTTGTTTTATATAAATATACTTCATAATCCCTCTGAAGTGTCACAAACTGCACATTAACAAATATTTAAAAAAATAAATATTTTATAAGCAATCGCAATTGACGTTAATGATTTTTCGTCAAAATTAATTTATGTTTTCTTAAAAAAGGAACTATAAAACATTATTAAATGGAATTATCTCAGAACCAGTGGTTTGTAACATTCTGAGGGGATTTTGAAATATATGCACTAAATTTCATTTAATTTAGGTAAACTGTCGTGGAAATGTCTCAATTTTTAAGAAAAAAATTTCGTGAAAAATTTATTTTTGAAGAGCACATTCAAAATATATAATTATTTTAAAATTGACAGTAGAATAAGTTAAAACTCTCCAGTTTTATAAGTCACTCTTTCATTTTCCTCCATTTTTATGTTTCTTTTTTTTCTTATGGCGCGAAGCTTTCTTCTGGAAATTTTTGCTGTTGGCAGCGAGTGGCGTTTTGCGTCTTCAATACGCTCATCATCAAATACTATTTGTCCCTGTATAGTATTATATCCAGGGACAATGTTCATTTTATTTAAAATACGTAACAAGCCATTAAATCCACTATTAAACTGCACAACAGCAATGTAAGCACCTAAAAGTAATGTCTGGTGCTCCACAAATACTTCTTTTGGTATTGTTTGCCACAGAATTGAATTGAAAGATTCATTGGAATTTTGAGTTTTTCCATGCAAACATTTTTTTAACAGACTTTGATCACACAAAGTCATGTAAACTTTCTTGACAATATTAATAATATTTTGTGGTAATACTGGTGATTTTTCAAGAAATAATTTGTTCAATACTTTCGCTTTCTGAAACTTGCACCAGCTTTCGGGTCCAACAGGGCACTGTCCATGTTTTGCGGAGCAACAATGAAAAAAAGCTGCTATTACAGCAGACTGCATTTTGTCTAAGTTCCCAACATTGCTTCGTATTGCGATTCCATAATAGTTTTGTAATTTGTTTATCAAATTATCAGTCAGTTTACCTTTCCCACCAAGTCCCTTTTTTGTACTCTTCAGCTTACGAAGCCTTGTTCCAACCCTTTTCTGAATATGACCAATGCGTTCTAATTTTGCAACCGAATCTTTTCCGTACATATTTTTTACGGAATCATAAGCTTTGCAGTCTCCATCTCCATAGTAGTCAGTGTACCGTAACATCCTGCGATTTTCTGACCTTTCAAAAATACGGTAAGCACCAACTGGTTCCATGTTCGATGAAGACCCTTTATGGCGATTGCAGTGGCCTTTGTGATTTGATAGTTTGGAATTACATTTCCTGCAAAATTGAGATAAAGTCTCAAAGTCCACAACTTTTCCACTGTCTACAGATATGGCACTAACACAACCATTTAATGATGAATACCCACGGCGCTGCCAGGTACCATCCACAGAAACACCACAATTTGTAACATCATTTGGACATTTCTTGTCGAATACTTTTTGCAGCATCATTCATACTCTTTTCTCCAACGCAAGCAGCAGCACAAAGAATTTTCTTTTCCTGTTGACGGAATACAAGCTTTGAAAGAAAGGGAGGCAGATTCAAGATGGCACATAGCTTCCTTCCTGCGGATAACCCTCTTCTAATTAAACGCAAACCATACACAAAACAAGTATTAATTTCATTCATTTTGTCTTTTTTCTTGGATGAACAAAATGAAAATACAAAGTTACAGTTTTTGCAATGTAGAGAAAAGTTTGAAGAAAGTCCAAATCTTCAATCCTCCACAAGAAACAAACTACTTTCTCCACACTTTTCAGTTTTACAACGCAAGACTGAAAAAACACTAAGTAAAACTTGTAAGTCGATAATAATATTTCCTGTTAAATGTCCTGATGAATTATTTTCAGCATGCTCAGATTTGTTACTATGCTGTAGTTTCCTTTCGCTCGCAGTCTTTTCTCTTTCACAGAATGACTCAGTAAGAGTACTAGCGTTCTGATTTCCATAAAACCTCCTTTTGCGTGGACGATAAGAACGACTTTTGCCCATATTTTCAAGAAAAATAAACTTAAAATGAATGTCTTACAAATAAAGAACTGAAATTAAAGCAAAGTATAAGGGGAAAAAACTAATGATTAGCAAAGTTATACGAACGAAAAATGTAAACAAACAGTTATAAGCGGTAGTCGAAATCTCTGTTGCCAATCATCTAAAACAGAATTGCTTGAAATAATTATTAATAATTTGTGGTTTAGTAAGTAGAAAATTAAAATTGAGGTTTTAAAACATAATTTTAGGGAAATAGTGCTTTAAAAAAGGATAAATCGTCAACTTCCTGTCACAAATGTCACTACTTCCGGTTTCGGTTTCAATAACAGCACACTATTAAAAAAGCTATAACTTGAATTCTATCAAACATGAAGTAATAATAAAGACTGTTTTGGAATCTTAAAAAGTGGGGCTTTAATTTACAATCAGAAAAAAAAATCAAAATTTTCATCAAAAAAGGCTTTTTCAACCTAGTCGGATACCTTAAGCTATTGAGAGATTTCTGGCAATCTTCTGTCCATTAAAGTTAGATTTTGCTTCCGTTAATTTATGAAGAGGCCTAGCTATTGTGGAGAAATTTCTTACAAATCGACGGTAATAGGTGCAGAGTCCAAGAAAACTTCGAAGCTCGTGTACTGTCTCTGGATGAGGCCAATCAACCACTGCTTTAATTTTCTCTGGGTTGGTTTTCACTCCTTCGGAGGAAATAACGTGTACAAGGTAAGAAACTTCCTTTCGAAAGAATTTGCATTTCTTAGGGCTTAGTTTAAGGTTGGCTTTCTGCAATCTCTGGAATACTTTACGAATATTACTCAAATGTTCTTTGAATGTTTTTCCTACTTTATAGTAGGAAAAACATTCAAAGAACATGTCATCTAAATACACTAAGCAGGCTTCAGATAGAAGTCCGCGTAACACGGTCTCCATCAATCTTTCAAATGTCGCAGGCGCATTACAAAGTCCAAAGGGCATTACCTTAAATTGCCAAAGTCCCTGTCCGGTGGTGAAGGCTGTCTTTTATTTGTCTTCAGGTTGAATTCCAATCTGCCAATATCCACTTTTCAAATCTAACGTCGAAAACCATTGGCTTCCATTCAAAGAATCCAGGGTGTCGTCTATTCGAGGCAAAGGATAGCTGTCCTTTTTCGTAATTTCGTTCAGTTTTCTATAGTCAACACAAAACCGTGTTGATCCGTCTTTCTCCTTAACAAGGATGATAGGTGAAGCCCAGGGTCCAGACGATTCCTCGATAATTCCGTTGTCAACCATTTCTTTAACTAGCCGCTCAGCTTCTTCCTTCCTAGCAAGAGGTGAACGTCTTGGATTTTGTTTAATTGGAGGATGATCACCTGTATTGATTTTATACTGGATAACATTACAATGGCCGACATCAGCGTCACATGTGAAAAACAAGTTCCGAAATTCTTGGAGCAATTTTTGTAGTGCTGTTCGCTGATCTTCGTTCAGTCCTTCTAGATTCTCCAAGATCGAGTGGAAAGGGTGTTCTCCAGAAAATTCTTGGGGACGAGCAACAATACCAACCACTGGTTCATATAATGCAATGATAGCTCCTTTGTCCATGGTCTTTGGTTTATTGTCCATATTCAGAATTCGGACTGGAATCGTTTCCTTTTTTAAATCGACAAATGTGGCCGCAACAAGGACACCTTTTTCAGAAATTTGATTAGAAGAAATCGTTACGGCATACATGAAATGTTCAGAAGCTTAAGTAACTCTTCTAATGTGGCATTCAGATCTTGCTGGTATTACAGTCTTTTCTTTTGCAAATACGGAGCATTACTTTGGAAATTCTATATTGGCCGAGAACAACGGAATTTCCTCCCCTCCTGTCCGTATCTCATTTCTTTCTAGGTATACCGTAAAGTTGAACTCTTGAAGAAAAACCAGGCCAAGTATGCATGGATCGGTGATGTCAGCTACGTAAACTTTGCGCTGAAATCGTCTGGAACCACATTCGATTGATGCCTCCAACTTCCCGTGAATGCTAACTTTCTCACCAGTGGCTGTCTTTAAAAAATATTTGGAGCCGTATAGATCAATTGTTGATTCAATTTCTGAGCTATGTCGGTTCTTAAAAGAGTTACGTTCGCACCTGTATCCACTAATATCAAACATGGAACACCCCAAATCGATCCTCCTAAGTAGAGTCCATTTTTCTTTCCGCTCAGTGCGGAAATTTTCAATCCATCTACATGGGCTTTTCTTAGAAAAGGCAGTCTTCGCCCCCCAAGACGGCCTTGGCTTAGTTTTCCTGATTTGGCTTAATTCCTTGGCAATCCCTCTGTAAGTGTCCTTTTCTGTTGCACTGCCAGCAAGTCACATTCGGGTTCCGTCGAGTGGCATTCTTCTTTTCAGTGATGCAGTTATTCAATAATTTTTCCAGCCTGTCGAATAGATATTCAAATTTATCCTCTTTCTTTTTTGAATCATCCTCCACCTCTAAAGATCTGACGTGGTTGGAGGTCTTGGAAACAGTTCTTGCAGCTTCATATTTCATACTATATGCTAGAGCCAATTTCAAGTCTTTGGCATCCATCAACCTCGTTGAGTGTTGCGTATCTTCGTCTCTGATGGCATCGATGAAGTACTGAGCTGCTAAACTTCCCCGAATGTCCAGAGGGCACTCGGCATAGGCCAGGGTCATTAGTCGCTCCGCATCGGCGGCTAATACTTGCAGGCTTTCACTCGGCTTCTGCCGTCTTGTCTTCAATTCAGTTCTGTAAAATTGGGTAAGGTGACTGTCCCCAAATCGGGATTCCAAGGCTCTTTCAATAGTCGTTAGGTCCATCAGATTTCCAGCTGGGATTCCTTGAAGAACCTCTGCCTCAGACCCTCGGAGAGATGCCACAAGTTGACTAGCTTTCACACGACTCGTCCATCCGTTTGAAGAGCTCTCAACGTCAAATTGCGTCTTAAAAACAGACCAGGACGGCTGCCCGTCAAATGTCAAGGATTTGACTGTCGGTGTAGAATATATGACTTCTGAACTTGGTAGAGAATTGATTGGTCTTTCCTCAAGATCACAAAGTCTCTTCTCCAGGAAACTGATCTCCTCTTGGACTTCACTCTTTACTTCGTTAATCTCCCTTTTCACACTTTGAACATGTTCTTCAATTTTTTCTATACATGTGTTGACATGCTCTTTTATCACCTCAACTTGCGTCTCGACGAGTACTCTCATCTCATCTTGCCCTTTTTCCATTTCTTTATTCGTCTCTTCTTGTCCGATCCTCATCTCCTCTTGTCCAGCTTCCATAGATTTCTTTATCTCAGCCAGCAACTCAGCATTGTCGCTATCAGCCATCGTAGCCTGAGATCTTGTTTTCACCATACACAAAAGATAAACCCCACTTCTGACACCAAATGTTACGAAAATTGTCCGGTGTGTGTATGTGAACAGTCCGACGAGCAGAATAATAGAAAAATAGTAATTTATTCTTTAAAATAAAAAAAAAACAGGAAGCACAGACGACCACAAGATCTTTTTCGCACAAATTTGCAGCACTAAAAAAAACAGCAATCCGCAGTTTACAAAGCAAGCACGATCATCGTTTCCACTCCGGAAGAAAAACCTCCCGACGATCAGCGGCTCTGTCTATTTGTACCGTCTGGTCGGATGTGACGTCACATAGGAAGTTCTCAATGTTTAGGTCTTATTCTGGAAACGTCTCGACAAAACTAGATTCTACTTGAAGATTCGTGACGCCCTTTTGTCGCCAAGTAGCCAAGTTTTGTATCGAAGGCCAGAAGTCGAATTCCTGCTTTTCTCCTTGGCTTCCAGATAGCGTGTGAACGTCTTCTAGCAACCAAATGATCAGTACTGCTGGGAAGTAACATTTCATATTTGTAACAGTATTATAAACTTAATAAATCAAATTTAGTTGAAATGCATATACAATTTTATTAAAAATAAGGCACATTTTTTATTGCACAGATTGAAGTGAAATTTTCTTCCTCACTTGTTTCTGAAGATATTCTGTTAACTCCGATCCATCAGAAGGGAGCTCTTGAAACAAAACAAGTTCTTTTTCAATCGAAAGTCCCTGCATTTTTTTAAAGATATATTTCAGAATATATATTTATTTCAAATTTTTTTTTATAATTAAAACTAGATTACAAAGTTACTTTAAATAAAATCTGATTTTCTCTGAAATAATTATGTACATTATTGTACGAAATCTGAAACAGTTTCGAGAAGGAACGAAAATATGAATTCAATGGAAACAAAATAATAAAATTCTGTTAAATAGATAAAACTAAAATTCTGTTAAATAGATAAAACTAAAATTCTGTTCAATGCATGGTCTCTGCAAGAGTTCAAAGGTCAACCGTCCTATGTAATTTAAAGTATTCAAAACATACCCACCCACATGTAATAAGCAGACGTGTCAAACAAACAAACAAACAAAAAACGGCTAACTCTCCTTACTCTGAATTAATTACAGGAAATGTACTAAATTATTTTTCTTTCTTTTTAATCTCCGCTAAAGTGGAGTTCCAAGACCTTTCACGGTTTAGAAGAAATTTCCTTCTTGAAAATCCCTTCTTTCAAGCTTCACTTCTGCCCCCAAACGTCGAGGACTCTGTTCTTCTTACAAAGCTGGTATTTCTTTGATGTATTGTACCTTTTGTATTATTATATATATAATTGTCACAATTTACTTAGATCCTTTTATAAAGTCCACCGTTAAAAGGCTATGAGCTCCTATTCCCGTCCCTCTTTCTCGACAGCTTATCATCTATTTTTATCTCATACTAACACTTTATGTCCATTATTGTTTTCAAGTCTCATGTCTATCAACGACGATAATCCGCTGTGTTCAGCCAGTTCTGTCTTAGATGCCTTCAAAGGTAGTTCCTCTGTCTTTGCGTTTTTCGATTTTTTCTTGCAATAGTTTTGGTTTCAGATATCCTTTTCTACTTCTGCGATTTTTGTTTTGTTTTGTTGGGCATGATCCATGTTGATACATTTCCATTCTCGTTTTAAATTTCTTTTCTTAGGAGAATAATTCTAATTTTCGCTATAGTGGAACTCGAAAGCATATTTATGACTCCTATCTTTCACTGTAACAAAGCGAACCGTCACATATCAATTGCTCTATTGGAGCAGTGATATAAATTTGATACCACTTAGTTTAGAGTGTGAAATCAATACTTTATATATTTTGTTTTGAGTAATTAGTAGTATTTACATAAATTTTTCAAACATGAAGATTGCGTAGCTGATGAATTTAAAATTTTCAAATATTTTTAGAAACATTTCTGTGAGGCATAAAACAACCATTTATTAGGAACTTTCATTAGATTCAAAGCAAAAATATCTATAATTATTCTGTATGGTTCTGTCATGCAATTTAAGTAAATAAAGCTGTAAGCTACCATTTGAAGATAAATGAGTGGGAAAAAAGCCTACTTTACATAGACTTTTAACATGTTAAATATGTGGTGTAAAAAATATACCACCGCCCCTGAAAGGGTTAAAGTGTGATCGAAAATATTTCAAAATAACTATAATTATAAATTGTATTATAATAAATATAATGGATACACAACAGTAATGTAAACAATCATTGTTCATTCCTAAACTTCAGTTGTTAATTTTATTTCTGTATTTTTATATATTGATATTTTTGATTGAATTGTGATTATGCCTTTTAACTGTAAAACGAACTGTATATTTGGAAAAAACGGGGAGATTGAACCACTTCTCTTGTAAATTTCTAACCCGTTGCTGGATATCTGATCACGGAAAAATAAAATCTAATAATGATGCTGAACTGGTCATTGTCATCTTTTTTTTTTTAAAAAAAATAACGCTATCTAATCAATATTTATCTTATACTTAATATTCTCTATCAGAAGCCACAAAAATTAGTGACCGATAGGAAAAAAAATAATTTAAATTGTTGACATGAAATTCTTCGGTAGGTTTAAGTATGAACATTCCATTGAAGAGATTGTACTGACCACCGATGAATATTCCACGATTGACTAAGAAAAGTTTGAAACTGAACTAAACTATTTTATTGTAGATCTGAAATTCATCAACAACGCAAATTAATTGAGCTGCAGAAAATTATCTTGGAAAATAATGTAGATAACGTTTCTAGTGAAATTATAAAACTGACCTCAATCCTTTTAACAGTTCCGATGGCTGCATAAGAGGCAGAAAGCTGCTTTTCAACACTGAAAAGAATAAAAACTTTTCTGAGAAACACTATGAATGCGGAAAGACTAAATGCGTTTACTGTACATTCAATGGAGAAAAATTTCCTCATTTGTCATCCAGAGATCAAGGAGAAAATTATTTATCTTTTCGAACCAATTAAAATAAGTAAAATGAATTTTATTTTCGAATGAATAGATTAAACTTGAACTGTAACAATCCAGGTTAAAATAATTCGAATTAAAAACCAACGTTTTTAAAAACAACGTTTTTATATGGCGGCAAAGTTTATTAAAAATATTATTGAAATATTAGTTAAAACTGGACGCAAATATCTAAATATTGCATTGTTAGGAAAGTAAGAACAGTTCCCAAAATTTCAGAGCTCTAGCTTGATGGGAAGTTGGTTAAATTAACGATAGAAAACTTGATGACACAGTAATACACACACAGACAGATACACACCAAGTGAAATACATAAAAACGTTAAAACTAACTAAAATTAATTAATTCATCCGGTAAATTAAATGGATGGAATGCATTTTTACCCAAACACCCTTAGCGACAAGAATTACTTGGCGTTCAAAAAAAAAAAAAAAAAAAAAAAACAGCTAAGTTTGGTGCAAATTTTTGAAATCGCGCCAAGTGATTGGGCTAAACTTCTAAACTATTAAAGAAAATATTAATTAAAACTTACCGCAAATGTCTAAATATTGCATTGTTAGGCGAGTACGAACGATTCCCAAAATTTCAAAGCTCTAGCTTGATGGGAAGTTGGTTAAATTAACGATCGAAAATTTGATGACACACACTCACACACACCAAGTGAAATTCAGAAAAAACGTTGTAATAAGTAAATAATAGTTGGTGTACGCAGAATTCTGTTTGGTGGAAAGGGGGTGCATATCGTCATTACCATATGAAGGAAGCAATTTCTTTAGTTAAGAATTACCTCTTGGTAAAAAGTAAAGAATACGCTATATCAATCTTATTTCTCCTATTTAAAACTGTTCAAGGATTGATATTGTTTTCATCAAGTTACATAAATTACAAAAATAGTTCAATAAGTCTTCTGTAAGGATTTATTCCCACTTTCTCTCTTCGTGTTTAATTCTAATCCAGAGGCATATTTTGGAGATAGCAAAAACTTTTCTATTCTTTTCTCTAGAATTTGTTTAGATCGAATAATTTTTTCTTCTTTTACTGATGAAAAAAACTACGAGAAGGAAAAAAATTCTGTTATTTTAAAAAAATGTATTTGGAACATTTATATTAGTAAAATAAAAGAATTTTTATAAGTATTTCAATTTCCAGAAAATATCTTCTGGGGTGCATATGCCCCTTTGCAATCCTTTTGGAAAAGCTACTTGAAAATAATGTTTGATTTTGCTATCTTAGGATTTTAGGAAGTTTATCAATAAATTTTGCTTTTATACATGTTTGCTTCCTCTTACACTATTTTAAAACAAAGATTAAAAGTTCGCAGCATCACCCCCACTAATTTTATATACGAGCCGCCACTGATATTAAGTATCAGTGTAAAAGTGCGCGTAAGGATCGCGAGGTGATACGCAAAAGGTAATATGCACTAATCACCAAGGTAACAAGAAAAGATATTAAGATTAAAGATAAAAGTTAAGGAAGAGTTAAGTTAAAAGTAAAAGGTTAAGTTTTTTAAAAAAAAGAGTAGATAACGATCAGAAGTGGAATGCTAAAAGTTTTTAACAGATACAGTAAATTGCAAAAATAAGTGGACTTTAATTTTTGTGAAGCAGAAAAACAAAACTTATTACTTCTGTGACAATTGGCACCTATGTGCATGCTAAATGGTACTTTATGGTAAATAATTATGATACGGTATATTCAGATTTCTTTTAGAGTGACAATCCCCCTGAATATATGAAGAAGATTGAAAGAACTACACCTTTATATATGTATTGTAAGCAATTAGAGTTATTACTAAAGCAGAATAATATCACAGAACTGAGAACTTGCCACAACTGTTGGAATTCAGACTTTATATACACACAGAATATTCGAGAAACAATCAGTTTGAATATTAAAGAGAAATCTTGAATCAAACAGATGTTAGACAAACAATAAATAATATTTTAAATTAAAAGACCAGTCTAAAGTTGAAAATAACAAGGCAGTGATTCAAACCCATAATGAATGGAATTCTTGTTCATAGCTCTGCCAACTGAGCCACGGAGATTGCTAGCATTTTTGCTTTGATTAGCAATATGTTCATGACGCTAGTAACAGAATGTAGTTCATAATAGTGAAGAAGCGACCATACGCTTACATCACTAGTAGAGGTTTTTACTTCCTAGTACACCCGCGCTGACACCTGTTGGAAGTTATGGGGATCGCTTAGTATTGCGTCAAGTCAAAACGTACTGAACAATTACTAAGAATTTGATTTTTGAGAGCAAAAATTCTAAAGTAAATATAATTTCTAGTAAAAACAGCTCTTATAATTTTCAAGAAAAAAGGAATTTGTAAAACCTTGTGAGAAAGAAGGAGGGTACAAGAGGAAAGTTGTAAATTTTTTTATTTAAAAAAATTTGTAAATTTTTTTTTATTAAAAATTGTACTAAATAAATATATAAAAGACTGATAATTAAAGTTATGGTAACAATGGACAACAAAAGTAATATTTTTAAAGTTTTTAATAAGTAATATTTTTAATTAATTTGAAAATATTTAAGTTACTATATTTACATATTAAGAGCGTGATGTTCCAAAAGTGTACTTTTAGTATGCTTATTTTGTTTGGAAATTATAAATTATAAATGATCACAAATAATTTTATACAGTGCTAATTTTTCTTTCGATAATTATAACAGCAAATTATTAACAAATTTTGTTTAATTTTTATTTTTAATTGTCTCATTAATCTAATTGTGTGCGCATCAGATCTATTTAATTTAAATTACGCCTATCAACGTTTTTTAAAGAAAGGTTCTATTTTTTAAATTTTAATGATCTGATGAATAGAGTGTATGGGACAAAGAGTGATGGATTTTTTAGTATCACTTCACAGTTAGAAAGAGTTATACTGGAATTCTCCAATCTTTTTCTCTGATATATAGTTAGAGAATTTAGAGGAAGTACGGTCAGTTTTTTCCTTGGGCGAAACTTAATCCATGGGAAAGAAAATTCTACATAAAAAACCCACTTCTCTTAGAATACATAGTAATACTTGATTTTGTTTAATTAGCATTAGAAACAAGGACTATTTCTAGAAAGCTTTTAAACAAAGCAATTAGACCACAGTATGATATTTAAAATGATCACATGAAACAGCGTCGATAAGTGTGTTAAGTAAATTTGCCAACAGCTTCCCAGGCATATATGACATCTTGTCTGTGATTGGGCATTTCTGGTAGTTTTATTGAAAACGATTTTTAAAAGTAGTTTTCTGGGGAAAATACAACGTCAAAATCAAAAAATTTCTCTTCGAACCGAAAAAGGTTTTTTTTTTTTTTGAAGAAAAAAAAATTCAGATATTTAACTAGTTTTTTTTATGTGTGAGATGCTGTTACAATTTTTTAAAAAGAAGACAAATTTTCATGAAAATAAGTAAATAAAATGGTGTTTTTTTCATTCTACGGAGAACTAATGAACTTGTTGATAATTTGAAAATAAGATAATGACAACTTTCACCATACTTACTTCCTACACATGTTTAAATCTACAAAGTGTCAGATAGAAATTCCTTGTACTTTGAGGGTGCAATGATTTTCTGTGGAAAATATGTGGATGCATAGGATTATGATATTTTTCAAATGACATAGCTGAATTGCATGCTATTCTGTATTTAGAGGTTTCAAAACATAGAGTATCCATCAATTTAAAATTCTATTTATTTATGAATGTCACAGTTTCCTTTTTCATAAATGTAATTGAAATAATCACAAATGTTTTATATTTTGAAAACTGGAAAATAATTTTTATAATTAATGAAGTGATTCCCATTAATCGGATTATCAATAATGATAATACTTTGGAAAGTAATAAAAAATTCCTTCGCAAATTCGAACCAGTTTCTTAAGAATTGATATAATTTAGATATTTTGGAACAGAAGTTTAAAAAATTTGAAAAGGGTATGTAGTTCAATATATAAAATTAGTAACGTTTTAAGAAAATGGTAATTTTTAAAGAAAACTTTGAATTTTTTAGAAATTAATTAATAACTTAAAATGTTAATTAATCCCCTTCCTGTTTACTATTGATTTCCTTTCATATATTAATATAAGAGATGTTCCGAAAGTAAGTTCCGTCATTTTTTTTCTCACGAGAAATTAATTGCATAAGAAAATAAATCATGTCAACATGTCATGTCACTTTTGGACTATTTTTCGACATAGTCGCAATTGATAATGAGATATTTAAAGTAGTGTGCAGTCAGTTTGAAGAAACTTATCTGATAAAACAGGGCACCCTGCGGTGCAAGAAATTTTAGAACAGCCTTCTCAACCTCAGTATTGTTTTGGATGGACCTGAGCATTACTATCCTATACTCTAGCAGTATTGTTTTCATTCATGGATATGGACATCCTTTTTGATCTTTAACCTTCACATTCTGCGTTCCTTCACCGAACATGCAACACCAGCGTCCAACTATTTGATGGGACATGATCTGTTCACCATATACGGTCTGTAGACATTCATGGATGATGGACATTCTAATCCCTGTGTCCATTGATCCCGAATAACAGCACGCATTTCCATTGCTAACCACGTTATCAGTCACATCTCGAGCACTCTGATCTGCTGCTATTCTCTTTTTTTCGTTGCTCTGCGCATGGGTCATTCCTCTCTTACTGACGCTATTTCCGTCGTTGAACCAGCCACAGGTGAGGATTCTTATGACACTTGTTTGCTTTCTCTAGTGTGCCATGTACTTTTTCAGCAAAAAATGTTGAAACTTACTTTCGGAATACCCCTCGTAATTATATAATTTTTATGTCATTGAGATAAAATTTGTAAAACGTAAAGAGTGCCTCATTTTATGACGCCTTCCCCCCCCTTTTTTAATGTCTTTGTTTTGAACATTTTGATTATTATAATTGCGATAATCGATGAGCTTACTGAAGAGAACAGAATGTTAGAAAAACATTGAGAAAACCGGGTGTGGGTGACAAAAATTTGCCACATAGAATATAAATAAAAACATTAAAAACCTATTTAATTCTTGAAAGACTACTCAAGGAAAACAAAAGTCCAGTTTAATGATATTAATTTTTTGAAATGTATCTTTAAGCATAATCAACGGAATTATTTGTGATACAAAAGATTACGAATATCACTCGTGCGACGAACAATCTGTAGCAATAATTTTAAACTTTCCCTCTAGAAACTTTTGTCTGACCATTATTTCTGTACTTTTCCATATTGTGCATTTTATTCTGGCAACTTAACATTTATTATTTTTATAATGTATGTCTAATGGTTTGTCATAGTCACGTAAATATTGAAAATTTCCATCGGAAAATGAAATTATTTTCTATTTTTATTCTTTCTTAGAAAAAGGATATGTTTAAAAAGGCAAATATGGTATTAAATCTTTCTGCTGTTTGTCCAATATTTATTTTTTTTGTTTTTAAAAAAAAATATTTAATATTTCGAAACAACTTATCAAAATGTTTTCCCTTGTTCTTTCAATATGTTCTTCTTTAATATTTCATAAATGTTTCTTTTGTTTTACATTTCATTAGTTACAAAAGGCTGCATTTTTTGCTATTGTTAACTTTTTGGATTTTAGTGTCTATGCGAAATCCTTTGTTTTCAATTTTTCAGGCGAATTGAAATGAGCTAGGAAAGGAATGGTATTCACGGAAATACGATAATTTTTAATTTGATGAAAGATAAATTTCTATTGATATGAAATGTAATTTATCTTTATGGGCCATTTTCCTACACTGTGGGATAAAACGAAACGAATATGGGATAGTATTCATGGCTTGTAGAAATTTTTGTTTTGATATCAGTATTCGCGGTTCTTTCTCATCTGTGGCTTTGTTGTTTTGAAATAAATATTTAGTTTATTTCTACATGAAGATTTAATGTAACTGTATATTTTGGGTTATATTTACAAAGCTCTTATTATTGTGAGTGAACGATATATCTCCAATTTTCATTTTTATTGAATGAGAACAATTTTGATCTACTATCATTTTTTTTTATGAAGTCAGATTTAATGACTGGTGACATGTTGAAACAGTTAATCACAATTGCTAAGAACAGAAATTTTTAAAAAAGTGTTAATAGTAAAAAGCAATAAATTTTTAAAATTATTTCCTTAAAAGGACTCTCAAAGATTCTGTTTTTCACTATAACATGTTAAAGCAATCTAGTCAGAATATTGTGTTGCATTTGTAGTAATTCTAACTTTCAACTTAAAATTGTATAGTATTTTGCTATTATAATTTTATTACATCTTCTATGTTGAGATAAATGAAATGAGACTAAAATTTAAGATTACAAACAAATTCAACCAGGTGCTGCTATATTGTCAGATAATATTTGGAGTAATCATAAATTATATTTGACTAAGACAAAAGACAATTCATGATAAATTTTAAATAACTAATTATAAAACTCTCAGGTTGAAGATCTGGTGGCTGATGGTTTTTATGGATTTGATACATACGCTCAAAATCAGATTTATCAAAAAATAATTGTATGGGTTGGAGCTTTATCTAAAATCTGTTTTTAGTATTTAATATATGAAAATTTTACTTTTCAATTGGAGTTTGATTTTTAAGAATTATCATTCACTTATTTTCTCCATTTATGGTTTGAGATTAGCATAAAACCTTAGTAAATTTTTTAAAAAAATTCTTTTTTCTGTGTTTTATACTTCATATTATTTATGTTTTGTAAAATTTTATTTCAATTGAAGAATAAACAAATAACTGTTAAACTTTTTCAGGGCTGGAATATTTTTATGGTTCATAAGAAATTAAAGACTATTAGCTAAATTTCCTGCTTTTAAATTACTTAATCAATAAAATATTTCCTTAATAGATGTCTTATATTGTTAAAATAATGTAAATAAAGAAAGAATTTTTAAATCGACTTATTTAAATTTTTGCTAATTTTGTTTTTTTGAATTCAAAGGAGTTTGAAAATGATACAGAATTGGAATAAATGTGTGGAGCAATATATGGGCTATTAATGTAACAATAAAATCTCTAAGTAAAGATCCATAGAAAGGGGTCATTTATATTTATTTTTTAAAATGATTTTTACTTCGTGAAACTTTAATTATATGATGTAAATCGTATATTATAGACAAACAAAATAAAGCTAGCTGGATATTGAAAACTTAATCATTATTCATTTAACTTAATTATGTATACTTTTAAATGCATTCATGTTTGTATGAATATAATATAAATATTTATTGGAGTTGTAATTTGTACTACATATGTATAATTAAAGATTTCCAATATTTTTATATTATGATGAACAAGAAACAACTGTCTGTGAAATTATCTAAGTTTTTAATTTATTAGATGTAAGAAATGAATAATTTTTCTTTCAAAAGAGAAATTTATTATCTTGGAATATGTGGAAAGGGCCACTATATTCAATTATTTACTGCTTATATCTACAAAACATGATATTTGTAAGTTCATTTCAAGTAGCTAGAAATTATGAGTTTTTTTTAAAAAAATTCTTCTTTGTTATTTTATTTCAAAATACCATTTGTTTCGCAACTTTTTAATGATTTGTTTTATCTCACTACTCCATCAACAAAGTAAAATTTCTGAATTAGATATGTGTTGTACTATCAAGCTATATTTTTATACTAAAAATCTCATGTAATAATTTTTATAATTATGTGATTTATTTTGGTACTTTTCTGTTGAAAGGGACTGGAAAAACATCGCTAAATCAAGCTGTGTGAATTCACCTCTCTCCCGACGCAATACTATTGCGGTTGCTAGTGATATCACACCCATTTGGCAGTGAAAAAAATTAACCATCGCCAACATCCCTCTTTAATAGAAAAGTACCTTTATTTTTTTTAATGGCAAATATTTACTCATTGTTATTTTACAAACATCTAAATGGGCTTTGTTGCTTGGGTATGAGATTAAAGTAAAAACAAGCTTGTAAGAATAGAAATGTTAATTAGGATATTTTTGTTTAAATGCATGCATTCCTTCAAATGCTAACTCATTAGGGAAAGTTACCAATAAAGAAACTTTAATCAAATTTTGTTTTGTGTCTTCAAAAATTCTGTCATAATTCAAACAGAATCTCCCTGTTTTGAATGTATTTAAGCATTTTTTAAAGAGTACTGTAACATTTTGAAATTATACCAAAAATTGATTTTCAAAACTTATATTTATATTTCATTTTGAAATACCAGGTGAGCAATGAAACTGAATTATTGTTTGGTAGTTAAATATATTTTTTGGCAACTACTATTCCCACAAAGCTGAATATAAAGAATAAGTCTATGTTTATATTTAAAAGCATACATAAAAATATTAATTTCTATTTAATTGAATCTTTTTATTTAATTGAAAATTCTTATGTAGTTACTTAAATGTTGTCATTTTTGGTACTTATTGCATTAATTTTTTCAATTATGTACATTGAAATTTAAATAATATATGATTGAGATAATAAACACAAGAAATATGTTGAAGTTAAATTTTATTTTATCAAGGATTTTTAATGATCATCAAATCTTAAATAGTTTGGTATTAATCTGGGGTTTAACAATAGTAGTAGCTCTTTCCAAAAGATGTATTGATTCACAGGGACAGAAAGAGCATTTTGAAGACCAAAAGAATATTAGTTGACACTATATCTCAATATCATTGCATATTACTTGATTTGATGAGAAACAATTGTCTTTCAGTGCTTACTTCTATGAACCCTGATAGTAATAAAATGATATTAACACATCGATCAATAACTCCCGAGTCTAACATTGAAAACAACATTTTTTTTTATTCATCAACATAACACCTTTTGTTAATCACCTTTTAGGATGATACAATCATTCCAACGCTTTTCCAATTTTTTTTGTTTTGTTTTTTTCTTCCAAAAAAATGTTTTTGTTTTTTTTTCCAAAAATTTTTTTTTTTGTTTCCCTTTTTTTTTTTCGCAAGAAATCTTTTTTGTTGCGAGTAAATTGCGATAAACAGCTTTCTGAATCATCGACTCGTTGCTGTTTTTGTTCCATCGAAAGCAATCGCGGCACCCACTTGGAAAAAACCTTTTTCACTTCACTTCAAAAAACCTTTTTCAGTAAATACACTTCCATATGATATCTGTGTCATCTCAGCAATCTCACAGAGCTTCACTTTACGATCTTTCATTATAATTTTTGTCACTTCACTCACATTTTCCGGTGTAACGGCTTCCACAGGTCTACCCGAGCGTTCCGCGTCATTTGTGTCGGTACGACCACGTTTAAACTCGGCAAACCACCGACAAATCGTTGCTTTTGATGGACAAGAGTCCGGGTAACATTTTTCAATCCATTGTTTCGCTTGCACGGTGTTTTTACCCATTAAAAAACAATGTTTTATCAGAACACGAAACTCGGTTTTTTCCATTTTTTAAACAAACTACAAAACGACTTTACTCCAACCTCGATAACTCAGCTGTTTCTGGTCCGATCGACTTAAAATTTTGACACGTTTCAAGCAAAGGTTAGTACTCTAGAAAGACCTGGTTACTGGTTTACTACGAGCGCCATCTCTGGGTTAGTCTCGGGAGTTATTGATTGATGTGTTACATTGAAAATACCCTAATATTCATTGATGTGCTCAGGGAGTTTATGCAGTAGAGATTTATTTGAATAATTATTTAATTCTTAAAATATTGGTTAAAATGTCTGCAAATGTCATTGAGTGAAAATCTAGAACCTCCTGATAAAAAAATTATGTATATACCACTTGTACACATATATTATTTTTTTTAATCAGTAGACATTTCGTGAAATTTTTCCTTTTTGTGTGCTTTCTAATTACTTGTTCAATCCTTTTTCTGTCTTCCATATTTCATTCCTATTCCTACCCTATTCCATTCCTATTGTAACTTAGTCAGTAACTAATATTCTTCCATGCAAATGTATTAAGGCAGTTGTGTGAATGATTATGAAGATTACTTGTATTTTTTTAAATTGTCTTTAGTACATTTTCAGTATAATTTATCATATGGCACTCAGTATATAAAATTTTTAAACACTTATCTTTTACATACAACTATTAATGGATTATTTGCATCTGATGAATATCTTACTGAAAATATTTTTATAGCAATATGCTTCAAATATATGAAAATTGTTGATAGTTGTTTTATTTTAGGGTGATTATTTATATTGTTTTTCATAAAATGAATCAATTTATTTACAGTTAGTGGCAGTGCAATCTCCAGAAGGCACCAAACGAATCGAATGTAAATCGAATGAAAGTGTTGGTTCCTTTTTCACAAAGGTGAGTTTATTTACTCTGCATTTTTGTGACATGGAGTTTCCTCCTGGTTCCTATCTTTTTTCAAATAATTTTTTTAACTTATATATATTAATGAGGTGTGGCTATTAAATAATGTGATTGGTGCTGTAAAACATTTTATTTTGATTTCGTACATATTTAATCACCTTCAATATACACCCTATAATACTCCATGCAAATCTTCTACTGTTCGTAACAGTGCTGGAAGTCTTATTTTGTCAACTCCTTCAGGATGTGTGATTCTTTCTCTTTCACAGCTTCGATAGACTCAAATATTGTTTCTTTTAATACAGATTTCACCTTAGGAAACATATAGAAGTTGCATGGTGCAAGATTCGGCGAATAAGACGGATGACCTAACACTGGGATGCTTTTAGAAATCTCTTGACTGACAATGCGGAATAACTTACCCTTTCACAATTCGGGTCATTTTTTCCTTATTCTTTCATGGAGTTCGGCACCCAGTGAAGGTACACAATCCCGTGAATATTGAAAAAACAATTCTCTTTGCTTTAAATTTTCATTTGCTTGTTCAATCTTTTTTAACTTTTAGTGAAGCTGGGCTCTTCCAGTGCATTAATTGGCACTTATTCAGGATCATAAGTAAAAAAACATGATTCATCACACATTATTATCCTTTAGAATTTCAGGTCATTTTCATTTTCATTCAAAGTATCAGTACAACCATTTCTATGAGTTTCTTGTTGTTCAAACATAAGAATTTTTGATACCATTTTGGCACACACTTTTTACATGTTAAAATTGTTATGTAAAATTTGCTGTAGGGATTCTCTGTCAATTTCTGCAGTCTCGACAATCTTATGAATACTTAATCGATTTGTCAGATCAAACCAGATTACTGATTTTTCAGTATTGTCATCCATTTTGACGTGGAAGTATGACCGGGGCATGAATCATCTTCAACTTCTCAGCCATTCTGAAAACACTTAAACCACTCAAAAACACATGCATTCAATAAATGTTCAATGCCTTATACTTCTTTCAATAAATTATAAGTTGCGGTTTTTTGAAGTTTCATGTGAAATGTCATAACAATTTGTTGCTCTATTTTTACACTTATAATTTTTTTGGCAAACTAAAAACGTAACTTTAATGTGAACATAGGCTATGGCTATACAGATTTGTTTACAGAAGAGAGAAGCTTTGTGCATTTGAAAGTAAAGGCTTTGCGCTAAATAGCTGTTGGTTGGTGATGTTTGACACATGTGTACTTCTGTAGCAGCATCAGTCTCGTTATTTAGTTTCTTAACCTCGTATTGCACTTCAATAGGGCTCTTAATTTCTAAATAGTAAACAATTGAACTGATATCTTTCCATCAATATATTGCCGTTATTATTCTTGTCAAAATACAAAGATCTAGAGAGAGTATTTTTCATGAATTTTTTATAATTGCTTGAGAGATTGTAATTATGTTATGATTGAGATGTCAACTTTTTCACAATTTCAAATTGTGATTTCTCCTAGTGAACATTTTGTGAATTTTACATTGTGACATTTATTGAAATTAATGTCACACTGTAACAACACAAGGGCTATTGGGAAGAACCTTATAATTAAGAATCTCAGTCAATTGACAGGAAGACTCCTGTGTTGGTGCCTCACCTTTCTGATTTCCACACTACATTATGTAAGGACTTTTAAACACATATTGCCCTTTGTTATTTAAAATGTATTTTGTTCTTAAGGATTTTGAAATTTGATTTAATAATGGCTTTTATGTACAATTTCACCAATTTAGTTTGTTTGGAACTAAATCGAGACTTTCACCCCTCCCTGACCCGTGTGGTGACCGGGGATGACAGAATAGTCTCACTGTAGCTCATGCATGTCGTAAAAGGTGACTAAAATGGGTACCCAGCGTCTGGGGGTATAGCCGGGCACCCAGCCCCTGGGGATTATATCAGGAGACCTCAGGGACTTGCCTTCTTCAGGTAAGTATGGGCATCATGACCCCAAGGCACCTTAGTGATCTTTTTCTTTCCCATGGGGTTTACTATCTTTGGTAAACATGGGTGACACACTCCTGGGATACCCTAGCGATCCTTCTCTATTTTCGACCCTCCTTCTTGTCAACCATTTTTACCTTTTTTTTAACGTCACGTCTAGACCACAGTTTAATCTTGTTTGGCGCAGCATAGCCATATCTGGCTCTAGCGCCAATAAACTTTACAATCACTCACTCATTCACCCCTCCCTAATTCCAAGTATTTGTTCATGTCTATCCTTTTACCTATGTTTGATTAATTATTATGATCAAGATTATTCCATTGAATAAAATATTGTATAACATTAAAAAAAAAGGAATGTAAGTACGTATTAGTGAATATTGAATAAGTTGATTATAATTAAGTGAATAAATGTTTCCTGTAGTTCCTATTCCTTTTAAATATAATATGAACTGGATAAATAAATATCTCTACATAAATAACTGAATTACTTCTACTTACGTAGTTCAATACTTTTGTTGAATTCTACAATTGACATCAAATAAACTAGAAGTACTTGATTATTTTGAATTTTAAAATTAAAGATATGGCAGTGAAATTGTAAGTTTTATCATTTATTTGTTTATTGCATAGTTGAAAAAGTAATAATTTTTCAACTAGTCTTAGAAGTATCGCATGTAGAGAGGTTTAATATTTTTTACCATTTGCTATTGCTTGAAAGTTGTAAACATTCTTTCTGACTAAACATCTTTCTGTAAGTAATATTGTTACAATACCCCTTATAAAAATGGCGTAATAAAACTTTAAAAAGTGAAAGTTTCATTTCATTTTAATTAAAATGTCGTTTAAAATGAAATTTTGCTATGTGTTAGGTTTAATTTTGAAGTAATTTTTGGATTGATTAAAATTAACATGAAATTAAAAATATCCTATTTTGAATATTGAGTCCTTTCTAAATAGTTTCCCCCTGAAGATAAGGCTATTTTTATTCATTTTCATTTGTAAATCCTAGATATACTTATATTTCTTGGATGTATTTTATTTTAGGTGAAAGGTGCCTTCAATCTTGACAGTGCTTTCACAATCTACAAGGAAAGAAATAGAAAAAATCCTTTATCATCATCTGACAGAAAGCAACTTGTGCATTATGGCATAAAGTAATTACATATTATATATATATATATATATATATATATATATATATATATATATATAT
>BMAW01008854.1:166706-201256 GCA_019974015.1 Nephila pilipes | reverse complement strand
TATATATATATATATATATATATATATATATATATATATATATATATATATATATTGTTCAATTTCATTTGTTTTACCTGTGTAAAATAATTATATGCTAATTTGGTAAATGTGGTTTAGAAAATGTAAGATATTCCTTTAAAGATATCCTTTCTATATTTGAAAACACCACATCTTATCTTACAGACCATTATCTAAAAACTAAGATGATTCATTTCTGAAACATGAGTAATCTGAATTATTATTTTAAAGCCCATTATATTACTCAGCAATGGTGCGTTTCTTCTTTCCATCTAAAGCATTGTTTATTTTTAAATTTAATTCCAATATACTTTTTGTTTCTTTTACCATTCTTTTGCTATGTTACATTTTGCTGCTTATTTTTTTACTTAACTTTTTTTTTTACTCTTGTTATTTTATTTAATGATGTCACCACTACAGTTTTTATACAAATTTACCTGCGTAGAAGGCTTTGGGATACCAATTTATCCCTTTGGGTCTCAACTAGCACATCATGTGTTTTATTTTTGTAATTTATATAATTTTATTTGTTCACTTTGTTAGATTGTTAAAACAAAGTTATTAATTACAGAAGGATTTGAGAATTTCCTTTCATTAACTAGAAGTAGTTTTTAGTTCTATAAAAAAATTGCTATATATTGCAGAAACAAAGCTATTTTTTTTTCTGAATTTTATTCATTATTGGACAAAATTTTACCCTTTTTCCAAATTTGTGTTTTGCTTTCTTTTAGATGAATACCAATCCTACCATAACATAATGTTCTTTTTCTTGTATTTAAAATTATTATGTTTGTGTTGAGTACTTTATTTTTTTCTATTAAAATATGTTATATTATAGAATATGCATTTATTCATAAAATATAGTATATTTTTGTAAATAGGATTACCATATTCTATAATTTTTTTTTAAAAAAAATGTTTAGCTTTTTAATGCAAGATATTTTCTCTCTTTTGATTATGATAACAATATTATGCATTTATTAAACAGGTTCATAATAGGCCAATACTACTGTGGTAACTGTGTTTGAAAAACAGCTAACCTTTTGCCAAACTGTTTGTAAATTTAATCTATACTCCTATTGTTTCACTTGGTTTCACACTGTGCTATCCTCAGATATGCACTGAACCAAAATTTATTAGTTAGAAGCTAAAAAATTTTGAAAGTTTTGAAAATTTATTAGTTAATCATTATTGAGCTTAGAATTACTAAAACATAAAATTGTGATGAGAAATCTATGTTTTGGGTTAATGGAATTCAAAAAAACTTTACAACTCAAAACATACTCCTTCATCTTAAAGTTTTTGATTCTGTAAACATGATTAAGTGATATTCTTTTGATTGGTTGTAATATATTTAGCTGAAAATAGTAAGAATAATTTTTTTAAAGCTAAGCTAAGTCTTTTCTGTTGGCCATTAATTGCATTTAGCGGAATATCTGATATTATGGGGTTCAGAGTTCATTCTGTGTTTAAAAGGAACTGATCAAGATAAGGAGGGGGGGGGGAAACATCTTAAAACAGTAGAATTAAAAAAAGTGAGGTTGAAAAAAGTTCATTATTGTGTATTAATTAACTTACCATGAATTAATTATTTATATTTAGTAATACAAGAATGCTGGTTTATGATTATTTAATCCAACACGAAGTGTTGGATTAAATGACTCTAAAGGAGAATGTTTGAATATAGTGTATTCCACCCTCCCTAGTTTGAATAATGTACCTTAGTTGAAAATTAACTGATGTTTCATTAGAAATTTTTATCACATATATTTTTCATAACTCTTTTATATTTAGAATTTCTTGTTTAGGCTCTTTTAGCCTGTTTAATTATAGGAAATTAAATTCTAAACAGTTATTTTTAGAGATGTATGTCTTGGGAAAACCTTCAGATATTACTTTTTCTCCAATGGCATTTATAAGCTTCTTCAAAAATTTTCAAATGGCTTCATCATTATATTTTCCAAATCTGATGATCATATGTGCATTTTACATGATCTTATATTTGATCAATTAAATTTACTTCATATACTTCAATTATAATTTAATCAATCATTGCATCATTTGAAGTAAAATTTGCAGATTTTATTTTCAATATTAAATTACATAGCTTTATGCATTTTCTATTTAAAGAATGTGCTAATGTTCTAGTTGACTAAAGCAATGCAAAATGAAAATGTGCTCTGTAATGGCTGTTTCTTTTTCCAGACAAGGAGACACCCTCTACTTAACATTCCAGCCAGTAAATTCTGAAATCAACTCATCACCTGTGGAAACGTCAAGGAGGGATTCAGATTTCCTAGGCCTTGTGGAGGACAAAGTTGACACATACCTCTACAAACAAAATGGATCTATACAGAGGGGCAGAGATCCAAAATTGTATGTAACATTTCTTGTTTACTTATTACTAGAACCTATATAGTAATAGTTTGTTGATATGAATATATTGTTACGAAAATTGTCCGGTGTGTGTAGGTGAACAGTCCGACAAGCAGAATACTAGAAAAATAGTAATTTATTCTTTAAATAATAATAAAACAGGAAGCACAGATGACAACAAGATCATACTTGCACAAATTTGCAGCACTAAATAAACAGCTATCCACAGTTTTAAACAAAATCACGCAGTTTGCAAAGCAAGCACAATCATCGATTTCACTCCGAAAGACTAACTCACTGACGATCAGCGGCTCTGTCTATTTATACCTTGAAGACCGGATGTGACATCACATAGGAAGTTCTCCAATGTTTCGGTCCCATTCTGGAAACTTCTCGATGAAACTAGATTTTACTTGAAGATTCATGATGCCAATTTTTGTCTCCGAGGCCGGAAGTCGAATTGGCCAGATAGCCTGTGAACGTCTCTTAGCAACCATATGATCAGTATTGCTCAAAGCAACATTTCATATTTGTAACAATATGTACATAGATTCTGATCATGACCTCTAGTTTAAAGCACATATATTAGGTCACATATTAGATGTTGAGAATATTTTATACAATTTTTAAGATTTTGAATTAATATTAAAAGGTATTTCAGCAACTTTGGAGATTTAAAAAAAAAAAATCATATAATTCAGGTTTCTCCCTTTTTTTTTCATGATTGCCAACATTAAAAATTCCACTTTTCATATACTGAGTACTTTACAGTGTGAAGCAGAACTGATATTACAATGTAAGAGTGTAAGTGCTAATTTATGAAATTATTATATAACTTGTTATATATATGTCATTTTTGCAGCATATTTCATTAAAGTTTTTTGAAGATTTTAAAAAATAATTTTTTGCTCACCGTTATTTATGACTTGATAATTACATATTATTTTGAATTATTGTTGTAATTTTGAACCTAAACTTCTAAGATGTTTTCGTTGTCAGATTTAAATGAAAATGAAATTTGCTGTGTTTTTCATTTGTTTGTCCATTAGGTTTTTTTAAAAAAATATTTTTATTTTTGGTTTATTATTAAAAAAATAATACTAAACTATTGAATAGAAACCATACAAGTATGCCTTTAAGTAAAGTTTTATTTTAGTATGGCTTCTTTTAAGTGTAATTTTATCTTTAACGGTATTTCAGCTGGTCTGTATGTAAACTTGGAAAACTACATCTTAGCAATTGTAGTTTTCTATCATTAGAGATGTGTATGAAATTTATTACTTAGATGGTTTCAAACATAAGACAGACAATTAGAATTTAAGTTTATCAAGTGTTATTATAAAAAATTAAAACAGAAAAGGAAAGGACAAAAATGATGAAGAGTGATGGCTTTATTTCTGAACCAAATCAGATAATTTTACTTTCCAAGAGAGTGCATAAAGAATGAAAAACAGTGGTTATTAAAATAAGATTAACATTCAAGTATATGTAACAAAAGATAATTAAGGAATTATTTTTCACTAGAGATATGACTATTTTGTCTAGAGATATGATGAAGAAATTTAAGTAATCTCTTAGCCCAAATTATTCTTTATACAATTTCTATTATCCCACAAAATTTCAAAGATCTGTATTAAAAAAATGAAATTTTTTTTAATGTTCATTTTTTTTTTTTTTTGGTATTCACGTCATGATTCCATTCTTCTTTAATGGATGAACTTTTGGTTTCATGACTATTTAATTCTAACCGGGCCAAGTGGTTTTAAAATAATGTGATTGCATTGTATTCCCATGATTCATTTATATCTGCCTTTTTTTTCATGTTTGTTCTTCTGATAGTATTATTTATTTTCAGTTTTAAAAACATCTTTTTAAAAAGACTATCATGCTTTGAGGAAAACAATTCAAATAAATTGAATATTCAAAAGTGTTGTTTCTATGAAAACAAAACTACTGATATGCATGTTTCAGTATTTAATTCAAACATTGCTAAATGCTCCCATGGCAATTGAATTTTCAAAATGGAAGAATTTATATGCAAAAAAAGTTTTATAGAACAAGGAATTATTGCTAATTACAGTAATGGAGATAATATACCAAATTATATCATTATATATAAAAAGTGTCTTGCATGATATGTACAAATATACTCTTGGAGACAGTTACTAGCAGGCAACTTTAAAACTAGAATTTGAACTTAAATATGGATTTTTTTATTATTTGAAACTTGTGTGTGAAACATGTTTTGAGAAAAAAAAATGTGTAATATTTTGCATTTTTGAGAAGATCATCAAAATCAAATGCACTAACACTGTTTGATATGAATGTTAGTGTTATATAAGCATTTTTTACTATGAGTGAGATATATGCAGTGGTAAAATTTTAATTGTAAAATTTTACATGTTCCTCATGCATGCCTTTGACATCAAGTAAAAACAATAAAAATTAAAATTTACTTCAGCTGTATATATTCTCTTGCTTCCAAAACCAATTTAAAAGATATACATAACAACATTGGAATTGCATTCAATAAATTGAATGAAAATGTGAGAAATACAGATATTTTGTTGTTATTGCTATTTCATTTGTTGACTTGAGGACATGCATTACAAATTGGTGTTGGTTATTTAATGGATATTTTAACAGGATATGCACTTGATTACATAATAATGAACAAATATTGTCCGACATGTGTAAGTGCAAAAAAAGTGAATCAGGTGAGTCCTCAGCTGAATATGACATTTAGTATTCTTGCCATAACATTTGTTGTCAGATAACCACATTGATACATCAGGGGTAATGGAGATGAATGCTGCCTTAAACTGTAGTCACAGTCAGAAGCATCTGGTTTTCAGTACTACAACTTTTTTAACCGATGGTGATGCTGAATTTCGTTAAGTTCTTAAATAGCCTAAAAATACGTGAACCAGAGATTGAAATATTTAAAGAAGAATGTGTTAACCATGTTAGCAAAAGACAAGATGCTAGATTGCACATTCTTGTGAAAGAGTAATAAGCAAAAGATATTACTTTAGGAGGCAAATTCTATGTTAGCCTAAAAGAAATAACTTTGAAAAAAAATTAATACAATACTAACAAAAAGTTATGTTGGGACAGAGCTGTACTATAAATAAGACAATGAGAGTTGAATAGAAGGAATTAAGCTTTTAATGACTTAGAAGTGAGGTTACATGATAGGCATGATTGTTGTTTACAGAATGTCTCAATCAGACGTTGCCAATATAGAAAACCAAATTAAGTGATGCCAGATTACATAAGAATAATATTACATTTACCCCCCTTTAAATTTTAATCTGATTATTTCAGTCCCTGATGTAGTCCTTCAAGTATGCAGGAGGTTGCCTATGACGAGCTGTACGCAATGCTAATGTGTTCTTGTTCTGTTCAGTCGAATCTTCTAAAGTGAAGTCTGAATCTGAGTTTATTGGCTGTAGATCTGGAAGAACTTGAACATTTTCTTCTGTACCCTTGTTGCCTTCAGATCTGGTAGTTTCCCCTCTTGGAGCTAAGTGTCTTATAGAAACAGTTGTTTCCTTTCCATCGCTAAGTTTTACATGTGCATAGTCAGGGTTAGCTTCAATTAATTCCACTTCTTGGACAATTGGCTCATATTTATTAGCACGCACCTGAATTTTCATTAGAACTGGACCAGGCTTTGTAAGCCAAGTAGGTATGGAACAGCCATTATGGGATCTTCGAGGGGGAGAAAACATTCGTTCATGAGGAGTGGCATTTGTTGCTGTACACAACAAAGAGCGAATGGAATGCAGAACTGTTTGGATAACACCTTCCCATTGTTCAGTTTTCATATTATTGGATCTTAAAGCAAGTTGTATAGTTTTCCAGATTATTCCATTATAACGTTCAACCTGTCCATTTCCTGCTGGATTATAGGGAGTTGTACGACTTGTAGCAATTCCTTGAGATGTTAAGAATGATTTTAATTCATGAGACATGAAAGATGATCCTCTGTCAGAATGAATAAATGATGGCATTCCAAAAATAGAGAAAATGTTCTTCAAATGAAATATTACAGTTTTTGCAGAAATGTCACTACAAGGGATCGCAAACGGAAATCTAGAGAATTCATCAACTATTGTTAAAATATAGCGATTTCTGGAAGCACTAGGTAAAGGCCCTTTAAAGTCAAGATTTAACCTTTCAAAAGGGGAAGTAGCTTTCACAAGAGTTCCAACATGTTTAACAAATCTTGGCTTTAATTCGTTGCATATTAGACAGGAGTTTGTGACTTTCCTTATATCCTCTAAAGAAAAAGGGAGATTTTTGCAACGAACCCAATGATGCATTCGTGTCACTCCAGGATGACAAAGAGAGTTGTGAAGATTGTTTAAATCGACTCTGGGAGTTAGAGCACCAGTTATACGGGATAAGGTATCAGCAATCACGTTTTGCTTTCCAGGACGATAAATAATGTCAAATTTAAAACTAGCAAGTTCAAGTCTCCAGCGGATTAACTTTTCATTTTTAATTTTACTACCATGTCGCTGATTGAATACAAATGCGACTGCTTGTTGATCAGTGAACACTTCAAAATGCTTTCCCATCAAGAAGTGTCTCCAATGGCGAAGTGATTCCACAATGGCATATGCTTCTTTTTCTGGAGATGAGTGTCTCAATTCAGATGTATTAAGGGTTCTTGAGAAAAAGGCAACAGGACGCCCAGCTTGACTCAAGGTAGCTCCAATTGCGAAATCAGATGAATCAGTTTCCACTCGAAATGGTATGTCATCTTCAATTGTTGCCAAGGCAGCATTTGCCACATCATCTTTAAGTGAATTAAAAGTCAATATAGCTTCTCTAGCAAGAGGAAATTGTTTCTTTCCTAGAAGGGGACGTATTTTCTGAGAAAACCCCGGGATCCACCGGCAGTAATGGGCAAACATTCCTAAAGAACGTTGCAATGCAGATGAATCTTTCGGAACAGGCATATCTCTCAAAGGTTTTAGTTGTTCAGGATCTGGTTTAATTATACCATCCCGAACAATGTAGCCTAGCAAATGGACAGAATTACTTGAGTAGGTACACTTATCTTCATTTAGGGTCAAATTATACTTCTTTGCCACAGTCAAGAACTTCTCTAAGTTGTCATCATGTTCTTTCTGATCTTTTCCACACACAGTAACATCATCAATGAATGGATATGTAAGGGTGAGTCCTTCATCCTCAATAATTTTGTCAATGACTCTTTGAAAACAAGCTACTCCATTAGTAACCCCAAAAGGAACACGTAAAAACTGATATAGCTTTCCACAAGCTTCAAAAGCTGTATAATGTCTCTCGCTATCCTGGATAGGAATTTGATGGTAGGCACTTTGGAGATCGATTTTGCTAAAAACCTTATTTTTTGAAATTTTCAAAATTACCTCTTCTATTTTAGGCAAAGGATAGGCATCCAGTAATGTGTATTTATTAATTGTTTGAGAGTAGTCAACTACCATTCTGGGCTTATGATTTTCTTCTCTAATAACAAAGGCTTGAGCCCTCCATGGAGAGTTGCTTGGTTCAATGACTCCTTCCTGAATAAGTTTCTGAACTTCCAATGCCATAAAATTATTGTCTTCATCAGTATGACGTCTCGACTTTGTAACCAAAGGTCTACAGTCTGGATTCAAGTTAGAAAATAATGAAACAGGAGGTACTTGTGCTACAGCCAAAGAACAAATTGTTAGTGGAGATCTATTACCATCAAATCCAATTTCTACTGATGAATGTCTGTTTAGAATATCATGGCCAATCAAAACATCACTACAAAGATCTTTCATAACTAAAAGTTCCACATTGTGATAAGTGAAGTTTTCAATTTTTAAATTAACTCTACAAACACCCACTGTTTCAGTCACCATGGAGGAGTTTGCCATGGATATTTTTCCAAAATATGGTTCAACTTTTGATTTACATTTCGCTACATGTTTTTCGTTAAGAAAACTAAGAGAGCTCCCTGTATCAATTAATGCACTGAGCTGAATGTTATTAACCAATGCCTTAACAATTGATTTCTGGAGACAGTGAGTAGATCCCGAAATGGCTGGCAATATGTTTGAAGAAGCCACCACATTTGAAGAATTTCTACCAGGTCTAGATTTGCACACTCGCTGATAATGTCCCTTTTTCCCACATTTTCTGCAGAAAACATCTCTAGCTGGACAAATGGTTCGCGAGTGCAAGTCGTTTCCACAAAAGAAGCATTTTTGAGATCTTGAGGAGGAGGAAGCGACTGATGTTGCTAAGGTTTCTTCTGAAAAATCGTCAGTTTTCATTGCTGCAGATTGTACTGGGAAGGAATTTCCCATATAAGAAGCAGCATGCACTTCGGCTGATTCGAGGGTTCTAGCTTGCTCAAAAGCTTGATCGAGAGTCATCGATGTATTTTCGAGGAGTCGTTGGCGAATACGAGGACATTTTAATCCTCGTATGAAAGCATCTCTTATATACTCCTTTCTGTATTCCTCAGCCTTTACATCAGTAAAGTCACAGTCTTTGCTCAATTGGTTTAAAACTTGTAAATATTCACTGACAGTTTCTTCCGTTTGTTGATTTCGCGTCGACAAGCAATGCCTAGCGAATATAACGTTACGTTTCTTTATAAAAAGGGAATCAAGTATCGCAATAGCTCCAGTATAAGTTGTACAATCATTAATGAACTGGTAAACATTTGAGGTTACGTAATTACTCAGCAAAGGAAGTTTATTTTCTTCCGTAAGAGTTTTTATGCCTCCTAAAAAATTTTCAAAAGTTTTTTTCCAATGGCGCCATTTTGTTTCCGCATTAGAACACGTGGGATCTATATCGAATCTTTCAGGTTTCAGCAGTTGTTCCATTATTAACGAATGATAAACGAAACGATTCTAGAGAATTTCTAAGTCATTAAAATTGTACTATAAATAAGACAATGAGAGTTGAATAGAAGGAATTAAGCTTTTAATGACTTAGAAGTGAGGTTACATGATAGGCATGATTGTTGTTTACAGAATGTCTCAATCAGACGTTGCCAATATAGAAAACCAAATTAAGTGATGCCAGATTACATAAGAATAATATTACAAGAGCTTAATTCATTTTCCTGTATTTAGATGTTGCATGAGTGAAATTGTAAGATCAAAACATATCAAAATGAGTTGTAAATTAGTAAAAGGTAAAAATAAATGTAATTAGGGAATTAATCAGAATATTAAATACATCACTTGAAAGAAAATTATTAGTTGTTAATTTAAGAGTTATACCGTAATTTTTTAACTAAAGCATTAATATTTTTATTGTATATATATATATATGTATATATATATGTATGGATGGATGTATATATATATATGTATGTATGGATGTATATATATATATATGTATATATATATGTATGTATGGATGTATATATATATATGTATGTGTGTATGTGTATATATATATATATATATATATATATATATATATATATATATAATTTTCTGAATTGATGTAACTGAAAGCTGAATTGTAAAAAAGTGATGGCAAAAATAATTTTTGACATTGAAGTCCATTTTGTATATGATTGTTAAAAATGACCAAATAAAGATTAGTAGAATATTAACATAGTAATTTAATAAACAATCATCAGGTAAAGAATAGCTATTTTGAAAATGAAAGGTGATGTTCAAGGTATGAAAAATCAATATATGCAACACTTTATTACAGCATTTCAACAGATAAAAAAAATCTGTGCATATAAAATGTCCTACTGCAAAGATTTATAGTGTTTTGTTCGAAGAGTCCTGATAAAAGGGAAAAACCTACACTACATAAACTTAACGTAGGAATGCCAGTAAATCTGACTAATGTATCAAAAATTAACTTCAGATAGTTTTTTAGAGTGGTGTGTTAGATGTTCAACCCAAAATAACGAGAGAGCTTATACAATGTTATTTGGAATTAATGTTCCAAAGAGACTTCAGTGAAATCACAATATGTAGACATAATTGTATGAGGAAATATGCAAATATAATCTTGGTACTTTGAAATTGGTGAAAGAAATACAGACTGCAGCTAACTGTAGATGGTTGGTTTTATTAACATCGCACTAGAAGCAACACGAGGGCTATTGGCAACTGACCTTGTAATTTTGAACTTGGTCAAGTAATGTGGACTGCACCTGAGCTGGCACCCCCTCTTTTAACTTTCACACCGTACCAATGGGAGGACTTGGGGCCTTGAAAGATTTAACGTTCATAAACCTCAACAACACGGCAGCCATCAAGGCTCGAACCTATGACTCGGCGAAGACATCAAGCCTGCAACCATACTTCTTGGTCTCTAACTGTAAAAGTAAAGGAAATTGCAATCACACAAGATTTTTGAAATAAAGAAGGATAAAGGAAGGAAGGTTTATTTTGATATAAATAAACTTTATCAGCTCTAAAATCGTAGTAAACGGGATTAAAATGTTTGTTTTTTTTTGCATTTTTTTAATTTTAAATATACAAAATAATATTCAATTAACAGCTTCATGAAACTTTAATTAATGCATTCAGTACATACAGTAACTTTTTTAAAACTAATTTTATCGCATTTATATATTCTTTTTATTGATTATAAAAGTTAAAACTGATTTATCTTAGAACAAAAAGAAGGAAAAAAAAAAAATTTTTTTTTTTTTTTTTTTTTAAAATTCTAATGTTTTTTTTTTTTTTTTATCTTATCACGCCAAATGTTTTGATATTTTTTCTATTATAACAAAAGTTTGTATGCATCAATGAGATAGTTAATTTTTAAAAAATTATCGAATTTAGAATTTGCATATTTTCAGTAAGTATTCATTAAAATAATTAGCATTCATCAATTCTATATCATGTAAAATGTAAATAGAATTACAAATGTTATATAGAATTATGAATTAAATTTTTACAGATGTCAACATGGACCTAAAGGAAAATGTGTTCATTGTGTTCCAGTGGAGGTAATGTTTTAATTTATTTTACAAGTAATTAAATCATAGAATATTTTTACCTTTTTATCTATTCATACCATGACCTTTCCAAATTTGATTGGATTTTCTAAATAAGTTGCATTTCTTCTTTTTTTGATAGTTTGCAATAAATTTTGACAGTTGTTCATAAATTTAAAATGATTTTACTGAGGACTGGGGAGTAAAAAAGAATATTGATACTTATTTAACCAGGTTAAGATTTGTTGCATTAGGAATATTTACTCAATACAATTCCTCTTCCCAAATTTCTTTTTGATCTGCATTCATCTCATTGGTTATAAAAGTGATTTGTATGATGTTATACCTTGAACTGGATATCCATCCTAGATGTTTGCTATGAATATGTAATTTCAGTGCATGTCACATTTCAAAATTGATATTATTTCATTCACAATAAAATATATTTTGTTTCTAGTAAAGGAGCATAATTGAACTCTAATCCAAGGTTAATAATGACATTCTAAGATGTCTTATACTCAAAATATATTTTGTGTTCTCTCCTAATAATAGTAATTGCCTGTAGATGAAAAGAATAGAACAATTTGTAATAAAAAATATCTATTATAGGCTCTATTTAGTATAAGCAAAACTGTGTTACATATATAATGTAATTTAAGCAAGTTATGAATATGTTTATATTATATACTGAGTTTAATTAAAAACTTTATGTAAACAATTTAAAATAAGTATTGTTTTATGTGATTTGTTTCACCTTTCAAAGGGTTATTATGTCATGATGAATGTTGCAACTATGGAAGTTAGGGCTTTTATTTTCTTATTCTACTAAAAACTTGTTTGAAACAATTGAATACTATTGCATCTTAAATTGAATTGGACTAAGCTGTCAAACAGTTTCTTGTGGAATCTTACAAAACTTAGATACCAAATGAAATTTTTGTCAATCATTTGGGTTTTGGGTTACAGAGTCTACTCACCAATAACTTATTGTGTTTTTTGAATGTTTAACTAATGTGGCTGCAGTAGCCTAGTGGTTATGATCAGAACTCTTGGTTGGCGGTTTTCGTTCAGTCATGGGTTTGAGTCCTGATGCCTTTAAAGATTTTTTGTGTAGTGGAGCTGATGTACATTAAGTCTAGCAGAGATCCTAAATCCTCCTGTTGGCTTGGTGTGGAAGTTTGGAGAGGCAGGTTTCAGCTCGTGTGTCGTTGTCTTCACATAACCGAAGTTCAGAATTGTGAGGTCTGTTGCCATTGGCCCTCTTGTTGCTCTTTAGTGCAACATTAATAAGCAATTACTCACTCTAAACCTTAATTCAATAATTTAGAAAAGTGGAGAATAAAAATTTATTAATTATGAGGTTCAAATCCTCTTTCAAACTTCACAAAAAGCCATCACATTTGGGATTTTTAATTATAATGTATTTAAATGCTTAAATTTCTTAGAATGGCCCAGAGCTTTATCCAAAGCTATTTGATAAAAATATAATGTATGAGATTTAACTTGGGTAATTTTTTCAACTTTTGAATTGATCTGACTTGTATAGCAGCTTGCTTATTTATTATTATCCAGTGTTAGTAAATGATAGCACTTAATTTTTCAGACTATTATACTTTACAGATTTGTAGAAACATTAATGCAACTAATATGTTTATTAGATTATATTGATCTATATTAAAAGATATTTTAGAGTAATTTTTTTGAATTATAAGCCAATTTCATTTTTTGCAATTTGATTTTCATTCCTTGTTTTTCTTCAATAAGAAGTAAAATTATTATATATTTTTTAAAATTAAGGTACTTTATATTTTCAATCTTAATAATTATTAGATTACCTTAAAAATCTGCTTATTTTAAGCTTTATTTTCTCTTGCTGCCTCATGCAAAATTAGAGGACAACATTTAAACTCTTTAAACAATCAGGTCTGTAAACTTGAAATTATCAGGATCCATGGTTACTAAACCACGATAATATAATATAATATAAATGGAGCAATAATTTAATTTCCAACTTTGTTCTGCATTACATTTACACTCCTGGCATTTTAAATTATTATGGAAATCACTTATATGAGAAAAAAATTTGACCAACAAAAAATGGTTGAACATACAACTGATCTCACTAACCACAAAATCCTGGAGAAAAAAAAATCACTTTAAAAAAAAATTGAACTGGAGCATTTCCTTTTCGGAGAATTTTTATCCAGTTCCAAACCTTCAAAGGATGATTCTAAGACAATGTTTTGTTTATCTTTGTCTAATTGGATTTTTATCTTCTCTCACTGTCTGCTATTTATGATCTTTGGACCTTTCAGTTCTTCATCACCTTCCACTCTTGCATCAGAATGGAGACTTTTTGTATTTGTATTTTATTCCTGTTGCTTTGCTGCCTCTTTACTTGGATAGCCATCCTGTTTTACAAACTTCAGCTTGTTTTGAAACTCATTGTCTTAAATGTTTCTTATTCTTTTTAAAGTAGCTCCCTTCTTGCTTAGGTTTTTGTTATCTCTTCACCTTTTGCTTAGTCGCCATGTTTCTTCCAATGTTTGCGACAGGTTTAGTTCCTTCATCCTCATCTATTTGATGGCTGAGGTAGCTTAGTAGTTCTGATCATGAATTCATGGCTAGCTGTCTTCGTTTAGCCGAGAGTTCAAGTCCTGATGTCACAAAAAATGAGCTGTGTAGCAGGGCTGATACAAGTTAAATCTGGTAGAGGTCCAGAGTCTTCCTGTTGATATGGTGTGTAAATTTGGAGAGAGGTATCAGCTCGGATGTCGGCCTCTTCACTTGACCAAGATTCAAAATTGCAAGGTCCATTGCCTATAGCCCTCATGTTGCTTCTAGTGCAGTGTTAATAAAAACCAATCAAAAACCTACTTTTTGACTTGGGTTGCTGCTTGCTTATTTTTATATGCTTTTTAAAATTTCTCCACATGTACCTCTTTTATTGGTTTATTTTTTTTAGTTTTGATTTCATGAAAGAATCTACTCTACCCCTGCATTTCTCTTTCGTTCATTTTTAGGTGCACAAGTTCTATTAGACTTATATGATTTTTTTTCTTTCTAGCCGTACAATGAGGCTTATCTGCATGAACAAAATATCAAGCACATGTCTTTCCACTCATATCTACGTAAACTTACAGGAGGAATAGACAAGTAAGTACTGAAATAAAAAATGAAATTTTCCATTTCAAAAATGTTTTTCCAATAACTTCTGCAAAATTGTGGTGAAAATGCATTACACAAGTATAATACATTGCCAACTGAACTTAATATCAATTTTTTATAAAATATTTATGAGGCAGAAAATATATTTGCATTTTGAAAAATAATTTACAACTTCATTTTTATCAACAATGAATCAATTATGATTTTCAGCTATATTTGACTCTTTTGGTATAATCAGTTTTTAATCAGCTTATAATCCCTCAAAAAAATTTTAATTGCAAAAAAGAGTTAAAAGTATTTACGGGTACAATATTCGTATGTAGAAACTGCTATATAAAAGTCTTTAAAAAAAAAAAAAACTTGATTATAGTTTTAAATGAGTTATTTTGAAGTGTTCAAATGGAATGAAGATGTTTTTTTTTTTTTTTGCCATTTTATATTAGAAATTCCGTTCTCATTTTAATTTATTGTAAATTTAAGAATTGGTTTTAAAACATTAATAAGATTCAAGTAAACTTATTATTCCATTTTCTGTAGTAAAAACCATTTTAAGAGTTAAAAACAAAACCCAATGTATGAAAGGTATTTTTTTTAAATAGCAAGAAAGATACATAAAACTGAATTATTAAGTTTTAAGGTGTTCATAAAAAAATATGAACAACCTGGAAAATACACACACACCCTCCTGGCATGTAAGATATTTTAAGATAACACCCTCCTAGCATGTAAGATATTATGGGAATTTCAAGCAGAACATATCCATGTCATATTTGAATGGAGACCCCTGATTATTTGGCATTTTTCTATATTTTACATATTTGTTTGATAAGGAATCAAGGTATTTCAAATTTAAAAACACTACAAGTGTATTCCATTACATTTTTTTTTTTTTTTTTGCTGTTCTAATTGAACAGAGAGTATTTTGAATGCTGTTGGCATGGATAAGAATGGAATGAATGTACATTAACAATTTCCATATTAAATTCCCATTCTAGTGAGAACCTTGAATTGCAAATGTCATTTTAACGATTGGATCATCAAATTCAATAATAAATTAAATATAACTTCTGCCAATCTGGCTAAGTCTCACCATTATTGTGAGCTAAGGTAGTCCAGAAATCATGATCGTTAACTCCAAAACAGTTATGTTTGAGTTATGAATGCAAATCTTGGTACCATCAAATATTGTCCAGCTAAATAGCTCCTATATGCAATGTTCAGTCATAAAAAGACAATATTATGAATAATAGTTGTGATATCCAAAAATTTAATGGTTGATGTAGCGGCATTGCTCATTTTTTTGTTTTTCAAGGGGTACTATTTAATTTCATTGTCATTTTTCTGATGAACACTGAAATTGAGTAAAAGCAAAATTTTTACATATCTGTTGGTACCCTTACTGTCTCTTCTTCCTCTTCCATCTACTACTACTTCAGCTATTTTATCTAATTCCAGATAAATGGAATTAGCATTCACAGTAGACAATTTCTTTTTAATTTGGAAACCATTTAGCTCTTTGGTTTCATCTATTCAATAAATCCCATATCAAAGTCACTATTGTTTTCCAAAAAAAAAAAAAAAAAAAAAAAGTAAATATTTTTGCTAAATAAGGAAATTATCATCCCCTTTACTTAAAAGTTTCTAAATCTGTATGCATTAAAAATAATCAAAAGATGTTGGATAGTATTTGAGAAAATTGATAACACAAGCCTGATAAATATTCTACAAAAATAGTTTCCTGGCTACTTATTTATTACTAATGCAGCTACCTAATTTAGTCAAAGAACACTTAACTATTATTAAAAATAATCTCTGAAAACACTCCAGTTTTTTTTTTTTTTTTTTGGTGAACGTGTATATATTTATTTAATAATATATGTAACAGATTTCACAATGAGAGTCATTTTAATGCCTCTCATTTTTGTGGTTGGCAATTTTACCTTGATTTTTTTAAATGTGGGATTTTTTAGCTGACAGGCAAAAAAATGTCTATAAAACTTTTTAGTGGTCACACACTTTATTTTACTGTGTAACGACTAGTAAAAAAATTTGGTAAGAATAAATTCCAAATATCGATTATAAATTGTTTGTTTCCATCAGTAGTGTAACGAAAACAAGCTTATTGCTGATTATCTCTAATATCACATTTTGATAAGGTGTAAGCATTAAAAAACTTGGAGATAAAACTGATCTATTAAATCATTTGCAAATTACCTTGTTTAAAGCATAACAAATAAGGGATCAAAAGTTCTACTATTTCTTCAGCTGCCCCTAAATATTCATCCCTTTTTTATTTGATTTTTTATAGTTTGATCTATAATACACTGACATAATATTCTAAACAGAAATTTGTTATTTTACATCATTAAAGAAAAATCTGGTTAGAATGTTTTGTAACTTTTTTAATGCATTTTGTGCAGGGGCAAGTTTGCTGCATTGGAAAACATCAGCTGCAAGATCAAAGACGGCTGTAAGGAGCACCCACCTTGGCCACAGGGCATATGTACGAAATGTCAACCCAGTGCACTGACTCTCAACAGGCAGGTGAGATCAGCTGAAATATTCATCTGATTGTTTTGTTTCCAAACAATGCTATTTCTCCATGTTTGGGTTCTTGTCAATTTGGGCACAAAAAGATCATATTTGGTCATGAAAAACTTTTTTTTTTACTTCTCTGAAATTTAGATTTATTAGTAGTGGTTATTGTGAGGATGAAGTTATAATAAAATAATATTTAGCTTATCCACAAGTAGGTAGCAGTGATTTTATTTTATTGAAAAGAAAAGGTACATAGCTTTTTAAAAGCATAAAGAACGAAATATACTGTTTCTTGATGATAATTAATTCTATTTGACCGCAAGTGGTAATAAAAAAAGTGGAAGTGGAATGGTTTGGGAACAAGTTGCTTATTTTCTGCATTTAATTTTATTGATATAATATGTGATATTCTCATATTGTGTAATCTCCGAAATCTTTATGGAGCTATGACCTTTTAGTTGTGATTTCTGTAGAAATTTATTCTTACAAAAATTTTGTTGGTTGATGTATTGACCAATTGCTGGCCTATATCCACAGTTGTATTTATCAGTTAATTCATAGTGTGTTACATAGGTAAGCTGTTAGAAATATTGTTGAGATTTTTGTTATTGTTATCAATTATAAGGAGGAATTGTATGTTTAAGAATATTGAATGAATAAAATTTGTTTTTTCTTCAAAAAATGTATTTTAAATTCTTCTCTTCCCATTAAGTTGAAAAAATTACAATTTCATACTAATGGTATAAATTTAATTTGATCATTTGTAAAATCATGATTGCATATAATATGTATTGATAAAGGATTTTTTGTGTGCCTTTGATGAAATGAAACTCTTTGATGTAGCATGACAATGAAGAATACAGTAAGACACTGTTTAATGTGAACTTAAACTTGAATTATTTCCTTCTTCATCCAATTTTCTTACTGAGTGCATAGCACCGCTCCTGGTTCATAGAACCTCTGTTATTACCCAACTTGAAACTGCTACCTCTGCTAACCGAGATGAGCAACTTATTCCGTTTGATCCTCCCACCAAAATCAAGCTAAGGACTGCATATTACCATATTGGACAACAAAACCCTGTCCTATCTCCATTCACCACCTAGACAGCTGCCTGCAATAAGTAATCTGTTTTTCTGCAATTTTAAAAATGTTTCCACTAGAAATTTTTTATTAAAATTTAAAAAGATCTCCATTTTCTCTTAAACAGAACACAGGAATGTTTGAGCCTAGTATTTAAATAACAAGGCACTGAGTGACAGTAATTTACTTTCATGATAATAAATCTTAAATTTTTATCTTTCAAGTAATTATCCCAATTTTTATACTATTGCTCTTCTTAACTTTTAAATTTTTTAGAAACACATGATTGTCACTCCCTGGTAACTGTAGATTATGAAGTTCAGTCTCACATTATATTTCTTCCAGCGAGATCAGGAATAAAAGCTCAGGTTAAGAATCCTGAGAAGCCTTTTCTGCTACTGCTTAATGTGTGAGAGACGCTCCAATAAGTTCCAATGCGAAACAGTATTAAATGAGGTTATCCTAGCATGTAAATAATGGGATAAGTGAAGCAGAACAGTGAATAAGAAAAGTTATCAATGTTTTGATTTATTTCTTAACATTTATATTGTAAAACATTTATTATTATATTAATTAGGGACTTATATTAGTAATATCAAATTTTCATAAAACATCCATGAAAATAAAAAAAAAGTTATGTTTGTGATAAAGAAGATTCTTTCTCATATGACATTTTTAGGGATTTTTGTGTAGAAATCATCTGTTGTTTTGATTTTGAACTACTATCAAAATTTAAATAACTTTTGTATGAACTGATCCATAATTCTCTTTAAACTGGCTTAATTTTTTTTAGAAAATCTGTAGAATGTTCCTTTTGCTACTCATCGTGCTTTTCCCATTATAATTGCTTAATTAAATGGCATATTGCAATCAACTTCATTGTCAATTCAGATGAAAGTCCCCCCCCCTCAATCACATTGCTTCTGGAATAAGTAATTTTGTTGCAGAAATCATTGTTGTAGTTGCTGATGATATGATTTATTCTTTACTTTTTAGAATTAAGCTTATTATTCAAGTAGATAATTTTAATGCAGCACTGTTATGAGATTGCTTTTCACCTGCTTCTAATAATCTGAGCACCTGATTTTAATTTTTCAAGTGAAAAGCTATTTCTTGTTGTTATACTTTCTTTTTCTTTGCAATCACCCATTGTAAAAACTAAAAATTGTTGTATTTATTGCAGTTAAATAAAAATGTTTTTATCAATACACAGACAGTAAGATTATTGATGGATCATAAAGAAACATATAATATTATATTCATACTGTAATTAAGTCGAATATGCTGCTAAATTACGATTTCTGGAAATCCCTTAGTGCTGCATAATACAGAAACAGTGTTAAGCAAGGTCTTACTATAATTGAACTATGGATCATATTGTGTGTAAGCATGTTCCATGCTTTAAGCTTTCTTTATTTAATGTTATATAGGGTTCAAATTCAGAGCTTTGTTTCTTTTAGGAAATTGCTCTGTTAAAGAATAACATACTTTAACACATCGATCAATAACTCCCGAGTCTAACATTGAAAACAACATTTTTTTTTGCAAAATTTTTTTTTATTCATCAACATAACACCTTTTGTTAATCACCTTTTAGGGTGATACAATCGAGCTATTCTTTTTCTTTTTTCCCCCCCCCCATTTTTTTTTCCCCGCAAGAAATCTTTTTTGTTGTGAGTAAATAGCGATAAACAGCTTTCTGAATCATCGACTCGTTGCTGTTTTTGTTCCATCGAAAGCAATCGCGGCACCCACTCGGAAAAAACCTTTTTCGCTTCAAAAAACCTTTTTCCTGGTCCGATCGACTTAAAATTTTGACACGTTTCAAGCAAAGGTTTGTACTCTAGAAAGACCTGGTTACTGGTTTACTACGAGCGCCATATCTGGGTTAGTCTCGGGAGTTATTGATCTATGTGTTATTATATTATTCATATTAGTATGAATTAGTTAATTTTCTCCTTTATATTAATAAGCTGTAATTTTGCCTTTAGTACTTTAATATTAAATGCATTTTTTAACTTTATGTTAAGTAGAAAAGTTGCACATTTATTAAATATTTTTAAATTTTTAAAACACTGTATATGGTTTATATTTTAACTGCTTGAGTTAATATAATTATTGGCATATTTTTCTATTGGGAAAACTGTGTTGTCCCTGTTCTGTTTTGTTAGGTGAAGATTGCATTAAGGTACTTTTTCAGTGTAATAATATAAAGCCAAATTAAAATTATTAAAAATTCTTGAAATGATGTAAATAATTGCATAATAAAAATAAGTTATCTTAGTTGGTTTCTAGGATAAATCATTTACTAAAAAAATAGAAGTTAAAATTTCTATAAAGATTTTAAATAATTTTTGCTTGCTTTATTTATTCAGCTAAAAATTTAAGATTTTGGAATTTCTAGATTGTTGTCTTTGTAAATTTGGAAAATATAATATGATGCATAGAATATAAATATGATTACATTGAGAAGTAATCAAAGATAAAAATTTCAGATTTCAATAACTTATGTCTTGATGTACATTTTTCGAAAAAATTTAAATTTACAAATCATGCAGTTTAGTTTTTTTAGGGGGGAATGCAGTTTCTTTTATTTTGCATAAATTATCCTTTTAAATATGTTTTATAAAGGTGACAAAATATAATTTTGTTCATCATATTTTCTTGATGAAAAATAAAGAGAATTGAACAGCAATAAAGTAACATAAAAATGATTATAAGAAAACTTTATTATAGCACTCCTTTTAAATAAATCTTATGAAATGAAATCTTAAGTTTTCAAGGTAATTGGTACTGATTTATCTGTTTAATTTAAAATGAATGGAAAAGCAAAATTTTTAATCTACTGTTCTGGAATTTTTATTGAAGTTTTTAGAATCAGTACACTATAAGGATAGAGAAAACCCGATCCTGGAATATCATAATTTGATAAATTGGAGCATTTTACTTTTAAAAATTATTTGAAAATATTGTACAAGATAAGTAAATATTTATATGTAACTTTTATTATCTTCCCCTCAACTAAACATAAACGTTGCTTTTTAGCCTTACAGACATGTGGACAATGTGGTTTTTGAAAATCCATTTTTAGTTGAAAGATTTCTCAACTACTGGCGATGCACAGGACATCAACGAATTGGCATGCTGTATGGATTCTATGAACCACACAAAGACGTGCCATTGGGCATCAAGGCCACAGTCACTGCTATTTATGAGCCACCTCAGGTAGTTTTTTTTCTTTCAGAATTTTAATTAGAACAGTGTAATAATAAATTTTTTCTTCACTGCATTGATATGAAATTAATTAGTGATTCATAACTATTAACTTATGTAGAAAACCAGTGCATGGATTAATGAGGAAATATGTTATGTCTGTAATGAGGAACTCACTTCAGTTTCATTCCTTGATTGAAAACAAAAATATGTTTAAGTTTAAACTATATTTTGATGCACAAAAATGTGAATCAATTTGTGATTAATAAAATAAAATTTTTTACTGTTTATTTTCTTAAAGAAATTTTTAATCTTTTGTAGGAAAGTTCAAGGGATTTCCTGCGTCTTCTTCCAGATGAGAAGGCTGATCTTGTGGATCGCATTGCCAAAGAACTGGATTTGGTGAAAGTGGGATGGATTTTTACTGACCTGATACCTGAAAACCTTCAGAAAGGGACAGTCAAACACATACGCAACATTGTAAGTTATTTTAAGGTCACTTATTATCCTTGTAAGTTATGCATTTGATAAAACAGTTGGTGTTTTACCAAATGCTATGTCATGTGGAGTATTTTATCTTCATAAGTATTTGATAACATTAATTTGATTTTTTAGTTGATACTCAATTCTATTTTCTTTGTTTTATATTTATACAATAGAATTTCTGTAGGTTTGGGACTAAAATGAACTGGTCAACACATGAAGCAGTTTATATTGTACTGATTACAAACATCTACTTTATAATATCATGTGGCACAGTTCAAATGGTCTGTATACAACATATGTGAGCAATTTGTGAGGCTATGTTTTCTTTTTATACATGTAATGCACATCTAGTATATGAAAATTGGGCTAGTTTAAAATATTTGCCCTCTCAGTAAAGGTTCGAATTTATACAGTGATAAAATTTGCTGAATATTGTGTAGTTAAGAAATGTCAACAGCATTGTCTGTTCTAGAATTCCCATTTCCTAAGTGCCCAAGAATGCATCATGGCTGGTTACTTTCAGAACAAGCATCCAAATCCATGCAAGCTCTCACCTGATGGATATTTTGGATCTAAATTTGTCACAGTTTGCTTTACAGGTGAAATGAAATTTTTAGACTTTTATTTTTTGTAAATATTTGTTTTTGTGTGGTATGGTATAACACATTGATCAATAAGTCCCGAGACTGTGCGGTCGTTTTTTTGCGATTTCCTCCTTCAAACGCACCAGCAAGTCAATATAATAATCACTGTTGATCGATTTACCTTTTTCGAGGTAGTCAATGAAAATCACGCCATGCGTATCCCAAAAAACTGACGCCATGATTTTGCCAGCTGACTGCTGCATTTTCGGACGCTTCGGACGGCTATCGCCAGCTGTGCGCCACTGCCGCTTCGACTCTGGAGTGTAGTGATGTATCCATGTTTCGTCCATGGTCACGTAACGACGCAAGAAATCTTTTTTGTTGCGAGTAAATAGCGATAAACAGCTTTCTGAATCATCGACTCGTTGCTCCATCGAAAGCAATCGCAGCACCCACTTGGAAAAAACCTTTTTCATGCTCAATTTTTCATGAAGGATAGTAAATACACTTCCATATGATATCTGTGTCATCTCAGCAATCTTCCACAGGTCTTCCACAGGTCTACCCGAGCATTCCGCGTCATTTGTGTCGGTACGACCACGTTTAAACTTGGCAAACCACCGACAAATCGTTGCTTTTGATGGACAAGAGTCTGGGTAACAGTTTTCAATCCATTGTTTCGCTTGCATGGTGTTTTTACCCATTAAAAAACAATGTTTTATCAGAACACGAAACTCGGTTTTTTCCATTTTTTAAACAAACTACAAAACGACTTTACTCCAACCTCGATAACTCAGCTGTTTCTGGTCCGATCGACTTAAAATTTTGACACGTTTCAAGCAAAGGTTAGTACTCTAGAAAGACCTGGTTACTGGTTTACTACGAGCGCCATCTCTGGGTTAGTCTCGGAACTTATTGATCCATGTGTTAGAATTGAAGGGTCATCTGAATTTTTTTTTTTTTCTTCTCAAAACAAATTTCTAAAATAGATTTTCTAGTCTTAATATGAATATGTATGATTTCAATAGGGAGCTAACTTTTTAAGTAAGTATATATATATATATATATATATATATATTTGTATTTCTTATGACTGAAATATTTAACAACCACCATTTGATGGATATACTTGTAATATTTATGCATAGTAATTGGATTAAAAAAAAGAGAAAGAGAAATTTATTTGAAAGCGTCAGGACTTTTAAATAAAATCCATTTAAACTTGTGTAGTGGTGCCAATTAAAAAAAATTAACTGAGATAGATTATTTGAATTGGTCAAATAAAAGCATAATTATCAAGAAAAAGTATTCATTATCTCCCAAATGCATGTACATATATATGGAGAGAGATAAAAAAAAATATTTGTGTTTTTATAGGAGATGCAAACCAACATGCCCACATGGAGGGCTACCAGGTGTCCAACCAGTGCATGGCATTGGTCAAGGACAACTGCCTCTTGCCCACTCTTGATGCACCAGAGCTCGCCTATGTCAGAGAGTCCTCCAATGAGCAGTATGTCCCAGATGTCTTTTACAAGGTCAGTAAATGTTTTTTGTCGTTTTACATGGAAAGTTATTTGGAAAGGAAAACATAACTTTTACTTACATTCCCCCTCCTCTTTATTTTTGCTATAATGTTTCAGTTCACAGTTGTTGCCATCTTAAGCATACTTTTAATTTAGTATCTTCTAGAAGGTTGTATCTGCAATCTTATTTTGATAGCTCTCTTATGAGATATCTATCATTGTTTATGTAATTGCATTCTTATTCCTTTTATCACTATTATTAACATCTTAGATTATGTTGTTCATTACATGGTGTGGTCAGTTTTTATCAATTTTCTTGCTTTTTAATAAATGGACTGGTTTGAAATCTTGAAAGGCTAGCTATATACAGTTGTATGAGAGCAGAATTAAATCATGTAATTAATTCTCTTTTAAAAATTATTTAATAAATATTATTTAAGAGAGTTTTAGAAAAGTCAGATTTTTATACTCATGACATTTCCAAGCAAGATGTGATTGTTTTAACTTTTTTCTCGATCCCACTGACTGAAGACAAATTTCCTCTCTTTTCAACCACTGTGCAGTAATTCGATGGGAAGGGGGAGGAACAATAGTTGAAAATACAATTAGAAAAATATCTTCACAGTTAAATTTAAAAAATTGTAATTCTGTTTTGTGTTAATGAAATTGATTATAACATCTCTTACTTCATCAAGTAGTACTATTTAATAATAAGAAATTTTTAAGCAATGCAAGTAATTCTTTTGCATATATATCAGGTGAAGGATTCATATGGCAATGAAGTAATCCAGGTTGCCCGTCCCTTGCCTATTGAATATCTCCTTGTGGATGTACCAGTTTCTACACCAAATGAACCTCAGTTTACCTTCTTTGCACATGCCTCCAAAACACCTTTCCCAATAGAAAATAGACTGTTAGATGGACAAGTGCAGGTGAGTCTTTCATTTTCTCTTAAATAACTATTATTTTCAAATGGAGTTGAAATGAACAAAATGGAGTTGTTTCTGTCAAGTTGTGGGTTTGAGTTCTGATTTCTTTGAAGACCCACCTTGTAGTGGGGTCGATGCATATTAAATCAATTGAGGATTCAAGCCCTCTCATTGGTGTGGTGTAGAAGTTAGGAGATGGAGGTGCCAGCTCACATATCTTCTTCGTGTAATGGCTCTGGCTCAAAATTATGATTTCCATCACTATTAGTGTGAAACAATATTGAACAACCAATCAATTCAGTGGCAAAGCATTGTTTTTAATGATGTTCAATGTCCAGAAGGCAAAATATACCCTAATATAAAATTTCTTAAACAGATAAGCCAAATTAGCATCATTGTTAGCAACTCAAAAGCTGGTAAATTATAATGTTAACATGGTTATAATGATACTGTTAACAAATTAAACAATTAACATATTTTATTAATGTTTTATAGCTAATTTTGATTTTCTTTTTTATATGTATACAGAGAATACTCTGAATGTTTCATATGTCATCTGAATACAATAATTTGTTTCACAAACATGTAAAACTGCTAGAGAATCATATATTTGGCCAATTCATTCAAATGATTTGTCTTTAAAACAGGTTATATCCAATTTTCTGATCATTTTCTAAAAATATTTGACAATGTTTTATAAATTGATTGCAATGCTTTAATTAAAATTGAGTTCTTTAATTAAATAATTGCATCCTTATATGAGATCTTTTATTAATTATAAATTGCATCCTTTTATCATCATTAGAATACTATTTGCCTATTAAACAGAGTAGTAAGTGCGATTAATATCATAATAACAAACAATAGTTAGGATAATTTAAGTATTGATAAAGGCTGATCTTCAAAGAGTAGAAAAGTAATTTATTTGGTTAACTTTTGTTTTTCCAAAAATATAATAAATAAATTTTGAAGTTAATTTTTATTATTTGTGCTTTTGAAAGTTAATCATTAAAGAGGGAGGGTGATGTTTTCCTTAAATTGTTTATTTTATTCTTGTTATTTTACTTCTATTAAACTTTTTTTGGAATAACTCATATACCAGTATAATTCTTCATTCAATATACTAATAGCACATTATTATTTGTTTTTTTTAAAAAAAACTTAGTTTAAAGAGATTTTGTTTTCTTTTATTGTATTTTGAATGAACAAATAGGGGTAGAAACAACTATTAGTTTTCACATAAAAATAATAAATTACAAAAATGAATATTTAACATCTAAGATAAATTAAAATTAAAAAAAAAAAAAAAAAATTGCTTATTTGAAGTTTATAGACTATAAATTTGCATATGTTATATTCAGACACATTAAATTTTTTATTTTAATTAATTTTTATATTTACTTTAATGTCATAAAATTTGATATGATATTTAGAAATTAATATTCTAAATTCTCTCATTTCATTGACATTTTATTAAATTATTTCAACTTTTAACCTTTTTAATACTTTGAAATTGTTAAAAAATTATATTAATTTAAATTGAAACACTGTTTTGAGCTCTGCATAATAATTGGATTCATAGTTGAAAATTTTAAATTAATCAATGATTCTTTAGAATCGGAAGTAATTATTTAAACATTTCTTGAATTGTTGGAGATAATTGCTCGAATAAACTATGTACATGATCTTGTGTGTAATGGGCTAATTTTTTTTCAGTTACCTTTGCTAAATGGATTTCATGTTTTTTCCATGAGTTCATTTTTATTTTTGGAGTTAAATCTTGAAGATGTTTCTTCATTAAGCATATTCTCCAAGGGATTTAATGCATATCTCTTTCTTGCATATTCTCTAAGGGATTTAAATCAATTACTTTGTTGGCTAAGGAACTATTTTGATTTTAACTCTATTAGCCAAGCAATGGTGACCTTTGACAGGTGATAGAAGCAACTTTTTGTTGGAAGATAAAGTAATTTTCAAATTGGTCTTCTGATGATGGAATTGTAAAATACTCAAGTGCCTCTATGTATACTTCTGAATTTACCCTTCCTATTAAAATACACAGCTTTCCTAAGCCCTTAGCACTCATACATCCCAAATTTTGACATTCACTGAATGTTTCTAGCAATCTGTAGGGAAAGCTTCTTGCTTGCAATGCCAAACACAAATCCCTTGATTACCATGTGCATTATTCCAATCCAGAATAACCCATTACAATCTGTTTTTGCTTCACAGCACTTTGACTTTTTTTTTGCTTGCAAATAAGTAGTATCTTTGTTTTGGGCTTACATAATTGAAAATATAAGTTCATGGAGTTATACGTTTTATTACGTGGTAGATGTTCTGGCATCCACTCCTTGTTCTCAACATATTCTATTTATGAGTTAAAGACTCTTGAAGTGGTTTTTCTGCACAACATGTTTCAACATTCTGTCTTAACTTAGTGTGGCTATTTGTTGTTTATGACTACTGTTTGCAGGACTTTGTAAAATTTGTTTTTTAGAATTTAATCTTTTACAATATACGTATAGTTCCTTGAGAGAAATTAACTTTTTTCAAAACCTTCGGTTGACTAATTCCTATATTCCACAGAGTCGCTAGTCAGTGGAATATAGGACTGGAAAGGAAAATTCATGGGGAATAACTGATTAAAGAAAATTCATGGGGTTGAGCTACAAAATAATTTATTCTCTTTATTTGGCTTATATCGAAATTATTGGTGCCTGTCCAATGACTTTTTTTTACTAACCTTTCAGTGTATCTTCATCCATATTATTTTTTCAATGAATTCCTAAGCACTAATTGCACAATTTTCAAAGCTATGGCAAACAAAGCTATGTTTGGACTTAAGTGGAAAATACCTGCAAAGAGCAATAGGAAAAAAGGAATTTTCTATAGAGCTCTAAGAGAGGAATGAAGGCATGCAGTTTACTTTTTGCCTTTATAATAATAAAATAAAATTAGCAAGTTTTTAATGAATTTGTACAAGGGGTGGACTAAAAGTGCACCATTTCCATGATAAAAATGTTAATAGGTTTGGATGTATCTTTTTGTGTATCCCCATTTATTTTAAGAAATATCTCAGATTTTATAAGACAATGTAATGCCTTTTTTTTAGTTATTCTCAGATTTTGGACTGGATTTGTACTCTGTTTCATTGACATATTTATAATTAAATAGAAATGCAGCATTGTTTTAATATTAACCTTATTCTTATGGTCATTTAATTTTATGCTTTTAAGTTCTATTTAATTTAAACTCTTTTTTTTTTTTTTTCCTTCCTTTTTTTTGTTCCAGGATTTTCCTCACTTAGTGTCATATCTGCGCCAGTTCAGCTCTGACCAGTTCCTTGAAGCAATGTCTGATTTCCATCTCCTCATTTATCTGGCCACCATGGACCTCTTACCACTCATGGTAAATTATATAATTTGTTCCAATCTTGTACTTATAAAATGGCTGAATGGTTGTATTTATGAACAGCTGGTTACAATCATTGTAAAGTTTCAGATTTGTTTGGATGAGCATTATATATATATATATATATATATATATATATACACACACACACACACACATTTCAATAGACATGGATAAAATAGTAGCTTAATAACATCATGAAAGAGCATCATCAAATTTTAAATTTTTATTTATAATTCCTTTTAAAGTTTTAATTTATTTGTAAATGAAATAAGGTCTTGTTCATATATTGGGAATTAGATAGATTATTAACTCCTTAAGAGAAGATTATTAACTCCTAACTTTTAACTTAGGTTGAAAATTTAGATTTAAGAGAAGAAGTATGAAAAATTAATTTGAATATACAAAGTTGTAATACTTTGTACATTCAATGTGATGAATGAATTGTTAATCTTTGTAAAATCATTGTGCTTATACCCCTCCCCCCCTTTTTTAGAAGTTCTAAGTCTATTGGAATATTTGCTAATTATTATTTTTTTTTTTTGTGTGTGAACCAATATCTTTTGGTGAAGGTAATCAGCAAAAAGTTTATTGTCGATTGAGAACAGTTCCTGATTTGTTTTTTTTTTTATAAATTCATTTTAAATTTTTATTTAGCTGTTTATGCTAGATCTGAGATTTTTCTTGTCTCACTGATTTAAAACATCAGGAAAGTAAAAAATGAATATGTGAAGAATTCTAATGATTTATGTATTTATGTGTGTATTTGTTTAAAAAATCTCTTAAAAATAGCTAACAATTTTTATTAAATGTAAAATTGAAAAGTTTAGCTGTAATGTTATATGTAATTGCATTTTGGAACTGTGAATGTAAATAATTTATCATCTGGCAAAATAAAATACAATTACAATGCATGTTAGGATTATCCCTGACTTGCATTGCAAGATGTTCACATAAATATTTAAAAAATAATTTTTAAGTGTTAAAAGCTTTTATTTTTCATTATGAACTAAAAATGAATTGATGCATAAATCTTGAATTTACTGTTAACTGCACAAGTTATAGGTGATTCTTGTTTTGGAAGTACTCATGTCAGTTCTCTGCATATTACCTTTAACTTGAATGTAGTACCTTTTTACTTGTCTCCAAAAATTTATTGCATCAAAATTCAAGACAGAATGGAAATTTTTACATTAAGTGAGAGAGATAAATGCTTTTGCAGGATGATCTAGGCTCATTGCTGGAAGCCATTCGCAACAAAGACAAAGAACTTGCCACAAAATGGTCCAGAAGTGAACGGTGGGCAACTGTGGAACATCTATTGGATAGTGAGGGTAAGTTATCAGTTTTGATAAACATAAAAGTTTCTTATGTTGAGGTATATTTCATTCTTCCATTTTTCCATAAAAAAATTCTAAAATTTTTTTTAAAGTATTTTTTAAATGTTCCTGATTTTAAAATAAAGTTGTTTTCCCCCTTCCCCTCCTTGTAAAAATAAGCAATTGTTTGTTCCCTTCCCTATGATAATCAAGATACATTGGATTCTCTTAAGACTGGTTGAAAACAATTGTTTGGTAAAATCTGGGAAATTTTTACTATGCTTATGTATAAAATTCTCCACATTTCTCTGTGGGAGGGATTAATGAAATGCAATATTACTTGTTACTTATGTAATGTGAATTTATTTTAAAATTTGTATAATTTCTTTATGTAAATTCCATTTATAAGGAGATCTATTATCTTAAGTTTGCTTTTTTTTTCTTCTTTAGGAACTTAAAAGATTGTACAAAATGTCTCCTGAAGTTTTTTGTCTTTTATTATTTCTTTTTTCCTCCTTTTTTTTCTTTTCTCTTTAGTTAGTAGACTTTTTTCATTTTTTTTTTTTATTTGAGGCTTTTAATTTGGTCTTACTTAGTGTTATATGCATGATTTGAATATTCTTACTAATTTGCAACTGCAGTAAACCTAATAATTACTTTAGATTATTGTGAATTACTGTATAATAAATTGTACATATTGTTATAAAAATTGCTACAAATATGCACTATGATTTTTTGAATTATGAATAGCTATCTTCAACATGTACTGAAAGAGAATGCTTCAAATTTTAAAATTGATTGTGTTTCAGACAATTGTATGGATGCCATTTTCAATTTTTTGGAGAAGTATTGTATTTATAATATTATTTTGTTATTGTTCTCCAAAGATTGTTTAATAAAGAACATCCCAGTTATCAAAGCTCCTACATTTTAAAGTCTGTGTAATAGTAAAAAAGGTCATCTGGACCCAACAATTTGTTGCATCTACTTGAATGGTTTCTAAATTTAGATTTTCTTTTTTTTCTCCCCCCCCCTTTGGCAGTATTAAAGAATTGCTGGTTTACATTGCTGAGCACCTATGTAAAGCTATGTAGTTTCCATGTATTGAATGAATGAATTATTAAATATCTTAATTTGCAATTTTTCTTGTAATTAGAATTTCATTTTGAGAAATAATTTTTTGTACAATTTTTAATTCATTTTTTCATAAATAATTATCAAAATAATTTTTTTAAAAATCAGTGTAAAAAACTATACATACATCCTCAATTTTAATAGAAATATATAACTAAGAGATTATTTTTATGTTAAGAAAGAAGATTTTATTATTATTTGTTATGGAGGACTACATGAATACAATTATAATTTAAAATTAAAAATCTTTTCATTCCTTTTGTCTCAGGAAAATACTTATAATATTCAAGAGATAAACATGTGGTGTAGTAAGTAGATTACATATTTTGGCAATATAAAAATTTAATTGTTTATTTAAATTCTTAAATAATAGACTGAAGTACTTGTGGTTTTTTTTTTTTTAAATATTTTTTTTTTTTTTTATTTTACATGCACCTATCTAACAACTACATCATTTTCGCATTCTTTTTCAGGTGTTCCTCCTCCAACTTCTGAGAATGCAAGAGGTGGCGCTAGTGATACTTCCCTGTGGATTTGCAGGCATTGCACCTTCCTTAACCAGCCACACATCACCACTTGTGAGATGTGCAGCCTCCCGCAATGAACCAGCCGCTCCCAGCCAGCTGCTGCTATACAAACTCAGTGCCTCTTTCGCAGAAAAGAAAATTTCTGACCTAAGAATACTTTTTTAAAAAGTGTGTGAATTAATCAGCTCTTTATGATAATAAATGTCAAGTCTGTGATTGAACACATTCCTTCTCTAGATTTCTGCCCTCCATAAACTCATTGCAATTTAGTTAAGGTTTGTTGGATACTTGTTTCCAGTATGTCAGCAGCAAAATTTTTCAAAAAGCAGCTGAAAATTATGTACTGTAATTTTCTTTAAGTAAGTGTATTGATAAAAGTAACATTCTTATTTTATCTAAATAACATTATATTATTAACAATTAACAGTTAAAGCAACATTTATTAATAGTATTTCATTTAGAAGGAGAACAAAAGTGCATGTACAGTGATAAAACTTGACAACTGATATTTAAACTAACAAAAGAAGTTTTTAAAAGTGGATGTTAAGAAGTTGGGAAAAAGATTCTTCTTAATTGTCTGTTTGAAATAAAGGTTAGTCAAATAATGAGGCTTTCAAAGTGAATGCTTTTGCATCTTTTGATGATTTTTTTTGTCCTTGTTGTAAGTCATGGATTAACATTTCCTTAAAGGCATCTAGGGCAGAATCAGTTTCTTCAGATTTTTTATTTTGTTGATTGTGCTCCAAAATTATTGTGAATAAGCTCATGAATTCTTGGACCACTTGCAAATAAATTCTGCTTTCTTTACCCATAAGTTATTTGAAGTAAAAATAGTCATGGCTCACAGATAGCTTTTAACTATATACTATTAGTACCTGGTTTCTTTTCTTTTCTTTTTTTTTTTTTTTTGCCAAGGAGAAAATGCAAATTTGCACTCATGGCTTACCTTTTATATGATTGATTTGGAGATTTGGTTGTATTCCCATATGACTTTTGCTCTTCCTTTTTTATTGAAATAATTATATCTATTTTTAGATAATCTATTTCAAGAATTAACGTTTTACAATTTAATTTTGAAATGAATCTTATACATTTTTATATGTGCATCACACTTTTGCATGCAACAGCATTTCCATGACTTATTTATTTTTAAATCAACAGTTGCTTAGAATTGAAACTAGTGAATGGTCTACTTGTGATATTTTCCATTTATAAAAATGAAAACAATAATTCAGAGACAGAAAAACCATGAATACATATGCTAATGTCCAATAAATGTCAAGACATCATCTACAAGTCATTATTTAAAAAATAATAGCTAATAATTTTAAGAATCAATAAAGATAGAAAAACTAATGTGTTTATGATGTATACTTGTAATTATTTTGAAAAAGTAGTTTATATTTTTAAAAGCTACAGAAATTATTATCTATGAGATTTCCCTTCTGCAAAATCTTGATGGTCAAACCTGAGGCCATCTGAATGTAACAAACTTTTGTTTTCATTAACATTTTTGTTTATTCATTGACAAAATAATAACCTATTGTCAAAAAATCTGAAAGTCTCTGATTTTCCTTTAAATAAAGATGACTTACATTTTCATCCTCATGTGATTGATACAGATGCTTCAAGCCTGACATATGACCATGCATGGGCTACATTCAATATTATTCTGGAAACCAAAACATTAACTGAAAAAATTTATTTAAGTAAAAGCTGTACAATTTTTCCAAGTTTCCACTATTTGCACAGGCAGATGCTTCTCTTAAACTAAAAATTAATATCCATTTCTATTTCTAAGTATTAAATATATAATATGTTAAAGTAACATTAATTGGTTAGCATTTCATGTATTTTTACATTTTATTCGTGAAGGAAATGAATTAGATGGGTAGTTCTAATTAAGTAATTTATTTACAAATAGTTTTAAAAAAATTATCTTGAAGCTTTACATGTTTTTCTTTGCTCTAAGATGTCCGCATCTCTCTCTCTATATATATATACACTCATGTCCATAAATTGAGGATAATTCAGAATCACACGAAAGTTGAAGTGTAAAGTAAAAATTTCACCTGTAGAATTGTCACCTACATCTTCAAGAATATGAAAATTACTGGAAACCATCGGATGATGTCAATAGTACGTCACAATGACGAGAGTGTAAGAGGGGTATATATAAGGAATGGTAGCAAAGAAGTAAACTTGTTCTTGAAATTTCTGTAAGCTGCTCTGTGCCATAACTGAATAGTTATGACACAGAGGATGCATGTGGATAATTTTTTAGATGGTAGAATTATTGGCTGCTTGGAATGTGGGCATACTCAGACAAAAGTATGCTAGGAATTTGGAATCATCCAAAGTGTCATCTTTAGGCTTTGGCAATAATTCCAAAATGATGAAAAATATCAGTAGACATTACGCCCCTGTGTTACAATGCTGAATGATGACAGGTATTTGACAGTAACTGCAAAAAGAAGCAAATGGAAGAGAGCATCAGACCTTTCTTGTCAGTTATCTTCAGCCACAGGTATGACAGTATCAAGGCAAACTGAGTACAGACATTTGGGACATATTGGTTTATTTGCTTGCAGGTCTGTCAGATTTGTTCTGTTCATGGCATCCCACTGTATCTAGTGGTTAGCCTGGAGTAGAGAACATGCATTGCAGACATCATCACAGTGAGCTTGTGTGATGTTTTCCTTCGAGTCCAGGTTTAGCTTGCAGTTTGATTCATGTGGACTTCCATATGGAGAATGCCAGGTACCTGCCACCACCAAGACTACTTAATTGAACAAGACCATTATGGGGGAATTATACTGGGCTTCAGAACATATTTACATGCTCAAATCAGAGCCAGGCCAAATTTATCGGGGTATCATTCTGGAACAACATGCGAGTTTGTTTAGGGGTGCTATGTGAGCCGAATTTGTGTTTATGGGTGACATCATCCATCTATCCTCACTTTGCAAACGTTGTAAACTAATGTCTTCAATCTGAGGATCTCATCCATATGGCATGGCCAGCATTCTCACCTGACTTGAATCCAATAGAGCATGGTGGGACATGCATGGTCGACGAGTTGCAGCCCATCAACCACCTCCTACATGTGTATTGGAACTTCGGAGAGCTTTGCTTGCAGAATTGAATAATCTTCCCTAAGATCAGCTCGATAATTTGATACTCAGCATGTTTAGGGATTGTATGGACTGTATTTTATCATCTGGGAGACATACATGTATTAACCATCATACCAACCATAAATTGGTAAGTTTTTATAAG
>BMAW01008854.1:118085-158347 GCA_019974015.1 Nephila pilipes | reverse complement strand
TTTTTTTTTTTTTTTTTTTTGTTCTGTTCAAGGGGGAAAAAAAAGAGAAAACTTGCTCATTCGTTTGTAAATAAAAAAGGTGTATAAAATGAGAGTAATATATAACTCGTTTTCGCAAGAATTCTGAATGTGATTAGATCGAATTCTTGAAATAATTTCTTTTAACTTTTGTGAATTGAAAAATCAATGCTTCTATTAAGTTTTAATCATTACTTCTATTAAGTTTTAATCATTACTTCTATTAAGTTGATACAATTTTCCTGTTTTCTTATTATGATTAGTTCATTATTAATATTAATATACAAAATATTATACCTCAAATAATCATTATAATATAGATATATAGTAATATAAAGCGGTATTAGTTTTATCATATACAGTTAATTATTAGATTTCCTTAAATATTTTTTAGTTGCGAATGTAAAATCATATCTAAGAAAATAAAGATTAAACCATTTTTATAAGAATGACATGCAGCAAAAACTCTGTAAAAGGTTTTTAGGTTTCTGTTTTGTATTGTCTTATATAATATTTGGAATCTCTTAAAAGTTCTCTGAAAAATATATGTTTGTAACTGTACGAAATAGTTATATATATCCTTATTATGCTTATCAAACGAAACCAAGAATTATAATAAAATGGAAGTCATAGATTCCAAAAATTAAAGAACATTATTACATAAGTTATTAATTAGGAGAATTATATTTATGTCAGTAATTTTCATTAAAAGTATTTTATACAAATATGTGATAAAGTATTAGTAAGTAATAAAGTATTAATAGGTAATAAAGTATAAATACGTGATATGTTTTAAAGTATTAAAACTAAAATGAAAGTAAATATAATAAATTTTAATTTTCTGTTGGAAAATCTGATTAAACATACACATGCAAATAGAAAATTTCTATTGGGGGAGGGGGTCTTATACACTAAAAATCTCTTATTTTGTACTATGTTGGACGAGAATTTCTCCATTTTTGAATCTTCAGGTCATTCAGGTTTCTCCAGGGTCATTTCAATCCTCTTTTTACTTGCCCCGACGCCTGTTTAAAATAGGGAATGTGTTTTTGTCATTTCTTTTGGGGGCTTAAGTGTATCTCTTGTCCATTCATGAGCGACCCTTAACTTATGTATGCAAATAATAAAAGGTCGCTGGAAGGAATATCTGTCATAGTCCTTCCGACAGGAGCATTTTTATCATTAAATTGGACATTTCTCGCTTTAGAAATAAAACTAATATTTTCCTTGATTTTCAGCAAACGCTGTAAATCGAAATATTTAATACAAAAGTAACTGTTTTCATCCTGTCATATCCGGGAATAACATTTGACGATTAAAATTATTCTGATCATGATTTTTTGAGGCAGAGAAGAGAACGAGACGAGGCCCTCTCAAAGGCGAGGCCCGGATCCAGTTGTCGCATACCTTAAGACGTCTCTGGAAACGGGTGGGGTCATAAGAAAGCTCTGTTTTTCTTGTATTATGAACACTCATGCCTTAGTTATATATACATAAAGTTAATAAGGACTTTTTTTCTTAATGTACATGAGAGAAGTTCCAAAAATCGGCTCAAAATATTATAAGTTTACAGTCATCTTACAACAAGTTTGAATCGTTTTTAGTGAAAAAATTCTAGTAACCAGACCTCTTTTTATGAAAAAGCACAAAATAGGAAAACTTAACTGATATGGAAGCTATCACTGACGGCGATTTTGCGCAAATAATCTACGTACCTCATTGAAATGTTGCACTCATTCACGGCCAGCAGTTTATAAATGAGCGCGAACTCAAATATCAAAAATCAAAATATCTAGGCATACAAAGTACAAAAAACTAAGAAACAAATTTTCTTCAAACATTTTTTTAGTGGGAGTTGTAAAGCCTGTGTGTGTGTTCTTCTAAAAGAAACAGTTTTTCACCTAAATATACATTGTCATATAATTTATAGAAAATGACACATCTTGAAATTTCAAGTATTATTTTCACCCGATATCCCGAGAATTCCAGACAAATCAACTGTCTGTGGTTTGCCACTCTTCATTTATATTGTAAAAATAAGATTACTTTGATATCCCTTTTTAGAAAATAATTACTTGTTTAGATGTACAAATTAAATTAAGAAGCAACGATTACGTTATTAAGTGAATTTGACATGTAGAATTTAATTTGCCAAAGGCTAAAGAGACACGGGGGAGATTTTTATTTTTTATATATCTAATATATTCGGTACTATTTATTTTCAACTTAGAGTTTTATCTCTCTTTTTTTAAAATGAGTGTCTAAGAAAAAACGCATCCTTTTTCTAAATATTCATTTTTAACGATACCTAATCCATATTTTACTTAGACTTTGTGAAGGTGCAACCAGCACGACTCGAGAGAACCAATCTAAGTCGTAAGAAGTTCGTGAAGTTTATTTGAGAAACCGCTGTTATGACAATCTCGTTATTTATATCTGACATTATCTCTATACAATTAATATTACTCAAATATACATACACTGAGCCTTTTTGAGTAACAAGGACTTGATGCGCAGTTTTTGTAATCAAGTAAACACATATAGAGAAGACAGAAAGATAATCAGACCCGAGAGATAACAACCTCACAAAGGAAATTGTAAAATTTTTTACTCGTATTTTAATTTCAAACTGTAGGAACAGTGTTTTGAGATTAAACCGATGGTAAAGCTTTTAGTAGAATCGCACGAAGGCACGCTTTAAAAGAATTTCTAGTAAATGACCGAGGTGGAGCTTGAAAACCACCTGAAAGAGAGAAACAGGTTGATTCCGTGGAATGCTGCTGATTTCATTCAATTCATTAGAAGCAAAAAGAGGAACCGTTAATGACACCCTGACATCGGCAGAAGGTGATGGACGTTTGTCCGGTAGGTCCCTCGGGGTGGTCAAACGATGTCCATAAATCGGTGGCCGCTCAGGAGGTGGGCCCCTTTAGGAAGCAACAGGAGTCCCGTTTGTGACGTCAACACCGAATACGGGAAGTCCTCACAACATACACTGAAGGAAACGAGAACCAATTCAGTTCTGCACGAGGCTTCTGAAAATTCTCCAAGTCGCAGATAAATTAAATTTTCAAAAAGCGAGAAAAATTAAAATTCGCTTTTGCTTAAGCTGTTCAGAATTCCGATCTTATATCTTTATCCTCCGAGGTAAGTTTGCAAACCAATTTTTTTTCCCTTTGAAAATCAGGTGTTGTTCCTTTTTTCTTTCGGAGAGGGGGGGGGGGGGGGGCGGTCCGGGCTGAGATGTATAACAATCATAACACTGCACATTGTTTATTTTAAATTATTTTTTTAAAAAATTAATGTACTTTTAATTACATTCAGAATATCAAAATGTTAGTTTGGCTTAGTAATTGTCGATTTTGCAGTTTTTTTCCTTCTCGTTCTTACATTTTTACGCACTGAAGCATTCATAGGATGAATTTAAATAGAAATAGTTTTTTTGTTGTTGTTAGAGAGATTTCCAAATATAAATACAGTATTAATTTAAGAAAAATATTTTATGAGGGGAAAAAAAGGCAACCTTTGTCGAAAGAACTTGTCAGAATCATGGATGTTTTATTTACCATAGTGACTACATACTATTTTCAGTCCTCGTGTGATATATAAAAGGTATCAATATTAACTGCCGTTGTAGATGTCAACATTAACTGCTGTTGCATGTGTCAATATTATTGCAATTGTTATTATCAATATTAATTGTATTATTGTTTTAAAATAATTGATCAGGTCACCATTTGGTGATCTTTTGCTGTTATGTGTAAACAACGTCACAATTACTCCATTTTCCCAATAGATTTCTTTAAGACTCGTTCTGGGATTCTGTGATCTTCTGTAGGTGCTGTGAAAAAGGGCTTCAAACTCAGAAATACCCCGGAATTCTTTTTTTCCCTCTGGGTCTACTCTCAGAATCTCTCATACATCGGGATTTTAAAAATTTAAAGAAAACATTGCACAGTTGATTTCGATTTTTTTTATAATTACAATTCGTTAACGATACTTAAAATTTGGTGTTTTTTTCCCTTCTTTTTTTTAACTATACAATTTTTGCACCGCTCATTTCTATAGTAGCGTTGAATTTTCATACGCGTTGTTTCGTTGTTTCAAAACACTTCTTGAATAAATTTTTTAATGACAAATTAACTGCTTTTTAAAATTAATATTTGAAAAATTGAAATGCTCAGGAATTGTTATATGAAAGTGTATATGTAATTCTGCGTTAAGCATATTATTAATTTTGTTTTAATATTGCATGGATAGCAAATGATAATCATTGATTATATAAAAAAAATATAGCTTGCAAATAAAATATAAAAACGTTTTTTGTGAATTTTGATCTTAATCAAAGGGGGGGGGAGTATTCAGAATTTTAATTCCAGATTTTAGCAGCAGAAATTTTATGTAATTATACGTTTATACAGGTGCAAAGAATGTGCTTGAGCAGCATTTCCAATACAATCGTTCGTGGCTTTCGGAAGAATATACGATCGTTCGTCAGATGTTTTGTTGTAAGACCTCTCGAATGCTCTCTAACACTAGAACGACCGATATTTTGAACTAATCTAGAGCGAACATTAGCTGTTATTTTTACTATAATGAAGAAATCGAAAGTGAATGTTTCATTTCTTATTGTGGCGCAAGTATTATTATAATAAGTTAAAATAAGTTGTTTTAAGCAATTTAAAGTACATGCAATATTTTAGAAGGTAAAATTTTGTACGGCATACAATAAAATATCTTTGTTTTGAAGAGAAAAAACCATTTCATTCTTATTGAGCACTTATATCTCATTGTAGTTTTTAACACCTGATTTGTAACAAAAGTGTTTTTTAATATACCGTTACTGTGACATTTTCCACAAATGTCACTAATACGTGAGGTATAAACTTTGATTTTGTTTCGATAATATGAACATTTATAACGTTGGTTATTCGTAGTTTTAGAAAAGCTAAGAAGAAATGCAGATCGTTTTTTTTTTTTTTTTTTTTTTTTTTGACAAACAATATAACAATTTCAGTTCATTAATAAGATTCAAAAGAAGGATCTTCAAGAAATTTTGAATTTATTTATACACTCGAAATGAAATCCAGGAATTTATAATTGCAACATCTAGAACGCTGTAAAAAATGTAACATCAATGAAAAGTAACTTTTTTTTTCAGGCGTTTACTAGATTTTTTGATAAGACTTGCTTGATAGTTGTATCTTTACAAATTAGTTTCAGTTCTCTTCAATTAAGTAAAGAGACCAATCGTCGTCCTTTAGGGAGGACAGTCCTCCTTTAGAATGCTGTATCCTTCCTTTAAAAGTGTCCTCCTTCCTGTCCTTTTTACAACGTTTTTCTGAATTTCACTTGGTGTGTGTGTGTGAGTGTGTGTGTCATCAAATTTTCGATCGTTAATTTAACCAACTTCCCATCAAGCTAGAGCTTTGAAATTTTGGGAATCGTTCGTATTCACCTAACAATGCAATATTTACACGTTTGCGACAAGTTTTAACTAATATTTCAATAATTTTAATAAGTCAAAATATTCTTTCCTCTAGGCGCTTTTAGGATTGAGGGAAAAATTTCTTTCCCCCTCTGGGAGTACCGGGCACTCCCCACACCGCATGAGGTTATCGTAAACCTTTTGTACTCGCAAAGGGGAGATACTATCTCCCCTTTACAATCTCCGAGATAGTAAGGGTTGCTGACTTTTAGTCAGTAATCATTCACAAGAAAGAAAGTTTCCAATATTTGGCGTCATGTCTTATCACAATAATTTTTTCTGAATTCTGGTTCCCATTTTTTTTAATAGAATGACTTACAAACTTTCAAATGCATGTTTTGATTTTATGAGTATTATGAATTTTTTAATACTGTCACAAATGTCTCTTTTTAAGTGAATTTTAAAGTTAAAAATAACTAACAGTTTTAACTAATATTTCAATAATTTTCTCTAATAAACTTTGCCACTATATAAAAACGTTGTTTTTAAAAACGTTGGTTTTTATATCGAATTATTGATATTTTAAAACTAATTTGTCAATCTGTGTATTCGGAGATCTGTTCCAAACTGTCTCGCCAATGCTGAATATATATATATATAAAAAAAAAAAAAAAAAAAAAAAAAAAACTATTAGGATATTCAAAAGCTAGATGCCTCGTTCTAATACCTGCTATAAAGTTTGTTTTACCATTGTTTGAGCATCTCCGATCATTTTTTTTTTTAAGTTTAGACAGATGTCCAAAAATTCTTTAATCTTTTTTTAATTATAAATTATCGGAAATATTAATGTATTTTGTCCACAAAACTATTCGAGAAATTGAAAGTGAACATATTTCAGCTGCAGAAGTTAGTCTTATTTTGAAGGATTTTGTTCTTCATTAATCCCGATTTGAAGAAAAACTTATTCCTTTAATAATAAAAAAAAGAAAATTGTCAAACTTAGAGGAACCAAATCCGGGCATAACAGAAAAGTGTACCAAAGAAGTGCAGAACTTTTACCAGACATCTTTCCAATATGTTGAAGAATTTTCTGAAACAAAATATCAAAGGAAATAACAGTTTTCAATGGTGTTTTTTGACTTCATAGCATGCAAATTGGGTAGATATTAAAAATTGTGTTGAGTTCTTATCAAAAGAAATGCCTGATATTAAAATCGATGACTATTGTCTGTGTGAAGAAATTAGAAGATTGAATGTATTTTTAAATTCTGATAAATTAGAACAATGGGGAAATCAATATGTTGAAATTGATAAATGAAGAGAGGAAATGTATAACCATTTCAAAAATAAACACATTCCATGTGAAAATTTAGCTATTCTTGTTGAATTTACGTTGTGCTGCCCTGAAACTACTGCAAACAGCTTAAAGATTACCCCCCCCCCATTGGTAATGGAGTTTGGACAAGTGAGAAATCGAGATGGAATGTTGATACTCTAGCTGCAGCACTTGCCGTAAATTCAATATGAACGATATTTCTTGCTCAGAAATTTCCAATATATTGTTAGAAATTGATATATTGACAAAAATATTCATTCAATGGAAAAATACTCTTTGAATTCAATAATTAAAAGGGATGTAAGCTTAATTAGAGTACTTTTGTTTGAGTTAATAAAATGTTTCTTTAATTTACGCCGTACTTTTTTTAAAAACTTTTTCGTCCTCCTTTTCATTGCAAAATAATTCGAGATAAAAACCAACGTTTTTAAATGGTGGCAAAGTTTATTAAAAGAAATTATTGAAATATTAGTTAAAACTTTGTAAAAAAACTTCATCTCTCTCTCTCTCATCTTTAAGATCCCTCTCTCTGCATAATTCAACATATCTTCCATAGATGGCGCCCCCTTACTACACAAAATACATTATTAAAAAATATTGAAATATTAGTTAAAACTTGTCTCAAATATCTAAATATTGCACTGTTAGGTGAGTAAGAACAATTCCTAAGGTTTCAGAGCTCTAGCCTGATGGGAAGTTGGTTAAATTAACGATCGAAAATTTGATGACACACACACTCACACACACCAAGTGAAATACAGAAAAACGTTGTAAATAATTCGATATAAAAACCAACGTTTTTAAAAACAACGTTTTTATATGGTGGCAAAGTTTATTAAAGAAAATTATTGAAATATTAGTTAAAACTGTTAGTTATTTTTAACTTTAAAATTTACTAAAAAAGAGATATTTATGAGAGTATTAAAAAATTCATAATACTCATAAAATCAAAACATGCATTTGAAAATTTGTAAGTCATTCTATTAAAAAAAAAAATTGGAACCAGAATTCAGAAAAAATTATTGTGATAAGACATGGTGCCAAATATTGGAAACTTTCTTTCTTGCGAATGATTACTGTCTAAAAGTCAGCAACCCTTACTATCTCGGAGATAGTAAAGGGGAGATAGTATCTCCCCTTTGTGAGTACAATAGTTTTACGAGGCCTCATGTGGTGTGGGGAGTGCCCGGTGTTCCCAGAGGGGGAAAGAAATTTTTCCTCAATCCTAAAAGCGCCGAGAGGAAAGAATATTTTGACTTATTAAAATTATTGAAATATTAGTTAAAACTTCTCGCAAACGTCTGAATATTGCATTGTTAGGCCAGTACGAACGATTCCCAAAATTTCAAAGCTCTAGCTTGATGGGAAGTTGGTTAAATTAACGATCGAAAATTTGATGACACACACACTCATACACACACACCAAGTGAAATTCAGAAAAACGTTGTAAAAAAATTGGTCACCTTACAATTTGGGCTCATTGCACTGACAACAGAAGCCTTTTTTTTCTGTCTACAAAGTGTCCGTAAGTTTCAGAGATGACTGTTTATACATATCCTATCCCTGACAAATATCCCATTGATTGTTGGTATATTTCTTCCCTTGTAGAAAAATGGATAATATTAGTTTCATAACCACATAGTTACAAAGTAGCACTCTTTTGTCTCTCTAAAGTGTCAATTTGTCCTTTTTAAGTCGAACGAGTCGATTTATCATCGCACCACAGGGACAGTAGAAATTCTCTGGAATGATTTTGCGATCGTTTCTCTGAATACTGGAGCCCCCACTGTTTCGGCCACAAATCGTTCAAGTATAGAATAGAAAATAACTACTCTTTCGTAATCTAATGCAATTAAAACATCCAGTTCTTCAAGAAAATGCGTAATGAATACAATTTTATTTAACAGTGAGCCTTTTCAAACTTACATTTTTGGATACTCTTCAATATGGATTCGGCAAACAGCGAACACCAAGTAATCATAATTTCCTGCGGTAATTTTCTTATATCATACGCAGGTGAAACTCCTATCTTCCGTTACGTTTCCTGAATAATATATCCAAGACGTAATGGAATTTTCATCAGGAATTTGCATGAGGATTGTTTGAAGAGCCAAATATATGCTGCGCAGGATTTTCATCATACATTTCTTCTGACGAGTCCAAGCTTTGCTCAATAATATCGTTTTCTGAAGGAATTTTGAAACCTGAATCACTATTTTCATCATTTTCACCGCAGTTTTCATCGTGTTGATGAAAAAGATCTGAATACTCATCAGTATTCAGTGTGGCCACGTTAGCCTATTGGTCATGATCGCGAATACGGAGCCGCCTTGTTTCCGGCGAGTCGTGGGTTCGACCCCAAATGCCACTGAAGGCCTTCCTTGTAGTCGAGCTGATGAACGTTGAATTAATTGAGGTCACACATCTTCTTGTTCGTGTGATGTGGAACTTTGCATAGGGAAATGCCAGCTTAGGTGTCGTCCTCGTCACCTCGAGGTGCAAATTTACGAGATCCATCATCAATAACCCTCTTGTTGTGTGACGTTATCAAAAACAATCAATCAAAAATCACCCACAGTTCCTTTGAAAGAGGACCGCGGTAGCCTAGTGGTCATGGTTTCGGATTCGTAGCCAGTGGTTTTCGTTCGTCACGGGTTCGATCCTTGGCCGCTAAAGGTCCGCCGTGCAGCCGGGGTTGATGCAGGTTAAATTTGTCGGGGCCAAAGTCCTCCCGTTGGTGTGGTGTGGAAGTTAGGAGACGAGGATGCCAGCTTAGGTGTCGTCCTCGTCACTTGACCGAGGTTCAAAATTACGAGTTCCGTCGCCTATATCCCTCGTGTTGCTTCTAGTGCGACGTTAATAAAAACTAAATATAACTCCTTCGAAAGAGGTATTTAAAATATAGCTGTCACACACCTGCAGTTTTCAATGCTTGAAACAATGTTATTGATTTGAATTAATCTACAATAGCCCTACAAAAAGCGCATGTGCATAAGTATAAAAGAAAAAGAAAAGCCAAGGGTATTTGAATAGCAGATTGGCTACAGCTTCTTTGTCGTTCTTTTCTTTTCTTTCTTTCTTTTTTTTTTTTTTTTTTTTTGAGTGCTTCAATCGCTCTAAGTAGAATATTTATTTACACGCTTGTTATAAAATATTGGGGAAAAAATGATGTATTTAAAAATCTCAAAAATATAATAAAAATCATGAAAAATTTCAATGAACAAGATTATCATTTGAAGAATAATCGCTTTTCAAAATATCTTTGCCATCAAAATGACCTCTCTGGTCGTTCGAGTGAACATCGATAAATGGTAGCCGCGATAGCCTAGTGGTCATGGTAGCTGACTCGCGGCCGACGTTTTTCGGCAAGTCGCGGGTTTAAGCCCTGATGCTACTGAAGACTCGCCGAATAGCCAAGCCTGATGCATTTTAAATCTGTCAGGGCCCAAAGTCCTTCCATAGGCGTGGTGTGGAAGTTAGGAGAGGGGGTGCTAGCTCAGGTGTCTTCCTAGTCACTTGACTGAGGTTCAAAATTACGAGGTCCGTCGCCAATATCCCTTGTGTGTCTAGTGCGACGTTAATAAAACCAAACCAAAGCAGACCTAATCGATAAATGAAAAAATGTAGTTACGTTTCAAATGAACATTCAGATTTTTTTTTTCAAGATTGTTATCCAATTTTTTCCTAAAAATTTTTTTTTGCATAATTCTCTTTAATATTAAATTAATTAAAGTTTTGATAAACTTAATTAGTTCTTATTCTTCTTTAAATGTTCCCCTCAGGGGTTTGATTTCTTTTGGCAAATAAGGGCATCAAGATCACGAGATAACCTGTGATCTTTTTCCCCCATTGGGTTTACAGTCTTTGGTAAACACGGGTGACGCACCTCCGGGATACCTTACAGATCCTTCTCTATTTTCGACCTTCCTTCTTATTAACCAGTTTTTATCTTTTTCAATTTTTCAACCGTCTAGGACCCCAGTTACACCTCGTATAGTGCAGCTTAGCGAAATCTGGTACTTACGCTATTAAACAACACCGTCACATCACTTCTTTTAATGTGCATTTTCTACGATATTTTCACTGGAGAAATTATTTTTTTCATGAGATTAATTACGTCATGAATAATAGATTAAAAGAAAAGGAATAAATTTCAAGTAAGGCTCTTAACTAATCATTATATTGCTCTTTTTTTTTCCTTCAAAATTTATTACAATGTAATTTGCATATTAAACTACATTTGATTGCTGAGTGAAATTGAGCGTTAATTCACTGTTTAACGTTGAATTCTGCGACATAACGAAGAAATTTTTTTTTATCATACTTAATTTCTGGCATTGTCCTAAAATAAATAAATCAACTGAATTCTTATGCATACCTTTCTTGCGATTTGTTTTATGAACGTCGCAATTAAGAACAACACGAGGGCGACTCCTTTTCATACGAATTAGGGTTGTTCTATGAACAAAAAAAATGAGAGCCCCATTTTTATCTTGTTTCTTCTCGCTATTTCTATTAAATTGTACAACAAACACATATGTAATCTATACTTAACTGCATAATCAAAGCTATTTTAAATATTATGTCGGTCAAGCTCGCCGAGTAGTCATTGTTTTCCCTCGAGTCGTGGGTACGAGTTTTGGTGCCAGTAAAGACTCTTCATGAAACGGGAATAATTCACTTTGCATCTGTCGAAGCTCAAAGTTCTCACGTTTGAATGATTTGGAAGTTTAGAGTTCAGGTGTTGTCTTCATCACTTGACCGTGATTCAAAATTAAGAGGTCCATAGTCAATACTCTTGTATTGTTTCTAAGTGCGACGTTCATAAACATTTAATCAAGCTCTCTAATAACTCAAATTTCAATATCTCACCCTCTACTGTTCTTATATAGTAATGCCAATATATATAAGTCATGGTTTTTTCACAAAGGGAGGCTCTTAATTGAAATAAAATTATAAAGTAACTTCAAAGGTTAGTTGAAAGGAAATGTGCGTGAGAACCATTACAACCCCTCTTTGTAAATGAAAAAGGATAATCAAGAGACGTGACTATTGAAACGTGATTATTAAGCACAGTATTACGTTAACATTTTTTAAGTCAAGGGAATACATGGAATTTCTAAGTGAACTAATCTTAACATGAACCAAATTACTTTCTAACTGCTCCCAATTATCTTACATTGATCTTGATCTTAATTCATAAATCTAATTATTTAATATTTATTGAAGTCTTACATTCGAATCTTTCCGTAATTAATCTTCATAATCTTTCACTCTATCATTATATTTCTGAAAATTACTAATTACTATATTCACTCCATATCGCATTTTTCTGTTAATAATTTCATTCACAGATGAGAAATGCTCAAAATCAAACACAACACATCATTGTGTATAAACCATAGTTATGTGGTGTGGAAGTTAGGAGAGGGTGTTGCCAACTCAGGCGTTGTCCTCGTCTCTTGACTGAGGTTCAAAATTCTGAGGTCCGTCGCCAATAGCCCTAGTGTTTCTTCTAGTACGACGTTAATAAAACCAAACCAGCATCATCGTGTAATCGAATAAATTGCAAGTCATTGACGGCAAAACATAGTTATTGTAAACAAGTATTTAGGTTGAAGATTCAAATTTTGCTTTTATTAAAATTCTTACTTTCCTTTCGAAAAGATTACCGCTTTCGTCGTTTAAAATTTTGCTCAGTAATATTATATAAAATAGATTATAACAGACATGCATAGTGAGAAGTTCCATGACTGCTTGTCACATGGATCAATTATTAACGTCGAATTTCGAAGCAACACGAGGGCTATTGGTGATGGATCTCGTCATTTTTTTCATTGCGATCTGACGAGAGTGTCAAAGGGAAAAAGAGTGGGAAAAATGACTCCAGATATTTTGTGCTTGTTCTGCATCTGGTTGTCCACTTGGTGCTAGAAAAGAAATCCTTAATTGATAGGAAGTCCTCTCTTGGTTTTTAAATTAGGTTTCGTGGATTGCATTGCATCTGGCATTATGGGTATCTCATGCGATCGAGAAACAGCCAACCAGGCAGTTTGAGAGATTGGGAGGTCTCGCATCCCATTTTTCTTCCAAAAACGCTCTTTTCTCCGAAGAGCTGATGTTGAGATGGTTTTGTTAGTTCTTTGTCTTCCAGCTGAGAAGGGAGTAAGAGCTCTACTTGGTGAATCCGGAGAGTATGATGACGAGATTGAGGAGTTCTTTTCCGTCTTCCCTATGCGCTGAATAAGTAAGACGCTTTTCCGTCTTCCTTATTCTTTTTCCTTCTTCGCTGAATTATCGTGCAGAGGTTTTCTCTTTGGCCTCTCACTTGTTGACATTTTGGAGGATGGCACCTGACGATCGCTTTCATTGCCACTTAAATGCTTTTTTTCTTGGTGGTTTGGCGACGGACTGAAATTAATTCCAGAAGTTTTCGACTATTGTGTGAACCGACTATCTTGTGAATTCGAACCCTTCCTCTGATAGTGACTAAAGTTGTTAGCACTTCATTTTGGTTTCTTAAAAGCTGAATGAATAATATAATTAACTGATTGATTTTGATCAATCATAACTTTTTAAGACGGTCTTTATTTTACTTAAATAAAAAATGAATTGCACACCATCTATTGTTGCGAACGTTGATATGAAGCTTATTTATTTTTGTATTTAATTTTTGTATATTAACATTCTTTTTTATACCTTAAAAGACGTAAAAAAATTGTCCAGACATTCAAAAACCTCGAATTCATATATTTTAGCCCAGCTCGTCTGAAATCAATCCAAGTTTTAGTTATGTGGAGCGTTTTTCGGGGCGCTCCTTTGTGTTCAAGAATGACCAGAGCCGCCAAACAAAAATTCGCAAGCGGACAGATCTAAATTTGTCAAAGCGGAACAGAGCACCGTTTTAAAACAAATAATTGGAATTTTTCAAAAAGAAAATAAAAACGAGTTCACGAAAGCGAAATGATTTTAAAATGGAATCAGTGGGCGAGCGGCGGCATTACATAACTGGGACGAGCGCGCAGTCGTCCGTGAAGTTTCTGTTTTGTTGCTTCCGTACCTGGCAATGCTAATGATAGGCAAATTGGCTGCGAATTAGCGAGCACATGTGTTCAGCTCTCCGCAGCGTTGGAATACTACGGCAGAGTCCCGCCCTGACATGGGCCACCCTAGGCAGCTGACCCCCCTGCAGCTTGTCCGCAACGATGGCCGCAGCTGGATTGAGAGACGTGAGTAACTCTTCTGGTGTTCCCTCTTGTCCGAGCGAAAGTCTTAATTACTTTCTTTTATTCTCATGTGATTGAATCCTTTCCGTTTGCTTTTTTTACTCTCGATTTCGCGATTATTTTTACGAGAGTTTTATGAATGTTCAAATGAAACTTGTCATTCTATCGGTTTTGCTCCTACAAATTATTAAAATCAACCATATCAAGGAAAACAAATCTAAGGATTTTGGAAGAAAAATTTAGCAAGAAAAGATAGATTTTCTTTGCACTTTTAGAAATGTATTGGTTGAAATCGATTAAATGTTCTTTTGAAATAAATAAAATAATGCCATATATAAACCTAACTTTCGTAAATTTATACTCGTTTGAGTTGAGCGTAGTTGGTAGGAATCATTTTAACACGGCGCCTCAAAGCCGACAAGTTACACACACAAAGCGAAGATTACACTGCCCTGTTTACTGCATATTTTTTTTTATAAACTTTAAGAAAAATATTAGAACTCAATTATATGAGTTTGACATTTTAAGACGCCCCTATTTTTTTCTTTAAAAAAACAAGAATGATTACTAGTTATTCTAGATGTACGCATTACATATCACAATACAATGAAAATACACTAGAAAACAATGGAAGTGTTAAATTATAAATCAACTTAGAAGAAACAGTTTTCAAAATTATTCGTTAAACATTATAAAAAAAAATTGAGATCGTGCACATTAAGAATTTCATTGTTGATTGAAGAAGTAAAGTTTTTGTAAAATCGTTGTTTCACCATTGATCTAGTGAAGGGTTATATAGATGTGAACCTTTACGGGTAACTGTAAATGAAGGATTTATCTTCACAGCTTTCTTTCCTCCCCCTTTCTTTCAGTTGAAAATCCAAACTAACTTTTCTTGTTTTGATTTTTTCTTGCGAAATATTCACAAGAACATGGGTCGTCGCTCCTAAACATATACACAAATGGACGATTTAAAGAATGAACAATATTCAGTTTTTCACGTCAAAACTTGAATTATTATTTTTTTTTAAATTTCTCTTTTTACGATTAAATATTTTCCAATACTTTTTTTTTAAGTAGAAAATAAAAAGATATTCTATAAAATGATAAGAATAATACGTTACAGTTATTCATATCTCATGAAGTGAAATTTTTTCAAAGAAAAAATATAAGACGAATGATTTTCCTAGCGTTTTTGCGCATTTTGTTCTTTTGTTCTTTTTTTTAACCGCTGTTTGGTGTAGTACAGACATCTGTTTCATTTTGTTCTGCGCGAATAGACGTTTACGGAAAATATAATTTAAGAAAGTGACAACGTAAGAGTTGATTTTCCTTCAAAAATTACGTCACTTATTCTTAGACATATTTTTCATTCACACACACAAAATTAAATATTATTTTTAACATGAACACCCATTTTTACCCCTTCAAAATATCTAGTCTTATTTCAAAGGATTTCTTCAGAGAGGGAGAATATAAAATTATTTAAAGTAAGGACACCAAAAATATTTAAAACAGGTAACTCAATGAGAAAATTAGTTACAGTTTATTAAACATATAATGTATGATGTTATACATAGATGCGATTGTAAAATTCGACAAATTGCTTATTCTTTACAGAGAGAAAAGTTTTCTGATGGATAAAACTATTCTATATATGGTAAAATTGATATTATAGTTGCCCATATTTTTGTGAGTAAATATGATAAATATAATTTAAAGAGTCTCTCTCAGGGCTCTTAAATTTCAAAATTTTGAAATATATGTTATATCCCACATTATATGTTTTAAATTTATATTAGAGTTCCATCTTTTCTAACATTTTGGTGCCAAAAGCGTAATGATGCTACTAATATTTCCAGAGTTATCGAGAAAAACTAAACCACACTTAATTTTTTTTGTTTACATTTTTCAATTTTAACTTCATTTTTCTTAAAACAAAAAATTTTAGCTTGTGCACAGAATTTCTCAGAAATTACTTGTCATGCTAGTTCGAAATGTTATAAACATGTTTAAAATAAATTTCTTTATGACTTATACATAATTTTTTGCAAAAATTATTAACAGAAAAAGTTTTATATGAATTTTAATTAGTTTTTTTTAAAAAAATTTAATAATTTTCTTAGTAATTATACATGAAATAAGGTTTTTTCCCACTAAATACCTTAAAAAGTATGCTTAATTTCAAAACTGAACATGGTTCTTCTAGCTATCATTACTTTTGTAAATTTTTAGCAATGTTGTAATTTAGAATCCTGCGCACAGTAAAATAATGATTTTCATAAATTGGAAAACGTGTACAATTTATTATTCATTATAATTTCTCAAGAATTTTTTAAGACTATATAAAAGTATGAGAAATAATGTAAATATATATGAATATTATATGGCAAAAGTTTCAAATTTCTGCTTTGTTTCATTGGAAAGTTATAATGGTTTGAAAATGACGTTTTTTCGTATACTCATCTTGGTTAAGAGTAATTGTTAAGAGTCCTAAGACCCCTAGAAAACTAAAGAAAAAAGTTAATATAAAAACCTTCTACAGTTGTTCTAAAACTGAACAATAAGAAGCGAACTTTAACTTATTTTAAAAATATACCTATTTTAAAACATGATTTTCAAAAAATTGATTCTCAGCAAATGTTCTCGGAGTACTCGTTGAATAATAGAAACTCGGAAATAAATAATTACGAGTTAAAAATATGTTTGGCCATCGTTATTCGCCTTTGACAAGAAGTTACATTTATTTTTCCTTTGGTAGTTTAGCTTCTTCTTCTTTTTTTTTTTTTTGGAGAAAATTTCCTTTCTTAGAGAATTAATCCCCCCCCCCCCAACTATTTTACGTTAAGGCAAGAAAAAAACAGAAGATACGATCTCGCAAGGTAGCTATTTTAAGAAGTACACTTTCTAGAAATAATTGTAGAGGAATTTGGAAAAAAAAAAAAACATTAGAATTTTTTTACTTCATTTCCTAGAAAACTCTGTAATTGAGTCCTAGAATAAAATCGAGGCATTGAATATTCTTCTTTGAAGCGTGAGTCGTAATTGTTTAGAAAATCAAAAGAAATGAAGACTGAAACTTGGAGTAATAAAAAGATGTATCTGGAAATGTATATTTTTAAAAAACCGGAGCCCTTGAATTTTAAATATATTTCCGAAAGGAATGATTCAGGGATATCTGTGAAACATTTTTCAAAACACATTAAAAAAAATCAAGTGTTTTGAAACAAATCTACTCTTGTTTTTAACTTAAAAATAAAGAAATCGTATTGTTTAAAATTGAATGCGTTCAGTTATGTTCCTACATAGGGATGGGGTATTACATGGTTATATAATGTATTGCACAAACTTTGCGAAATGTATCGCCGACTCGTTAAAAATAGCAGATGCTTTTGTGTTTATAGAGCTGCATTTAACCTGTTTCTCTGCTTGGTAACTGTATCTGTACAAATATTTGATTACTTCTATTTGAACCTCAGAATTTTGCTTTCTCTCGAAACACTGTAGGGTTGGCCAAATTGTGGCGCACTGGATGATTACAAATGGCGCTTCAGTCAATTTGATAAAGAGAAAAAATGTTAGATAAAACATTCTGAAAATGGTATATACTTAAACTTTTATAAGGCACATATCGCATGATATTTTTGAAAAACGATTATATCAATTTGATTATTGATTGTTTATTTACGTTATACTAAGAAGCAACATGAAGGCTTTGGGTGATGGACCTCGTGATTTTGAGCTTCAATCCAATGATGAGGATGACTCGTGAGCTGGCACTTCTCTCTCCAAACTTCCACAGTATACCGACGGGAAGACTTGGGACCCGATTTGATGTGCATCAGCTCCGCTACGGGACTTTTGTGGCATCAGGACTCGACAACACGATTCGATGAGAACAACGCCGGCTGCGAGTCCGCAACCATGACCACTAGGCTACCATGGCGACTTCATTTAAATAACGTAAATTAATTTAACTGCATGATAATGTTATTACTTTTCCTCCCCTAAGCGAAGCAGATTCTATCCTTATCTCTATTTACCAACCCCTAACCATGAACCTAAGATGTTATAAAAAGTGCTCAAATTATTTAACGCATCTGAACTCTCAAAAAATTGGCTCATGGTATGCAAAAGATTGGCGAAATCTACATTAATGCGTCTTGATCGTAAGAGACTTTAAATATAGCAAATTGATTGATCAATCTATAGCGAATTCTCGTCAATTGAGAGGGCTCGGCAGGTCCAGTCTACTTCTATCACATGCTCATATCAACAAAAAAGAGATGAGAAAAAAAAAAAAAAAAAAAAAAAAAAAAAAGTAAATCTTTATTTTTTTTTTTGAAATAACAATTTTAAAAAAAAAAAAATTTATAAAAAAAAAAAAAAAAAAAAAAGACAGTCTACTGTATTTAGCTATTTGTTTATGCGTCAGAATTTTTAAGATTATGATAATTGTTACAGCATCATAAAAATGTATGACAGATATTGAGAACTAACTATAAGAATCATTACCTAAGATTTCCACTTGTGCATAAGATCAAAATGTAGATTGCGCTTCAAACGGAAAATTAGTTTTTATTGAATTCGTTTCGAATCAAATAAAACATTTTCAACGAGTGTTTGATCATTTTCAATTTATTTTCAAATTCTTACTGATTATTTAGCAAATTTTCAGGAAGCCGTTTTCGCAATAATTTAATGCTTAGCAGCTATTTTAATAACACTTGATCAAAACTAACTGATTTCTCTGTTCAATTTTCTCCAATATATCTTCCATTATTACGTCTTCTGATATTTATTAGATTTCAAACACATTTCGGGAAATAAAATAAAGATATATCATGAATTCAAAATAAACAGGTTAATGGTAATTTTAATTTCGTAGTTCTCAAATACATAAGTAATCCGGCAAATATCGGACCAGAGCCTAATCGAATTGCCGAAAACTCCGAATTTCTGGAAAATAACTAATAATAAATCCTTTTAGCAGCAAAAGCTTTGTACATTTGTAAAAAATTTAATACAGTACTTGCAAACAAAGTGACAAACACGCGAAACAGTGAAAACTACAAAAAATGTACTGTTTTGTATTGATAGCCTTCATGTTTCCATAATTGAAGTAGAAGACATAAAGTAATTTTCTGAGTAGTAATTTTTCTACTTAAAAACGCATCGGATGACCGGCAGGCCGGAAAGGGAAAATGCCGGATTTTTGAGGGAGTGCTGTATAAGCATTTCCCAGGAATGCGTATCTTCCTCCATTCTCGGCGACTCATTTTCCCCCAAGGTTTTATCATATCAATTATTTCCTCCGTTTGAGATTTGTTTTCTATTTGTCATTTCATTATCTCTAAGTATATATGCTTGCAATGGGATCTAAATTCGTCTTTATTTGTGTCTGGCAACACTCACCAATGGACCACAAAAAATAAACCTGAGACATGGAGGAAACTTTCTTTTTAATGAAGGTTCCTTTGCTCTGACGCATTCCGACTTTTGAGTGCATTGCAGCAATCCATGATCGGTTTGTTGTTAGCTATGCCAGTTGCTCAATGGAGAGAAGGACATCTGTTTCTTTCGCATTAGTAATCATTTTATTAAAGAACATTTCGTGATAAGGTTGCGCACAGTCCTGTAATGGCAAATACGACTTTATCGCAACCTAGAGATGATTTTGAAAAATTCCATTCACTGTGATGTAGATCTAAACCAACAAAAAATTTTAAAAAATTTAGTTTTTAACCAAACGAAAGGAAATATATTGGCAAATCGTTATTGAAAATGAATTTTTTTGAAACCTTACCATCGTAGTCCAATTTGAAAAACGGAATGACTAATGAAGGAATATCAGCTTTACGAGCTCTTGTATGTTATTTCTCATTTTATTACTTTCACTGCATATGTGAGTTTCATTTAAAATATGCTGCATTTATTGCCTGATCTCAATTTCTACTGATATATAAATATAAATCGGTGAAATGCAATGGACATTTCCTATGGTGGGATTGGAATAATTTAACAACCCTGTGCAGAAAAGTGAGTTCAATATTAAGAAAGTTGCTTACAGGCTCTACTGAGGCTGTTCGAACAGAATTGAATTTCTCCATTGGATATTGTGAGACGAAAATACCTTAGACTATGGTGCTTGAAAAGAAAAAGAAAAAAAGAGAACGAAGACAGACCTGTAATGAATTAAAACGATAACTTTTATTTTTTTTTCGGGGGAGAGGGACGGTCAAGTCTCGATTTCCCTGGGTGCAACCTCGTACGGCGAGGAGATAAAAAAAAAATGCCACTACCGTAGATGATTAACAAAATGCTTTCTGTTTCCTTTTTATTTTAAATCAAGACACTTAAATGAGTAAACCAGAAAATTCTTGAAACGTTTTTATGAGCTATTTCGTTTTTCAAAATAAAATCATTTAATGAAGCAATTTTAGAATTTTATCGGCGAAGATATATCTTTTTTTTAAGAAAAATTCTCTCTCTTACTTATTGAATTATCGCTTTCACAAATATTTATTTTATCGACAGTTCTGCCTTATTACCTATTTTGCAGAGTGTGAATATGCGTCAGTAACGTATCATGTTATATGTGCATATATAACCAATTAAAACACACAATTCACTGCATTAAAAAACCTTCAAAAGAACCAAGTATTGTTTCCATCCGTGTGTAGGCAAGAAAGGAGACCCTTCAGTAGCAAATGATGAAATATCAGACATAATTCTACAATGTGTGGTAACGTCATATTAAACTAATCAGTACTGTCTTTCCAAAAACAGTAATATAAATTTTAAGTCCAAACTCAACTAATGAAGATATTTCTAAATGAATGAGAATACCTCTTTCAAATTCTTTTAAAAACATTGAAAAGTTTAAGCTAAAAGCATCTTAAATGGAAATTAAATATCAGACGAAACTAAGAATCTTCTGCTATAGGAGCAATATCACTAAGATGTTTCTCTGTAACTAAATGAAAACTATAAGAAACTATGAGCTAACCATGATTCATTCATAGTAATATTAAAAATTTCCTATAATTAAATAAAATAATGAACTAACTTAACATTAAGCAAACAGCCTGTTTATATATATATATATATTATAGGAATATTTTATATAATTATTTACTTAGGAATATCAAATTAGGTAATTTGCCTTTGAATATTCAAAATAATTTAAATCATTTCTTTATTACTTGTGCTAAAGCTGATTATCCTGTCTATTTCCCAAAAAGAAATTTAAATATAAAAATTATAAAATTGATTCATTGCAAATTATATATATATATATAATCGCGTGCAAATTTAAGAGAATTTGCCCATTATGTCGAATTTCTGAAATACTTATGGACAGATTTTAATGAGATTTGGTACTAATATACATTTATTGTAAAGAAAAAAGAACACTATGAAAAATCATTTTACGTACGCATAATTTTCATTAAATATCATAATGCAAGAATATCCAAAAATCACGTTATGATATCAAACGGAAAATGGGTATGGGCCCCTCTTATTACAAGACAGGCCGCACAGCATGATAGCATTCTGAACAGAAGGCAGTTGTGGATTCTCTGTGTCAGTTGATTTCACTCCTACGCTATACTACAGCGAGGCAGTTTTTTTTTTTTTAGCTCCGAGATGTTTTTCGCTGAGAGACTTCGAGATGCAATTGCTCTCCTAAAAGAGCGTCTTATACATACTGTATAGGATTAAGTGTATCGTGCTATCGTATCCCAGGTTCTCTCCAGATACAGATACGTCAAGAAAACGTGTCCATGCTGAATCTTATTTCATCTGTTAAAAACACAGTGCTCCATTGAAGTCTGGTTCAAGGCGCATATTGTCTGCACCATGCTAAACGCGCTCTCATGTGTGCTGCAGTGAGTGGGTTGCAAACAACGAATCTTCTGGTCTGCAACCCTCGCTCACGAAGTCATCGGGCAACTATAGATCGAGAAACTCTTCTTCCAGTGACAGCATATAGCTCAAGTAAGACCTGCGAAGCTGTAGCAGTCCTATTTCGCCTCGATGAAAGTGCCAAAAATGATATTCATTCTTCTTTATGGATCTTGGTAACCTTTTCCAACTCTTCTCAATGTGGATCCAGTGTCCTGAAACAGTTTTCCCAAAATGCAGATGGCATTAAGTGTTACATTGAGCTCTGTAGCCCCCTACGCTTATGACTGATTTGCCTCCCAATCTACCGACGATTTTCTATCTAATCCCATCATCCATACCTCCATTGACTCATTTTACTTGATACCTTAAAAATTTACCTTATTCTTTCAAGAAGCACGGCAAATGTCGGAGGGGGGGGTATACGACAACCCTTTGTGCGCTCATATACCTTCCACAGTTACAGTTCTGCAGACAGACTGTTACATATCCGACTTTGAATACTTGTATTAGAACCTCTGTATTTGCATAAGTACCTCTAGTTCAATACTTTTCGAAAAATATACATAATTTGCAAATTATTTTAATTTTGCACATAAGCGTGTATACTAGATGAAGGGTAGAGTATAGAGAAAGAGGGAAAATTATACAAGAATTACGGAGAGGAAGGGAGATTTATCAGGTTCTTTTGCGAAGATTTAAGAATAACAGAATGCTAGTAAGAAACACGAAATTATGTATTTTTAATGCGACTCAAAATATAATTCTTTCTTTTTTTTTTCTTTCATCGCATATGTTACAACTTGGAATTTGTTTAAGAATGTGGTAAGACATATTTTATTCTTCTTTTAAATGTCTATTAATTTGATCGTAAACATTACATGTAGCTAGGCGGATAGTGATCAAAGTGTATCGGTAGCTTTGCTGGCTAGAAATTTTAAGATTTAAATTTAAATTATAGAGCAAGAAATGAGAAGAAAGGATGAAAAGTGGTAACGGCTGAAGTGATGAGATATTTTGAAATGAAAGTTTTGATTCACTTGAGCCATCAATGTAATAAAACTGTCAAAAATGATAGGGTTGAATTTAAATCTACTAGATGCTATGTGAAGGCTACTAACGGCGAACTCTAGTAGTTTCAAGCAACGGTTAGGTGACGAGATCGACACCTGAGCTCGAACTTCCTTTTACTTATCTCATATCGTATCACCTTCATGTGTGGTTTCCGTTTGATATACAGAAGTCTCTGAAGATGGAACTCTTGGTAGAATCAGGACTCGAACCCACGTTACTAATATGACAGCCTTTTTCTTATTTAATTATGAACGTAGTGAAGGTTTGAAAATTACAAACAGGCATCTGCAGCAAGAAAGTTGTGAAATATCAACACATTGAAAACATATAGGAGGGAGAATGAGACGATGTTTTACATTTTTTTTTTGTAAAACTTGTCTCGAAACTCAGGTATTCGACGTGTTCTCGATATTCATTTGACGAATGCAAATGAAAATTTTTCTAAGCCTACAAGTTTAATAAAGGAATCGACGGATAAAGACAATTATCCCGCAGTTCCTAATTCCACTCACCAGACTCAGAGGTCGGCTTGGCGCAGCCACCCGCATCTAGTGAGGCCTTATTTTCCCCCCCGAAACAAAGCAGGCGTGTTTTGTTTGTGGTTACGAGGTCTACATTTATTTCATAAAGATACAAGCATTGCGAAAATCGGTGACTGGAAAAATAACTGAACGTCCGAAGTTAAAATATTTTATTTAATCTGGTGAACAAAGTCCAGTTTTTTAAATTAAAATTCTTCAAGAGTTTCTTAAAACAAGTGAATGCGTTAAAAGCAAATCATTTTAAGTAATTTATATTGTCTTGTTATAAGAAAATGATTTTTAAAATCTTGCTTTCGATTTTCATAAATAAAATTTTTATTGACCTTTTTCTACAAAAAAGACTAATGAAGAAACAATGCCAGCCGTATTAAAGAAATTATCTGATTGCTGCCCAATCATATCATGAAAAGTACCCGGATATGAGATCCTTTCAGTCTTCAGTGATGTACGAGGAGATTCAAATCTATACGTCGAAGTAATTAATGATATGTCCAATTAAAAGCACGATTTTGTTTCAAAATGACCGCAATTATTTTGCTCTGGTGATATTTTTGGAAAGAAGTTTAAACCGCAAGTCAATATGATAAATGTATTTAAGTTTAGAAGTTAAATTGAATTTCCACTAAAAATATTTTGTATGCAAATGATTCAATTTATTTATTATTACTCTTAAAATGTAATCCGTTAACTTTATGTTACGCAAATTAACTTATTGAAAAGAATATTTGATTTAGAGATACTTTCAATTCGTTATACAAAGCCTCGACTTTCTCTCCTTTCCTTTCTTTTTTCCAATTTTCTACAGTGAGAGTCATAAGCGGAAGGAGGAGGGGAGATCTAATGGAGAGTTATTCATTACTGACAGGTGTGTTTTATTTATTTATTTATTCGTTTGATATTTCGTGAGCTGCTTGTGCATTATTTTTTTCCGGTGAAGCATAAACACTCTTTCAGAATACGGTTTTCGTTTCCTCTGAAATATTTTGAATTTAGTAATTATTTGCCCTTTCCAAATTGATTGTCAAAAAAGATAAAACTAATCAGAAATAAAAAAAAAAAAAAGTATACGTAGAAGAATGAAAGAAAGAAATTGACTCGATGAACTTTTCAGGAAAAAAAAAAAAAGAATTTTCCAGGGACGAAAGATAACATTTTTCGACACAACTTTTGCTAAACAATACTTGTTACAATCCGTTGAGGGATGTAAAAATTTGTGGCGTACATTCTAAGGGAGCCCGACTCGAGAATGGAAGGCGCAGTGGGAATTTCCCACCATTTTGTAACGAGAGAACAATAGAGACCAATTAACAGCAAAACATTCACAGTTCACCGATAATCAAGTAGTTTTAACAATACTCACGGTTGAAAAATATTTCATAACAACTATTTTCATATAGTTCGATAAATATATTTTAATATTTACTACGATAAAAGTTTCCTTTATTAATAATTAAGTTATTCATATATATAATTATGCCAACATAAATAATTAATTCCAATGGTGCGACGCATTCACACTCATTCATACGGCGCGAATTGTTACTGATTCAGTTGACCTTATGCTGATCAAAAATACACTGAAGTCGAATGGTGTCGCGTACCCAAATCCATCGACCGCGAGCTAAAAATGAAAGTGTCAACAAAGACGGTGTCTGTCTCATGCCCTGACCTTAGTATGATTTAATGTTTGGTTGAGAAACAATCAGAGCTTAGAAAGTGTGTTACTTTTCTGTCCGTATATATGATATTATATCATGTCTAAAATTTACAAAAAGATGTCAACTTTGTTTCGAATGCTTTCGTGAGTCCAAAGAAAAAAATTATTTAGTTAGCCTCAAACTTTTCTTGATGAAGGTAAATGAGAGGCACTCGAAAGCGAAAAATTTGCTCATATTATATGCCAAGTTTAAATAATTCACACTTTTATAACATGAAAGCAATGGAAGTCATATTTTAACAATGTTGTATCTGTATACTTTTGTATCTCTCTGTGTAAAGAAAATAACATTCGCATACATAAATAACATCGTATGAACAATTAATACTTAATAGCTGTATTTGCGTTTCTAAAAAAAAAAAAAAAAAAAAAAAAAAAACCCTCAGCATTTATATCTTTAAAAATTTATAAAGTTCTTTTAAACATATCTTTCTTACACTGAACTTAATTGTAATTTCAGGAATTAAATATAATAAAATTTAAAAAACTTAAATTTTATGATTCAAGTTTTTGTTAATTTTTATACAAATATTATTCAATATATAAAATTCTTTTTCTAACAAATAAAGCATTTGTTAGGAAAAGAATAAGGTTCACTGAATCACAGAAATAACTTCATTTCAAAATGTGTGAAATATTAACTTTTTAATTTAATAGAATATAGGAAAATGTACCAGAATCCTAAAAATATCTTGAAAAACCAAATACAGATATTTTTCTCTATGGTTTGGCCCACGTGTTTACAAATTTAAAATCCAATTTTGATTATTATTTTAATCGAATTCTCATAAATGATACATCTTTTTAAAAAATCAGCGAAGCTTCCTCTGTTTTTTATGTGCACAATTGTAAGCATTTTACACGTTTTCTTCTCACCGGGAGACTTGGGTCTCTCGGAATTTCTTTTGCACATTTGGAAACGAGTTTCGGTGGAGGAAACACATTGAAAATCCTTAACTAATTTGGTGGCTAATATTAACTTTCTTTTAAAAATATATTTGTTGAAATTCTGTTCAAAACAAATTACTGCACGATGAATAGGACATTGAATGTTTTGACCAAAAATGTCGTTAGACGATTTACTTCATCGATTATAATATTTATAATTTTAAACCGAAAACCGTATAAGCAGTTCGAGTTTGAATTACTAAAATAACTAATTTTAGTTTAAAAATGACTTATGTGAGTATAAAACTCATAATTAAATCATACTGACGCTCTCGACCACGTAGACTAACATTCCACCGATTCAAAAATAATCATAATTGTCGAATTGACACTCTACCTGATTATTATCTTTGTTTTTAATAGTTTTGTAGTTACGAATGGCAACAGTTAAGTTTGTTCTTATTCTTATTAATGTACGCAGAAAGTGGCCTTTGAGTGATATTTTTATGTTTTTTTCGAGAAATTAGTGAGTAATTTTACTCCATGTTTGCTTTAAAGAGTCGTCTTGTGGTGAATAAACGTTTGTGTTTATGCGAAAGAAGAGATCAATCATTTCGTAAATGACAATATAAACAGCAAGTATTTTATATTCTTCTGATTTTGATATTCCAAACGGAACATCTGGCGTCCGTGACAGGACTTCGTCTGCTGATTATAGAGTGAGTTTTATTTTGTTTATCTTATTTGATGTATTTAAATATATTTACGAGTTGAAATGGAAATAGCAAAGAAAAATAGAGCTCAACAGAGACGATTGCTTATTAAAGCATGTAATGAGTTCGATGCTGAAGAAGCAGGCTTAGAAACTTCTGATAAATTAATTAAATTAAAAATTATTGAGGAAAAAGCTATATTAGTGATAAATTTGGAAGAAAATATTAAACAGCTACTTTTTTCTGAAAATGTTGCAGATGCTGTAATAGATAAAGAGATCGATGATTCTGAAAGCTATATAGACCGTTGGCGGTTGTTACAGTTTAAATTACAACAGCTTTCACTTTCAGAACGGGAAGTAGTTTCTTCGAATTGTAGTGTTTCTCAGCAGAATACATTATTACGTTACCCTAAAATACAATTGCCTACATTTAATGGAGATATTAGAAGCTGGGTAAGATTTTGGGGTCAATTTGAGAAAGTTGATAAAGATCATAATTTAGATTCGCATGATAAATTTGCATACCTGTCCCAATGTATAGAAAAAGGAAGTGTTGCTGAAGAATTAATTAAAAGTTTTCCACCCGGAGGAAACAGTTACGAGAAAGCTATAGAACAATTAAAATTTTGTTATGGCCGAGAAGAATTACTTATACAAGTCTATGTTAGGGATCTTCTATCATTAGTTCTTCAAAATCAGAATATGCCGAAAAAATCTTTGAGAAATCTTTATGATTTAATAGAAACAAAGCTCCGTGCGTTTGAGATATTAGGCGTAACAAGGGATAAATATGCAGCGATGCTCTTCCCACTTGTTGAATCTACTTTACCTGACGAAACACTTCTAACTGGGGAACGGTACAGATCTACAAGTCGTAGATCCCATGATGAGGAAAATCAAAATAGTAAAATTACTACAAAAACAGAGCTTGATTCTGTTCTTGAGTTTCTTCAAGATGAAGTACAGGCAGATGAACGTATAGTTTTAGCCTCACAAAACTTTGGGTTTGATGCCAAGCCTCATTATAAATCGTTCAAGGAGAAAAAGACTGGAAATAATAAACACAAATATGGGGACACTCGTTAAATAGCTAGTGCAGCTGATCTTTTAACGTCGTCGAAGGAACAGAGGCAGTGCATATTTTACCACAATTTCCATAATTCCGCTGACTGTTTAAAGGTACGAAAAATGCCAATGAAAGATAGAGAGAATCTTGTTGAGAAATCAGGATGCTGTTTTCTGTGCTTAAAATCCGGTTACCAAGTTCGTTAATGTTATTCAAGAGTAACTTGTTTAGGTTGTGGTAAAAGACATCATATTTTACTGTGTCACAACATAAAGCAACAATCAGTTTTACCTATCGAAAAAGAAGCTGCAGAAATAGTTAGCTTCCGAATGGAGATCAAGCACTTGCAAATGTGTCCAAAACTCCCAGTGTTATGCTACTAACTTTAACAATTTTAATCAGAGGTAATGGTAAAAAACGAAAGGCAAGAGCCATCATAGACACTGCTTCGCAGCGCTCTTACATTTTAAAAAATACAGCTAAAGAGATGAAGTTTAAAAGAGAATGCTGGGAATATCTTCAACATTCTCTGTTTGGTGGAGAGAATACAGGAGTTTGCAAGCATGATATGTTTACATTGTATATGACAAGTTGTGATGGATCTTATAACTGTCCTTTCAAAGTACTGAGTCAACCTATTATCTGTGAAAGTGTTCCACCGACAATCCCTGAGATCTATTTAAAGGAACTTACTGATTATAGTATTCATGTGAACGATGATTATTACGGTCCTATCGAAATTCTAATAGGAGCTGATGTGGCTGGAAAGATCTTTACCGGTGGTTTAACAGCAATAGAAACACGATTAGGGTGGACCATTATGGGACGAATACCCCGGATTTTTTCAGATAATTCTATGCTTTCAACTGCTAGAACAATAACAGAATTGTGGACTCTTGATACCCTCGGAAGTACTGATCCATCGGAAAAGAAAACTAAAGACCTGCATATATCCACCAGAGAACATTTTATTGAGACAGTTCACGTCGACAAAGACAAATCGTTTTGTGGTACATTTACTATGGCTTGAAGATCATCCTCCACTGCCTGACAATTTTAACTTAGCTTTAAAGAGACTGGACAGTACAGCACGAAAGTTAAAAGAAGAAAATTTGTATGATGATTATAATCAAGTATTTGAAGAATGGGCAAGAGAAGGAATAATTGAAGAAGTTCCTAAGCATGAGATTCAGTTACCGGCTCATTATTTACCCCACAGACATGTTGTGAAAGAAAATAGCACGACCAGAATCAGACCTGTGTTCGATGCATCAAAGAAGGTGAAAGCCTCCCCGAATTTGAATGACTGCCAGGAGAAGGAAATAAATCTGGTTGAATTAATTCCTACTGTATTAACGAGGTTTCGACTGAACAAGTTTGGAGTCACAGCAGATATCCGTAAAGCCATTTTGCAAATCCGTCTACAAGAAAATGACAAAGATTTTTTAAGATTTCTTTGGTATAATGAAAACAATGAACTGAAGTACTTTCGACACTGCCGTGTCGTTTATGGGGTTTGTAGTAGTTCTTTCTTACTTAATTCTGTAATTCAGTATAATCTAGAAATGATTTTACAGGAAGCCCAAAGGGGTAACTCAAAATATCCTGCTGGTGTTGTAGAGAAACTTCAAACCAGTTTCTATGTGGATAATTGTCTAACAAGTTTAAAAACAGAGACTGAATTACATGAATTCATTCAAGTAGCCAAAGATATTATGCAAGAAAGGAAGTTTGACCTAAGAGGGTAGGAGCACAATTTTATCCACTCCTCAACAGAAGAGGCTTCTTGTGCGACAAATAAAATTGTCCTAGTATTAGGTCTGCAATGGTCTTTAAACTCAGATACACTTTCTGTAAATTTAAAAGAAGGTTGTGAAGATAATGGACCTATTACTAAAAGAAAAATATTGTCAGAAGTCCACAAAATTTTCGACCCTATCGGGTATACTTGTTCAGTGACCTTAAACCCGAAGCTATTGTTACAAAAACTGTGGCAAATGAAAACAACTTGGGATTCGGAATTACCACCAGAAATTTCGAAGAAGTTCAAAAGGTGGAGAAGTCAATTGAGTCTTCTTAAAGAAATTGCTATCCCTAGATGTCTAATAAAAGATTCTGATAATCCTGGAAATTTAAGTATACACGTTTTTTGCGACGCGAGCCAAACATCTTATGCTACTTGCATATATTTATGAAGTGAAAGTAAAAACTTGATTTCATGTCAATTGGTTCAAGCACGGAGCAAGGTAGCTCCACTGAAGGTTATTACAATTCCTCAGCTAGAACTGCTTGCGTGCTCCATTGGTACCAGACTGGTACAAAGAGTTATAGAAGATTTAAAATTAGGAAATATTCCAATTTTCTTTCGGACCGACTCCAGCACCGTCTTGTGTTGGATAAAAGGTAGCGAGAACTGGACACCATTTGTATATAACAGGGTACGAGAAATTAGACTAATAAGCAAACCCGAAAATTGGCATTCTGTACCTGGATCTATGAATCCGGCGGATCTACCCTCCAGGGGTTGTTCCACTAGACAACTGTTGGAAACAGAGTGGTGGCATGGTCCTCCTTGGCTCTATACCATCTGATAAATGGCCTAGATCTGAATTTTCGGTAAATGATGAAGAAGTTTTGAAGGAAAAGAAGAAGGAAATAGTATCATCTATGGTGAGCCTTCAAAAAATCGACAATTCCTTCATTTACAAGTTTTCGAGCTATAGCAAGACTGTAAGAATCGTTGCCTGGATACTTCGATTTATTAATAACAGTCGTATTCCTAGAAATTCTTGAAAATGTGGAATCTTTGATTCCGAAGAAATTTCTGTAGCAGAGTATGCAGTTATTAGAATGATACTGAAGGAAAACTTCGTTAATGAAGAAGATGAAAAGTTTAAAACTCTGAGAGCCTTCAAAGATAAAAACGGCATCATCCGGTTGAAAACAAAGATTTTATATCGACCAGATAGTGAGGATTTTAAAACGCCTGTAATTTTACCATCAAAAAATGAACTCGTAAATCGTTTAGTGATATACTACCACGTGAAAAATGCTCATGCTGGTACTCAAATGTTGCTTAACTTTTTGAGAAAGCGATTCTGGATTCTGCAGGGTAGAAAGACAGTGAGATCCATCTTATCCAAATGTGTGGTCTGTAACAGACATTCTGCAAAGAAGTTTGATGCACTCACTGCATCTCTTCCAGAGGAGCGTATACGAGAAGCTGCTGTATTTGAGATCTGTGGTATTGATCTGGCTGGGCCACTGTTTCTCAGAGATAATAAGAAATCTTGGGCATGTCTTTTTACCTGTGCTGTCTATAGGGCAGTACACATTGAATTAGTGGCTTCATTATCTACACAATCCTTTTTACTGGCTTTGCGCAGGTTCATAGCCCGTAGGGGACGATGCAACACTATCTATTGCGATTATGGCTCTAATTTTGAAGGTGCTTCCAATTTGCTGAATGAGCTGGATTGGAATCTTATTGTAAGTGACACTGCTCTTCATCCTATTAAGTGGAAGTTTAACCCACCAACTGACTCTTGGTGGGGTGGATGGTGAGAGCGACCTATCAGTCGCTCCCACCATCCATCCACCATTGGTTATTCAGAAGAGTACTGGGCCGATCTTCTTTAACGTATGAACAAATGACGACTGTGTTATGTGATAGCGAAGCCATAATCAATTCACGACCGATGACATATGTCGCGGATAATGATGCAGATTTAGTTCCATAGAGTCCTTCAATGATCCTGCAAGATATCAAAGTGAGTGGTGTTCCCTATTGTGATAGAGTTGATCATCAGAGTCTTAATCAACGTGTCAATTATTGGCAATATTTACAGAAAGCTTTAAGAAACAGATTTTGGTCAGAATATTTGTGAGCTCTACTTCAGAGACCAGAACGTAAAAAAGCTACTGCAGTAGCAGTTGGTGATGTTGAATGATGAAACGCATTAGTTGGCCACTGGGTAAAATTATAGAGGTAATGCCAGGGAAAGATGGTGTTACAAGACTTGTAAGTCTGAAAAATGCAAGGGGTGAATTGCTTCGACCGATTCAACATCTGTATCCTTTAGAAGTCTCAGCAGCAGAGACAGTTCTAATTAGAGAAAAATTACCAAATACAAAATTAAGTGAGAAACCAGCAGTAAGTCATTCAGTTGACAGCACATTTGAACCTTCTGAGGAGAAAAGGGAGACTAGAAGTGGTTGTATCGTTAAAATACTTCTTAAACTGGACTTGTGAACTCATGAGCTCTTTATACAATCTTATTATTGTAATAGTTACTATAATTAGTTGTAAGTTAAATTTTAAGGTAAAAATTAACTTAGGTGGGAGGATGTCGAATTGACACTCTACCAGATTATTATCTTTGTTTTTAATAGTTTTGTAGTTGCGAATGGCAACAGTTGAGTTAGTTCTTATTCTTATTAATGTACGCAGAAAGTGGCTTTTGAGTGATATTTTTATGTTTTTTTCCGAGAAATTAGTGAGTAATTTTACTCCATTTTTGGTTTAAAGAGTCGTCTTGTGGTGAATAAACGTTTGTGTTTATGCGAAAGAAGAGATCAATCATTTTATAAATGACAACATAAACAGCAAGTATTTTATATTCTTCTGATTTTAATATTCCAAACGGAACAATAATAAACACTCTTCGATTTTAACTGTCCGCTACTTTGGTTAACAGTTATTGTCTACGAATACTTTTTTATTGAGTTGTTTGTTTATCTTAACGAAATTTTCTCACTTCAAAACATTCTTGATTCTTCATTGCATTGAATAAGGTCTTGAAAAATACTTAATTAGAACTTTTTTTTGCAGATTTTGTTCTCGATCGAGGATATTTGTATGAGACATTGTGTTGTTTTGACAGGTATTTTTAACCATACCGATCTTTTCTTAAAAATAAAATAAGATCCAATCGTATTTTCGATGCTCAAAAATTTTGCGTGATTACACATAGTCTAGTTATTTTATTATATCCAACATTTCATTATTTTATCCAATTTTATTTTTCGTATTTTGCCCTTGTCTATATTGGAGTAACTGAATATATAAATATATATATATATATATATATATATTCCCAGAAACAAATACACCTTGACTTTTTTTAAAAACAAAATTGCCGCTTAAATGCAGTTACAACCACCGAAAAACTGTTTTTATTGGAAAAAAAAAACTTTTGAAATGTTTGATATATAAGAAATATATATTAAAACGGCATTACTATATGTTAGAATATAGTTATTTCATAAAAATTTATTAATTCTTCGAGAATAGTGCTGAAAGATACTACTAAGCTTCAAAATAATAATAATATTTTATTATTTTAAAATTAAATTTTAAGAAAACCTTAAAATTCTGTGAATTAAAAGAAAGGAAAAAGAAATTAAATCCCCCGAGATTTAGATTTACTTCAGTGGGGAATGGTGTTAGAATTATTGAATGGCAATTGTAAAACATTTTATTGCGTTTTATGAAGATAGACTGTTGTAAAATTCCCACGTGATTCTATGGCAGTTAAACATCGTTAGGAGAATTTGCAGATATTATGTAATGTTGACCTTATATTTCATTCCATTTTGTTTTGAATTTTTGTTTTCACTTTTTTTTGTGCAGGGACATAAGAAAGTATCAAATTTGCGTATACCTTTGTATGTCCCTTCAATAAATTTTCTTAAGCGAATTGGAAAATATCGAATAGAAATTATGCAACATGCATTGATTTTCCCTCTAGTCAAAATAAACTCCAACAAAACTCTGAAGTTGTAAAAAATTTTTGAAGCAGAATTCAAAATTTTTGAGAATTCAACAATTTTCCTGTAGAAACTTTCTAATTGGTCGCGACTTTTATTCAGAATTACTTTTCAAAATTTTTTAGCTAAACTATAAGCTTACCTTAAGTTTGCAAAGCGTCAACAAAAATTTGAAGCAATAATGAAAAATATATCCATCATAAGCATCAATAAAATCATAAAGAGACATCTGGGCTCTCACAATGCCAAAGATGATTCCCATTGAATTAGAATTTGTGTCATGTTATTATGGTTAATGATAAAAATATTAGATAATTCTTGTTTTTGATTTCGAAGTTGTAATTAAAACGCACATTTCATTTAGAGTTTCCATTTTCTCTTTTTTTGCTCTAATTTTCATATTTTTTTATAAAAAAAATGATTTTCATTTTCTTGATATTGTCATTTACTGTGTAATTTAGTAATTCATAAATCTACTCATTGTTACTATTCATTTTTCGAAGATGTACTTTAAGGCACCTGTATAGTTTTTTTTATGTCACACTGTTTGTCTGGATTTTCTTCATCTTCTTCACTGCTTTATAAGTTACTTTAGTTGATATCATCAACTACAGTGGGAATGAAAGATTTTATGTCGTCATTGATGTCTTCAATACACAAGTTCTTATCGATTTTTAAATATTTCTTGCATTTGAGCACTGCCCCTGATTTTGACAAGTTAACTAATTGATTTTCATCTGTAGTATTTTCATTGAAAGTGCTCAAAAGCTCAAGGCTTCAAAGCTTGCTTCCCATTGGTCCCTGTTTTGTAATATATCAAATAACTGGTTTTTGGATAAAAACTATTTTTTGTGATTTAATGTAGAAACATAGATTTCGGCGAAGAAATATCAAATCAAGTAACTTTAAGGTAATTTTTAGCAAAAATACACTGGTTAAGTATAAATGAACATACAGTCTTCATTTTGCTCTTTATATTATTACTTTTAACATATCAAGTTACCATTACGTTTAACATATCCCGTTGTACCTGGTTTTCCCTGATAATGTTATCCTCTTCCAGGTATTTGTATGATTTCTAAAAAGATCTACCCTTTGAAATATACGGATAATTTTTCTTTTCATTCTTTTTAGTCTCCATCTCGTATATTTTTTTCCTGAATAGATCCTTTTCCAGTTATTCACCTTCAAGGAATTATTTACCTTTATCAATTTACAACGGGTTTTTGCCCGAATTATTTATATCTTCTAAGAGCTTGGTGTACATTGAATATTTTTTCGGGCAAAGTGAAACAAATATAACCAAATTAGAATTAATGCTGTAAAAACAAAATTTTAATCATATGCATTTTTTTTTGTTCCCTATTCTTATACTAAATAGTACTTGCAACAGGTAATTACAGACATTTTTTTGAAATTTCAATTCAGAATATTTTTGTTTAAATTTTACACGCGATAGTCGCATCAATTTTATGTACACATCTGTTAGGAAGCAGATGCATTCAGAACGCTAAAAATTTATTCCAGTTCAATGACCTGTCTTGGTAAATAACAACAGACACATATTTTTCTCAAAATAAACAAAGAGAAAAGAAAAATAAATATTACGAATTTGATTGCATATGATTAATGCAAAAAGTCGCAAAGTAAAGCGAGAAAAAAAAAAGATTACAGTAATTCCTTCTAATCTAAAGCTAACAACCAGTTATTTGACAGGTCATGGTATGTTTAATACTGCAGTGACTCCTCCACGGAAGGTTCCATCTCAGCGCAGATACTCCCCAGCCATAACTTGTATAATGCCTTCCTAAAATCTCCGCCATACTTCTTTGCAGATAATTTTTTTTGGAGGAAAATATCAAATACATTATCAAAAAACCTTTGCAACATTTTAAAAATAATTTAGAAGACTGAGTCACCAGTGAATAGTAACCACTGATGTTGCGAGGTAATAGTTTTAAGAAAAACTCTCAGCCCAACACTATAATTCTGAATGGCGAGAGACAAGAATCAATCCCATCCCAAACAAAAGACAAGATTTTCAAATCGACGCTTCTTCATGCATTTCTTTCTTCGTCGCCCTTTTGAGCATGTTCCTCACTTCCAGACGAAGCTCGCGACGTTCAGATTCTACGTCAGGCTAAAAAGCGGCGAGCCTAACAAAGATTTTTAATATTAGAAGGTTAAATAACTGATTCATAATTTAGTCCTCTGTACGTTATTAACTGTGTTCTAGGAATTGTAGCTCAAAACAAACTTCTAATTTTGCTCTTTTTTAAACAATGAGACATTTAATTTTTTAATCTTTGTATTAAACTTTGAAATGATTGATAAGTTGATGCTTGAGACACAAAGTTTTCTTTAATAAAATTGGTAATAATGAAACCATGTTAAACAGTGTCAAATTACATATTCATCACTAAACATGCGAATCCCTTTTTATTCAGAAAATAAAGGAAACGGAAACCGGAATTAAACGGAGGCACACTGAGAGAGATTGCTAACAAATGTCAAAATAATTTTCTTCCCAGTCATTTAATTGTCTGCGAAAAAATTACTGAGAGAGAGAGAGTGAGAGAGAGAGATTTGAAAAAGATGGTTTGGGGCAGCCAGTTTTTACTTATCACAATTAGAGGTTACTCTCGAGTAATAAAGCAATAAAGTTTGGCAAGGTCATATCACTAATTAGAAGTTTTGAAAATGAGATTGCTTGATTTCGGAGATAACTCACATGACATGACATGAAAAATGTGTTTATTTAATGCAGTTCTACTTTTATGTTTATCTAATTACATGTAGGATCCATCGAATGGCATGTCAACGCACCTGATAGCTATTAAAGAGTACAAAATGGAACCCTCGTTTTTAGTTCTACTACAGAAAAAAATTAGTAGTTTTGATTGCAGGGTTGATTGTTCTACTGATGTCACACATAGAAGCAACACGAGGGCTATGGGTGACGGATTTAGCCGTTTTGATTTTCTGTTAAGAGACTTGGACGACATCTGAGCTTGTACCTCTCTCTCTAAATTTCCACACAACGTCAACGGGAGGATTTTGAGCCTCTGATAGATTTAATGTGCATCATGACTCGACGGAAAGAGCGCAAGTTGCGAGTTCGAGATCGTGACCGCTAGGCTACCGGCCGCACGAACAAAAAAGTAACAAAAAATGTAACAAAATCATCCAAAACAAGGAACTGGAAAGGATTATAATGATTTAAAATATTATATGCGACTAAATTTTCCATAGATACAGTTTGTAGATTTTTTTTTGTATGTCAAAGTAATTGATACTGTACTATATATATAAAAAGGTACTGTTTTGTATTGATAGTTTACATTATTGAAGTGAAAGGCGTACACTAATTTTCTGTTACTCTCCAGCCTGTGTAAAAACACCGGATGACAAGAGTCTGAAAGGTGCCGTATTATAGAGGGAGGACTAATGTGAAAATATAATGATTCATGTCACGAATATTTTGCAATTTAGTTCCGATTCATTGAGCTCACCTGTAGTCAAATAATCAGATAGTCGCTGTCTTAACTATTATGTAATTTCTTTTGATACTTTTCTCTCGAGCAGCGTTAAGAATAACAAAAGTTACTTTGGATGCCGTCCCCCCCTCACTGTGACTGAACTTGCTGCTTCTGCAGCGATAATAATAAATAAATTTAGGTTATGAAGGATTCTTCTTAAAGAAACTATTAATAGATTAAATGATTATCTTAACCCATATGCTAAAATTTCTATGACTCCCAACCATCCATCAATTGTTACTTTTATCTAACATGATCGAGCCGAACGCACTTAAGAGTTACGCGCAGTAATACACACACACACACACACACACACATAAATAGAGGGGGAGAGAGAAGGGAAAGGAATGAGAGAGTATGAAATACTGTACATAGTTTTGATAAGACTGTTATTATTAAAAATGTTAAGAAATTATTAATTAAATCAAAAATAAAGACATTATTTACTAATTTGTGGCTATGACTGTTGAAGATTTGTTTAATTCAATAAAAATCACGGATTTAATTACAGTTACACTAGCTTATTTTAAAGAGCTAAAGATTAATGGTTCCATTTCATATGAAAACTATGTTATCTTTTTATCTCGTCTTAAGAAAACCTTATATTAGCTATAATGGGAAAAAAAGAAACTATAAACAATTTAAATGCATACCTCAGACAGATCCTGCTAGCAGCTAGTAATAGTCTTGAAAATGTATATTTATATTTACATTTTTGTGAACATAATTTTATAGATACAACAATAATTTCAAGTTTATATATATATAGTGATTTAGTAATAATATTTAAAAAGAAATTTACTTATTTTTTTTAAAAAAAATTGGTTCAATTAATTTTTTAATACAATACATAATTGTAAATATTTTTAGTTTCATTTTACTATGACTTAGCTCGGTAGATGGCGTTGCTAGCCTTGAGTTTTCATTTCATTTTTTAATGTTGGTAATTAGTTCGCTGTCTTTTGGATTTCTTTAAATAAAGTTATGGTCTAGCAAATTGTTTTAAACATATTTTGTTAATATTTGCAATATTTTTTTTTTTTTCATAATAGTAATTTTTTCTATTAAAGATCCAATATAAGTTATGTGCAATCTTAAGATTTTTGACTGCTTCATTCTGACTTTATTGATTGCATGTTGGTAACACCTAAAATTAGTTATTCGAATGGCTTGAAATTTTTAGCTGCGACATGCTAGCTTCCTTGCTGTTTTATGTTTGATTGACTGATTTTATTAAGGTGCACTTGTGGAGTAATACGAGGGCAATTGGTGACGGACCTAGTCGTTTTGATTTTCGGTTAATGATGAGGAAGATAACTAAGCTTGTATCTCCCTCTCCAAGCTTCTACACTACGCCATGTTTAGGATCGCTAGTAAATAAAATGTTATTTCATAAAGTTTGATGCTCGTTTGTGTCAATTCACTTTTTTTTCCAAAAATCATGGCAAAATATCCCTAAAGTCCCCATTAAATGAATTTACTTACCCACTTGTTATAATTCATATATTAAGAGTCATAATGGACTTATACATAAAGGACTTTTTACTATTAAATTTCTCTCAAAATCACAGAACAGCCAAATGCTCGAAAATGTACCGACGGGGGAAAGCCACTGGCGAATAATATTTGCATCAGTTCATAAATTTCCAATAATGCATCGATCGATGCGTTATAAAAAGGCTCATTTTTCATTTGAATTTTATCTTCGTTCGAAAGCTAAGAGAAGTTTCATTTAAAACTGAAGCTTTTTATACTCAACTTTACAAATAATTGTTATAACAAATCTACTCATTGAGTCGGGCGTAGAACGTGCTACTTCCTCTTCCATTGAAGTAGTCCGATAAACAGCCCCTAACGGCAAAAATGCATTTTGTTAGCATTCGAGGTGAAAAAGAGAAACTTTTTAACCAAATCGAGACCTCGATGTCTTATTCGAGTTCTCTACCAATAGGCGTCCAACAATGCACCCAGCAACATCGTGTGATAATTGTCCCCTCGTGCTATTGTCCATTAGCTTCTCTCGCAGATCCTTTAGAGAATGCATTTTCCGCCAGAACTTCGAACTTCTCTCTCAATATTGTCTGAATGACGTATTTTCCAATGACAATCTCTAATCAAAGCGACAAGTTGAGATCAAACTAACTGAACGCCATTTTAAACAAAAAAAATATTTTAGCCTACGTAAATATCTTGAGATTATTACAAATTAAAAGATATTCGAGAATATGGTGATAGCAGAGATATGAAAATATTATAACCGCACTTGAAAAATAGGAAAAAAATGTGTTAAAACTATAGAATTTTAGTGTTCAATGGGTATTTGGAGAAAAATTGAATAAATAATATTTTTTTCTTGTATTTCCATGATACATTTTTACAGACATTTAGTTGAATTTGAAAGATGTGCGTCTTCCAATAGTAAATAGTCAAATCAAAATATCTTAGAATATGCCAGTCCATTAACTCTTTGAATCAAATAAATAATTTTACTTTTAAAATCCCCTTTACAAAATTAAAAGTATATTATAAAGTGACAGAATTCCAAACCATGATTATTTCCATGCAGGGTAAATTTAAATTCTCCCAAACGAGATTCCAATCAATTACGATTTTACACAATTACAATTATTTACTTGTTTAATATTTTTTTTAAAAAGAACAATTTTCACTTTTCCACCAATAATTTGACTTGACCATCTAAAAGTACTCAAATTTCGTGATTTATAGTGAGTGGCAGAGCTCGATCATCAGGACGTGTTACTTGTCAGATCGCGTTTGATATAAAAATTCAAGATAAAATAAATCTGTTTTTTTAACACTCCAGTGAGAAGTAGACAAAACAATGTAATTGTTGGATGAAAAGTGATGTTTTTATTTATTGTTTTCTTAAATCTAGTTATCTTTTATCTCTTTTTCAATCACATTGGTTTTGTCTGCTTTTCAGTCACATGATTTTCTCAAAAGATAGGGGAGGGTGAAATGTGTGACGTACCACACGGTGTAAGGTTTTGTCGAAAGAAAAATCTGCTTTTTTGA